>WBMW01003682.1:35203-243836 GCA_013396635.1 Penelope pileata | reverse complement strand
TTTTTTTTTTTTTGGTCAGTTTTCCCAAATCTACACAGGGCTTGGATACTGCTAGAAACAGCCATGGAGATTCCTCATCTCCCCCGTTTGGCATTCTTAGCAGTTATTTTCAATTAACACGGGGCAGAAACGTTGATACTGTTCTTAGTTCTGACACCTCCTGCTTCAAACCCAGAAAATCAGAAGGATCGTGAGGCCCCACTTTCACAGCTTGAACACAGCTTGAGCACACAGATTGAAGCTGCGTAAGACAATTACATACTAGAAACGTTGATACTGTTCTTAGTGACATGAAGGAACACGAAGGATTGACGCTGCGTAAGACAATCACATACTAGCTTTTCACTAGATGTAACACGGGGAGACCTGAAATCAGTGAAATATGCAGAATTTTATTAACAGTTTACTTTCAGCATAGAATATCTCAGACTCATCCACCCAACGTGGCAGGAAATGGCACTTCTTCCTTTAGAACTAACAGAAAACAAGTAGTTTTCCTTGCCTGTCTAGAGAAGCAGGCATTAAATACATCAAACTTTGAAGCCAGTAATAGCTGTGCAAAAGATCAGCTTTTCTGCCAAGAGAAAGACCAATTTGGGAGCCTAACTTTGACCTTGCATTGCTCAGAGAAAAAAATTTTATTACCCTTTGAGCTTACTATTGCCCTTCACTGAGGGCAGCATCTTTCCTCATGCACCACAAGGGTTAGATGCAGCGCTACGAGAAAATTAAGGCTCCAGCGGCTGCAGCGTCCAACCCCCTCGGGCAGAACGGCCCCTCAAGGCGTTCCCCACGCCCACCCCTGGTGTCATGGCCGCCACCCTGAGGTGAAGGTGCGTCAGTCATGTGACGGAGAGAGAGTGGGAAGGCGCCTGCTAGACGGAGGCGGGGCGAAGCTCCCGTGTCCCCGCCCCCTTCATCGGGGTAGTGGGGCGTCTCTACCGCAAAGGGTGGTGGGAGTTGTGTCCTTCCCTGGACACTTTTCGCTCTCCCGGCCCAGGTTTCGCTCCCGCTAGGCGGTCCCCGGTCGCACAGCCACCGAGCCGTGCCAGGGGTATTCCTTCTCCTGCCGTTATTCCTCTGTGGTTGCTCATGCGGAGGCGGGGATGGGCGGAGAGAGAACGCGCAGAGGCCCAGAAAGAACTACAGCTCCCGGCGTGCATTGCGGTCCGTGGAACACTATGGGGGGACGGGGAGGAAGATGGCGGCCGCTGGACTGAGTCGGAGAGGCGGCGGAGGTGAGTCCAGGGGAGCTGGGTTCTGTCCCTTGCTTCCACTCTCGCGGCCGCTTTCTCTCCCTGTTCTCCCGATCCTTTCCCGCTCTCTGCGTCTGGGAGCGAGGAGGCCGCGCGGGACGGGCGCTGCGGGAGCGGAGCTGAGGAAGGAACGGGAGAGGAACCGCAGCGGAGCGTCCCCTCCGCGCGCTGTGCCGAGGCCCCGGCGCCCTGGGGGCACCCGGCTGCGGGCGCTGAGCGGTGGCGGAGCGCGGTGCGATGGGACTGCGCTGCGAGCAGGCTGAAACCGCGTCAGTTTAGAACTGAGCCGGCGGTGTGCCCGGGTGGCCGAGGGGGCCAGCGGCATCCTGGCCGGTGTCAGAAATAGTGCGGGATGGGGGGAGATCGTCCACTCAGCTCTGGTGAGGCCACATCTTGAGTGCTGTGTTCAGCTCACTGCAAGAAAGACATTGAGGCTCTGGAGCGTGTCCAGAGGAGGGCAACGAAGCTGTAAGGGGTCTGGAGCGCAAGTCTTATGAGGAGCAGCTGGGAGAACTGGTGTTGTTCAGTCTGGAGAAGAGGAGGCTCAGGGGAGACCCTGTTGCTCTCCACAACCCCTGAAAGGAGGCTGTGGTGAGGTGGGGGTTGGCTTCTTCTCCCAGCTAACAGTGATAGGATGAGAGGGAATGGCCTCAAGTTGTGCCAGGGGCGGTTCAGGCTGAGTATTAGGAAAAACTTCTCAGAAAGAGTGTTGATGCGCTGGAACAGGCTGCCCGGGGAGTGGTGGAGTCACCGTCCCTGGAGGGGTTCAAGAGCTGTGGAGATGTGGCACTGAGGGACATGGCTCAGTGGGCATGGTGGGGAGGGGTAGACAGTTGGACTAGATGATCTTGGTGGTCTTTTACAACCTTAATGATTCTGTGATTCTGTGTTGAATTTGTTATGTGCTTTGGTGCTGCTGGCAGGGCTCCTGCCAGCACTGCCTGGCAGATGATGGTCATTTACTGGGCAGTCATTACCGGATGAATTCACCAGACTGCTGCACTTACCAGTAAGTGCGCTGCATGGAGCCACGCTTCAGATAATGGAGGTGCAGGTTCACAAATCCTGTTACTGAGATCTAATTATATTACCGTTTCTTTCTTTAAGCCTAATACATGTAGGGAGGGATCCCATAGTGCTTAGAGCTGAGATACTAGGAATAAAAAACTTGGAGTGGATGATGAGATCTCTGTGCTCTGTTGGAGAATTTGTGGAAAAGCCTTTGGCTGAGAACCAGGGTTATAACTCCCATATAAAAATCAAGTTAGCCAGCCTATGTTATGTTTTTAAAGCTACATCCAGCTTTAATCGAGGACGATTGTTTTAGTCTGGCATTGTGTTTAGGAAATGTGTGCAGTTAGTGATGAACAGTAACTTCTCTTTACTCCTGAACCAAACATACGCAGGAGATGAGAACAGTCAAATTTTATGTTAAATCTTAAGTGGAAGGAAGCATTGAAATATTAATCAGACTCATCAGTTCAACTTCAAGCACTGTGGAAGGGAACTGCACCTCTAATTCTGAGATCTTAACTGTAAAAGTGCAGGTTGGAGACAACAGCTGTGGGTATCAGGGACTTCTAATTGCCTGGCCCAGTTCTGTAACAAAGTAATACTTGTACTATCACTGTGTAATTTTTAAACAACTTTGAGAGTTGTTGTTACTTTTTATGTAAAGGCAAATCATGTGTTCCTCAGGTGGAACAGAGAAAAAAGTATTTATTTGATGGGTTTTTAGCTTCCTACTAGCAATGTATGTGCCGAGGCATGGGTCTGGTGCCTTTAATTTTGTCAGTGGAATGGATTTGGGGTTGAACTCGCCTTTGAGAAAGGGAGGGAAGGGTTACTTAGGAACACACTTTTAGTGTTGCCTGTCCTGACATCCTAAACTCAGGACTGAATTCTCTAGGGTGAGGCAGGACACACATACTGGTAGATGTGCCTGTTCAGATGGGCTCTCATGAGTGCGATGACAGGGCAGCCACCTCAGTACAGCCGGGCTCCTGTGTGGCAGTGCTCTTCTGCTTGAGAAAACTAATTCAAGATTAAGTTGCATGTGTCCATGAAATTGCACTGTGCTGTGTAAATCCATCTTAAGTTGGTGTTTTTTTTTAAGTTCTGGAAGTGGTACTTGCAACCTAGCTGTTGATATTTAAGAATGAGCATGTGACTTCTTAATCATGCATCTCAGGGGCTGTTTGTCTACCTACAAAAGTAACTGGTTTGAATAATTTTTCAGATAGAAAATATCAGTGGAGAAACAAGCGGTGTCAGAACTTAACAAGTAGTGCATTTTAGAATTTCCATCCCATGCCTGTCCAGCCTAGATCATCTGGCTCTCAGAGACGCTTCAACCTGTCCTCTCTTTGTCTTCATTTGCAGGAATGGATGGGTGCCCAGTTCACAATCTCATTTTGAATACTCACAATCAAGTTAATTATTTATAGTGTTACATAATTGAGTTACATAACGGTGTACTTAGAAAAAGAAAATACAAAACCCTAGGTATGGTAATTTCCATTTCTTCAGCTGAAGCTCAAAGATACATACATTTTTGGAATATAGATCTGACCGTGTTGGACTGAGAAGGTAACTTGGCTATTAATGCCTTTTTTTCCCCCTCATCCAGCACTTGTCATATGGATTTAATTTTAAAAGACAATCCTTGTGAAATCAGATTTGGAATGAAGCTTTGATTATGTTTTTTTCCTCACTGAATAGAGCCATGTACTCTTAAATTACTGTGATAATCTGACGCAGTGAATTTTGGGCCATGAGATTTTTCCATTTTACATGTTCTGCAGAGATTTTTTTTTATTTTTATTTTTTTTAAGGCAAACAGGAAAAAGATGTCTGTTCTTCTGTGGCTTTTAGTGCCATTTATGGAATCTTGGGATAATAAAAAATAGTTTCTGCTTCTGAGCTGCCCTTAAATTTTGGATCCCAAGCTATGTGAAGTAATGACAAAAGATCAGAGATAAGCACTTGAGGGAGAAGATGATCAGAACCAATAAGTAAAACCAAGTGTGTTTATATTCCTGTGTTAGTGCTACATTAATGGGATAGAACAACAGAGTTCTTTTTCCTTGCCAAATTGTTTATAACCTCTTTAAAACTGAACTGAAAGTTTTAGTTAAGAAAAATGACCCGTACTTATCACACAAGCATCGATCTGGTTTTTAATATAGATACAGAACCATTGTACTTCAATGAGAATTGTGTTTAGGATTGCTATTATCATTAGGAAAACAAAACAACTTGTAGTCCTTTGCAGAAAGCTGGGCAAGGCTCCTGGTTACCTCTTCTGAAAACCCAGGAGCCAGTTGTTTTGATGCAAGAGACCTGTTGTGTCGGTACGTAACAGCCGTAGCTTGGAACTTCTGGAGATCAGTCAGAGCTCGTGAAGTGGTGTAGAGTGTGTTGAACAGTAAGTGTTTTCTGTTGAGGAAAACTGAACTATGCCTTATCATGGTTTGCTTCTCTTTTTTTGAATTGTAGTCAAGTCCATCAAATTCAGCGTTTTTTTTCCTCTTGATACTTACAATTTATTTCAGTGGCTTACAGCAAAGCAGACTCATAATGCTTCACAGTTTAGTCTAGTGCTGTTCTCCTGTATTCGTTACTGGAGGTACCACCATCTGTGGACTAAACTTTGCCCTAGGCTTAATCAGCCGTGATTCAGCACTGCAGGGAGGAAATGGTGGGCTCTGCTCTGCATGCAGACTCCACTGTGGCTCCGTATTGAATGTTCAGTCCTGTTACAGATCGTGATGAAAAATCCAGTGAGATGTTTAAAAACAGCATCAAAAATGTTCTATTTGAACAGTTGTCTTAAAAGAATTGTTTAAGCAACTGCCTAGTAATTTCTGCATTAATATCCTCTAAAGTTAGTTGACTTTGTTAGCAATAACAGTGATTATGTTCTAGCAAAGTGTATAGAATTCCTGATCACTAATGATGGTCAGCGAAACGTTATGTCATGACTCCCATGAACCTTTCATCAGACTCTTTGCATTTTTATGCTGTTCTAGTATGTCAGTAAATCCATCTTCTGTAATCTCTCAGCTAAATTCTGAACTGCACTCTGATGTAGATTCCACTTTTCCAACATCACAATCTACAGTACATATTTCCTCTTATCAAATTACGCAACTTCTAACTGTCCTTGGAGAGGGACATACAGCCTGCTAATAGGATAGAATATTTTAAACAAATTACTTTGAAGCACTGTTTTTAATCATAGGTTGTTGTGAGCAGATTGGAACCCTTGATTGGAGTACATATACAATGAGAGTAACATTTATATTTAGCAACTATGAACATTGCTTTACTGTCACTCAGACATGTTTGTGACCAAAGAAAATGTTTCATCTCACATTGTCAGTGCCTGGAATAATAATCTTTGGGTTTTGTATGTATATTTATAAACAATTAATAGTTGAGTATTGTTTCCTTTTCCAATTCAATTCTTATTTTTGAAAGCAGCAATGCAGCGTTTATCTGAGATTGTTTTTCATATTTGTGAAAAGTTGTATTTGCATTTCTTGTTAATAAAATCCACGTGTGCTGGTTCAATATAGGAAAAAATGTCAAATCACTTTCATTTTAACATTTAAACAGTAGGGTAGGCTATATTTACCCCTAAAATAGGTTGGTTTAATTTTGGTTGAGTTAATTGCATGAAAATATGTAATTCCATCAAAAATACATTGAGCAGATTCTGTTTATAATAATTTGCTCTCTGTTCTAAAATCTGTTTTCTTAATGCCGGGAGTAAAATGCCTTAGAAAGTGCCACATGGATTTTTATCATTTTTCTTTGTGCAGAACAGAAACCTTTCCTGGCCCCTGCAATGGGTGCTGTGATTTACATTTGAAGTGGAAGTGTCTTGTAAGGCTGTACACCATTCAGCATCAGAAACAGTGGCAGTGTGAAAAGCCATCCCAATAAACATGAAGAAAACATGTAATCAGGCATCAAATGTAAGGACAGGATGACAAAATTTAAAGAGTTGGGAAACACTGTGTGTTGTTGTGGTCGTATAGAACGATTATCTGGGTTTCTGTGGTAATATCCTCCGTGATGCTGGAGCTAAGGGGCGTTACTTGTCTCATTCTTGATAAGTTTCTATGTATATTTGGATGTAAATTGTCCAAAGCTGTTGTCTTGAATTACATTTTTATTTTCTTTATAGCTTACACTTTGCAAAATTGAAGACAGATTCCTGATAAACAATGCCTGCTAGTAAGTATTGTTACCTTAAATACTTTAACATAATATTTGGAGGTGTTCACTGTTACATAAATTTTCTTTGGGGGCTAATAATTCTAATAAAATGGAGGGGAGGGAACAAATAATGGTACTTGCTGTCCTTTTCAAGATATTTATGATCTTGGTATTGTTCAGTCTCTGCCTTTGTAAATGTGGCATATTTTTTTCAGAGGAACTTAGTATGGATTCTGTTTTTTTTCTTTTTCAATGAGATGTTCGCAGTTCAACGTTGATGAATTTTAGGATTTAAAGTACATTCTGAAATATTTGTACTCAGCTGTTCTGATATGTCAATAACTATATTTAGTAAATTACAGATTATTTGTAGTAGATAGAATTGCTGCTTAGGATATAAAGTGATGAGACTTAATCACATTCTTACTTATCAGGGAGAGTAGTAACTATCACTGATGCATATCCCTACTAAAATTGGTTTGCTTTTCCTCTTCTGTATTTAGAAAAATCCTGCATGATCTCTTGTAAAATTGCTAGCATCAGTCTTTGGGTAAAGCAAGCTGCTTTATCATGAGACAGAATTCTTCATAAAGTTACAGTGTGGTCATATTGAGTGTGCTTTAATTATAGGCTTGCAATGAGTTTCAGAAGTGCTTCTCTTCATTGGGAAATGTTTGAGGATTTTATTTTATTTTTTTTTGGGGTGACTTAAGGTGTGTTATAAGCTGAGGCTACTGATTACTTAAAAATATTTTACAGTAATTGTGTTACATGGTCAGTTCTATGATTGTCTAGTCTATAACTGTGATAATATTTTGATATGTGGTACTGTTTGAGTCACTGTCATGTCAAATAACTTACTGTAAATATTTTGAGTTCTTTTGATTTGGTGGTAAATACTTGAAATTATTCCTCTACGTGGATGTGAGTTCATGTAACAAAATAGTGACAAACGTTAGTATCTATTGTACATTCAGATTTGAAATTGCTGGTGTGAAGGGTTCAGACTCCACTGTGGTTTAACTTTTGTGACGTCATGAACTGCTGCTGTGTTTCAGTTGCAGGTTTTGGTGCTAATAAAGCCCTTCTTGTGATACTCATTTTTTGTTGGGAAGGTGTTTGTTTTGCTTTTCTCTTCTGTTTTAACAGTTAAACTGGAAAAGTAAATTTTTTTTTCTACACCAGGGTCATTATTAACGCTATTTACCCTAATGCATGCAGGTAATAGCAGAGCCAAATAGAATTAAAATGAGACCAAAACCAATGATTGCAATTTTTTGTGTGGTGAGGTGTTCAGATCTATAGAGCCATTTATTGCTGTGTATATCAGACCTTTTTTTTTTTTTGAGTGTATTAGTAAAGAGAAGTTAATACAACATTCATATATGTTGTAGTTCTTATGAAATAGCAGTACTTATTCTCCTTGCAAAAAGTTGTGGCAATGAAAAGAAATTAGATTCTAGTTATAGAAAGCATTATTTTGTTGATAGACGCATTTTTACCAATGTGCAGAGACAGCCTTCAAGACTTCAGCTTTCCATGTGTGCAAGGGAAAGTTTTGCCCACTAATTTAGCCTTTTTAGTAGTTTCCACAAATCTCTTTTCAGAGCATATTGAGGAAGCATAGGTTGCTACTGTAGAATGTTAACTTTGAAATTGTGAATTATTTGTCCTTGAAATCTGAAAAGCTCCCTTGTTTGTAAGGTGGGAACTCACACATTGACAACTTCATTGAGCATCTTTTAAAATGTGAGAAAGGCTGCAAAATACTTTCCAAAAATGTTCTCCCTTGTGCTAGACTGAGTTCTAGCTGACGTAAGACAGTAAGATACAGTTAGAGGGAATTGTAGAATCATAGAATGGCCCAGTTTGGAAGGGACCCCAAGGATCATCAGGTTCCAACCCTGCTGCCACAGGTAGGGCCGCCAACCTCCAGATCAGGTACTAGATCAGGTTGCCCAGGACCCCATCCAGCCTGGCCTTGAACACCTCCAGGGATGGGGCAAGAGGGAAGGCTTGATGCAGTTTTCAGATCGTCATGACCTCTCTTCCAGTGTTGTCCTGCTTGCTTGTGCGAGTCTGTATCAGTTCCTTGTAATATTTTTTTACCCCTTTTTCAGTACAGTAGTTAGGGAACATCTGGATGTGGAAGTGGTGGTTTGGAAAGTCAGGAAAAGCCAAGATATTGCTGGTATGGAAAAACTGGACGAGAATATTTAGTCTTTCGGGGGATGTTGACTTCTCCTAGAGATACTTTGAAAGTCATTCTGCAGTTGTTACATGTTTTATTTCCCTCAGTATTAACTGTCTGTTGATCTTCAGATGTGAAAGTGCCCAGCGCTGGCTGGCCGTGGCATGGCGTTTGTGTTGGCACCCAGGTTGCAGTGCTACAGGGTAAAGCTATAGCTCCAACAGTTACACAAAGCTTGCCAAAGCGATGTGTTTCCCTATGTGTTTTGTAGCTATAACTTTACGTGCAGATCCTCTTGCACAAAGAGCATGGGCACTGATGCTACGAGCATGTTGCCTTCATCAGAAGTTGAAATGCAGGTAGTGAAATGTGAGAAAGGAAATGTGATTTCTGCCTGATGTTATGATATGCTAAGAGCAGGTAGGTTTGAGCTGCAGCAATTTTATGAGCTGATTGAGCATGGATTAAAAGGTTAATGAGTGCTTTTGTTTACAATTGAAAACAAAGAGCTTCCTACCTCTGCTGGAAAGGCTGTCTGAATAAAAGAGGTTTTCAGTCATCAAATGTGTGACCTCAATTTCCCTCTTTAATAATTGATGCAGATACTTTCATTTAACATGTTATGGAACCAAGCTGATTTTGGTGTTTTTGACTGCATTTGAATTGAAATGAGTGCTTCTGTTAAGGAAAAAAGTGTAGCCAAATCATTTACCGAAACATTTGATTATGACTTCTGGGTTTGGGCGTTATGTTCCAAATATTCACACTTAATCAGATCCTTGAAACACAGTTTATTAGCTAATGAGATTTTTTTTCAGAAACTGCTAACCTACTTACTGGATCTATTCCCTGACTTCAATTAAATGGTAAACTTAAAGGCAGATTTCATGCTAGAATAAACTTGTTTGGAGTGGGAAAATTATGTACGGTACATGTGAAAATACCTGCACAGCATAGGCAGGTATTTTACTTGTGGTCACTCTGTGTTTACCTTTTATTTTACCTTTTCTTTTAAACAATTTATGCTCATTTTCTTTAACATACTTGCATTATATTCTTAATTTCCAAGATTTTGTTAATAATGATAGTTATATTAAACTGATTCTGTACCGATTGTGGGGAAAACCTTCCACAATTTGGCCGCTTCCTGGTTACAGTGAAGTCACTGTTTCATAACTTCAGAATGCTTCCGAGTATGCCAAGTGTCTTGATTGCTTCTTTGTAAACTATGTAAAATTTTGTTTCCTCAGCTGTCAAAATACCTTATGAATTTTCACTGCCATCTTTGTAGAGATAACTGGTGTGCAACTGAGAGGTACTGAGGACTTCCTTGGTCTCAGTGATATGGAAGTGTAAAGGAGAATAATCAACTGTAGTGATTGTCTATTTACTTTTTCCCTTGGATCTTGCTACTTTGAGTTACATTCCTTTATAACCTTTAATTAAAAAAATAAAATGGAGCTTCTTTACTAAGCATAGGAAGGAAAACAGCACTTGAAATGAACACTTAAAATATGAGTAAATTCTTCACTCATTAATGCTTTTAACTCATTTAAGGGGGCATATGATTTTTTCATTTTGACTTTCTTTTTCCTACAACAGCTTAGGAAAATTTAGTTATCTTCCACAATTCTGTATTATTTCTGTTTATATTAAGTAATAAAAAAATGGCTAATGAAAAGGGAAGGTTTATTTCCCTATGAAGTAAAGTTCTGAAATACCCCCATGGTGGTTGGAGATATATTTCTAATTCTGCCTGTATAAATATTTCATATGCTAATGCATTCTGTTTTTTTCCTAGCAAAAGATTAAGTCATAGTTCTAATTAATAACTTTCTTCAATCCTTCCAGCTAGCATACTTTCTTCTCATCTGGTGTATGTTTCTCATGTACCCTTGACACTTTAAAATCCCAAATGGGACCTTCCACTTAATGAAATGTTTTTCATAATTGCTTTAATTCATTCTGTATGCAGTAGAAATTCTGTTAGTTCTCTGACAGTATTGTTGACTGCTTAAAGTAGTGTTAAAATAAATGTTATAACTCTCTTAGAAGTTTAGTATTTTTGCTGTTACAAAAGAATTACACCAAGGTGTGTCTGGAATCAGTATCTGCAGCTTGATTCAAGTGGGTGAGAGGATGAAACAGCCCTGTATTGACTCACTGCAATGAAGTCCCTCATTGAACTGCTGATCAGACCAACACAGGAACTTGAAAAACAGATGCTCGTGGAAGGTCATGATTTGGGCTACCTTGGCAGTTTGCCATCTGTTACCCTGAGACCTGTAAAGGAAAATATTTCAGAATGTCTGTAACTATTACAATGTTAGGGTCACAAAGTATATAATAGATTCTTTACATAATATACAATAAATGTTTTCAGGATGTAAACACTTAGATACAGTTTTTCGTCTGACTTCTAGATGGTTGTCTTTTCTATGCTGAAAAGTAAGCACTCATCTCAATGTATCCTTTGATTAAGCTAAGAAAGAAATTCCATGAACTTAGAGCTACAAAAAATGTACTTTGTAGCCCTGTTTTTGTTCACTCATGATATACCGTAAACAACTTTGTGTGCTGGTGGGGTGGCTGCATCTACATCTTTTATAATGGATCTGCATGGATTTCTTTAAGACTTGTTAATTTTGAATAAAAATTCATTTTATTGCTTTCTGTTGACTGTTAATTCTCTCTATTTGCATCATTCCAAGTCCACTTGGGAAAGGGGGATTGTATGCCCTGTAGAAAGGGAAAATCATTTATGCTAACACATTGCAAACAATATCTAGTGACATCGCTCCTCCCTTCATTCCTTTCTATTAGTTTTAGAACATCCTTCAGTACAGCCAAGAAATGAATAATTTTGTCTAATACATTGCTTGTCAAAACCTGGAAAGTGTATTTCTTCAGTCATTGTCAGTTTTGTGTATGCCCAAATTGCATATTACTGTTGAACAATCAAATACTTCAGAGCTGAACTTAATTTTGTCCAGATCAAAGCCTTTATGTGCTTTTAAACTATACATAGCCACTTCACTGAATGTTAAAATGTAGCTTAATAGGATTTTTTTTTTTCAGGTTTTATTAAAATATTACTATCGTTGTTTACAGAAATTGCTTTGCAAGTGGTTTTTCTATGAGTCGATTAACCTTCATATGCAGCATTGTTTGCTATTGATTTCTCAATCATGGGACGAAAGGGTAAGAAGTCTCATGCTGTTTGTGCATGCAAGTGTCCTATTTTTTTGTGCATGACAAAGAAAAATTGATTTGGAGAGGGGTTGTGTTTTCCAGTATGTGATTAAATGCATGCATCTGTGCAAATACCAGGGCAAACTGCTTTTAAAAATGTTTTGGCCTATTTGTTATACACCATATGGACTGTCTTTCCTGCCACTATGTCACAACGAAAATCAGGTACCTAATGAATTACTGAGGATGGAAGATAAGTGTGAACGTAAATCTTGGCTTTCAAGGACTGCTATTTCATTTCCAGAAAACGACATCAGTTATTTTAAATGCAATAATTTAAGTATTTGAGTTGTGAAAGATCTAGTGAATTTTTTCCCCGTAATTAGATTTAATTTAGCAGACTAAGGCATTTCCATCTCAATATTTGCAGGGCAAGAGTTCCTGGCAGGTTTACTTCTGTGAGAATTTTGCAGGAATGAGAAAGCAGATGGGAATGTCTCAGCATGGGTCAAATCTATTGCAGACCTTGCTTTGATGTTTTGTTCTAACTATAAAAAAGAACAGAAATAGCTTGCCCAAGTAACAGGAAATAAAATGGAAAAAGTCTTACATTTTGACTGCAATTTCCATTAGCTTATCAAATTCAAAAGCTTTATCGAAGTCTTTATCAAAAGAGCCAAAACCTAATTCATGTTCAAATATCTTAATTATTTGTAGAGTGGTCTTGAGTTGTTTCAAGTTAAAGAAGAAAAAACATTTCTATGGTTTTATTTTGTTTGGGAGAAGTCTGGCTTCTACAGCAAACTCAGACACTTGAGTCTAGGTGGTTAACAGTATACATGCATATACCTACTTCTTTGTCTATAATGATAAAGCTGTCTGTTTAGTTTGGGGGGATCAGAGTGGTGGTAGCAGAGGGACATAGCGTTCAAGTAGTGAGGATGCACAGAAGAGCAGTCCATTGCATGTGCATTCCTTGCGTACTCCATGGCTGATTGGAAATTACAGGAGGGGGAGGCTGCTTTTTGATTAGCTGGGATACGTGGTTCTGAACAAAACCTTCAAGACATGTTTTCTACCATTGGATTTACTGTTTTGAAGAGGAGAAAACCATTGAGAAGCTAGTAGCAGCTGCTTTTTGGTTATTCCGGGACATCTGCATTGAAGCTAGAGCGCTTTTCAGAACTAATGGAGCGGGAATGGACATGCAACGGGAAGAAGAGCATGAAAAATCCAGAACTTGAAACTAGAACTGGGAGTGGGGAAAGGATTGGGGAGGGTGACATCAGGGATATTCCTGCTGGCTCTGTCTTTCTGCCTGGAGCTGGGACTAGGAAGGAAAGGTATGACCAGCTTGAGCATCTTGGCAGGGCTTTTTGAGCTTAAGTGTCAGTCGTCAAAGTTTGTTGAGGTGCTTAGCCAAGTGTATATTTTTTTTGTATATTTTTACCTGTAGTTCACTGATCATGGCTGCCCAGAAGTATTACTTGAAGTTTACCAGAAGGAAATGGTAGCCTTCTTGGAATTGTTTTGCCCTTGGCACATCTCAAGGATTTCTTGTTACCTGCCCTTGGCTACCTTGGTGATAGGCTGTGTTGCTGCTTGTCCTGTTACCTTTCAGCCGTTTAACCAGGCCTGCCATAGTATGCTTCCTCTCTTTCAGGCACAGTGCCATCTCCTTCAGAACACTCATCCAGGTTAGATGTTGCTTCCTCCCTGCAGCAACATCAGATCTAGGGTGGGGGTGCGGGCATTGCAGCCCATCTTCAGTAGATCCTACGGAGGAGCTTAACACAGGGATGCAGTTTGCACAGTGCACACCTGGGTTAGAGAATAGGTTAGAGTCAGGGTGAAAGCAGGCTGAATGGAACAGTCCATCTGCAGTGGGAACTTCTCTGTCAGGGTCAGCGCTGGGCTGGGAGACAGCATTCTCCTACAGCCATGGATCTCTGGAGGAGCGAGGCATTCAGAGAGAGACAGATCAGTGCTGGTGTTCCTTGGGAGCCAGGAGGAGGTGATGTCAGTCCTTCTTTACTTTTTATTTATTCTGAATTAAATAGTAGGTATACTACCATTAAGTTTAAATGTAATTTTAAAAGGGTATCTGCTGGCTCAGTGTGCTAATGGATGTGGCTCCGAAGTACACCAGATATTTTGCTAGTGTTCATGAGTCTGCTCCATGCTCTATTGCTGCTTGTCTGGAGGGGGAAATGATTCATGTTTGTGTGTTTCAGAGGCTGCACAAAGGACTGTGAGCCCCCTTTTCCTTCAGCTTCTCCTTTATGCCAGTAGTTTGCCTATGTCCCCATTTTGTAGTGATTTATGAAACATTGTGCTATGAAACCAGTGTTTTATAAATCAATTGAAATATGTCAAATTTAGAAAAGGAGGGGAAAAAGAGAGGCATTGTCGCCCAGAACTCACATGCTGACCACAAACTCCATACTGAAAGCAGAAATGAAAATTGTACTTGACCAAAATGTTATCAAACATATCATCAGTGTTAGCTATGATGGGAAGGAGTCAAGGAGATTTATACAGGTGTGCATTTCCAAATGTCTTTCCTGGAGTGGGAGTGATAAAATTTCCTTTTTTTATTGCTTTAGTGATAAGCAGTAAATGACCTTGTTACTGCCAATAGAAATACAAGTAAGGACAAGAACTAAAAAGTCAAATGCATAGTAAGCCATAGAGCTTCTCTCACTGGAACTAGATTAATTTCAGACATTAATACTGTTTTAAAAATAGAGAGCTCTGGTAGCATCTCAGAGTAGGGAAAGAGGAGGCGGTGTTGAAGAGAACAGAAATGAGCAAGTAAAACAAAGTTCCCATGTGAAAACAACAAAGGTGGGAGAAAGAAGAGACAGCGTGGAAACACAGTAGGCAGTGGAACTTGTGAAAAAGAATGTAACCAGAGAACTTGCTGTAATGGAAAACTTCCTTTTAATGGATTAGAAGCCTTTAAAAGGCACCAGCCCAAGGATAATATCTTGTCTGGGGATTTGTTTTAATTGCTAATGGTTCTGAAAAGAACGCTTCATTGAAGAAGCTTAGTGGTAAGCTTTATTTAACTAGATTTTTTTTTTCTGTTTCTTACTAGGAGCTTGATGTGCATTGTCATTTCTTGTTTTCACAGAAGACTAATATTCAGATTATTTTTGCATGCTTTTTACTGTACATCTTTCCATGTTGATTCTAGTGTAGAAGCACACATCTTCGTGTTAAACCAGAATTAGCTTTACTGCTTTCCTGTAAAAATATATTCTGGGGAGAAAATTATTTTATTTTTTTTTTGTTTCAAATAAACTGAGCACCAAGATATTTTAAAAAGTAAGTGTACAATTGCAAAACCTAGATATTGGATGGAATTTTTCACATTTGCTGTTGACAGATTTTGCTGTCAGGGGGGTCAGAAGTTGACATCAAGATGACTGTTGCGTTCTTGAGATGGAAATTGGATCTGTGTGTTGCATGTTTTCTTTGCAGCTTCTTAGAGGAGAGAGGCTAGAAACCAGCTGTGTAGCAAAGGCAAGTGATGCTGGAGTAAGAAGTGGGGAAAAGGAGAGACTGAGTTGGAGGATGCGGCCTCATCCTGCCCACGTGATGAGTCCTCTCTTCTCCCTGGAGCTCATGGGAGGGATGCTGCGATGGCTGATGAGCGTGTCCTTAGAGTGCTTGTGCTTTTTATAGCAGCCTGAAGAATATTTTTAATTAACTTCCTTATATGGCCAGAATAATTTCCTTGTTCCAAAGTATTTGATCCCTTTTTAATACCAGAAAGGGAATGCCCTTGAAAATAGTTTTAGCTCTGAATTGAATGTATCAACTGATGCTAACAGTCCACAGCTAGCCAGGTATAGTTTGTGTGTTGGTTAGTGTTAGTTTATGGGCCTTCTTCTGGATATTTGAAGCAAATTTATTTTTGCATATATTTGTTATCTCAGATATAAGAAAATAACTAAAAAAGGAAGTTGAGTATGTAAAAGTAGAGCACTCCTTTTTTACATGCTTGTATTTTAGTACGATGAGCATCCAGGTATAATTTTAATAGTGCTCAGTTTCTTCTTGATAGTAGCAAAATGCATTCATCTGTAGATACAAAGTTAATTAGACTTTCTGATAGGATAGGAATTATTTGGAAGAGAGAGAGGGAGAGAGAATAAAATATCTGAATGACCATATCTCAGCTTGCTACATAATAAAAATATTCTTTGAGCAAGCATGAGCTATTTGCTCAGGTTGTGAGTGTTCTACTCCTAGAAGGCCAGCATTAGACAGCATTAATTAATGTTGGGAAGAAATTCTGGCAGTAGGTAAATAGCACAATCCATTTCTGTTCCGTTTTACTGAGTTTTTACGAAGTAGAAAACAGTTTGGCTGTTTTAAACTTGATGGAAAGAACGAGGTGCTGTATATTTAAAGCCAGCTTAACATTTTTTTCTTTTACTGGAATTTCATATGAATAAGATGCAGCAGTGAATATTTATACAAACACTTTTGACATAAAAACATTTCTATTGTGTGCACTTGTCTAGCTCACGCTGTAGGGTTTCTATAGGGAGTTTCGTGGTAACAGCTTCTTTGCAGCTCAGGGTTTTCTCTGAATTTACGTGGTGTAAACAGTAACTAATTAGCTTTAGAATAGTAATTGAATTATTTACTCAAAATTATTAGTTGTAAATTTATTAAAAACAGTACCTTACAATTGTCAGGATGTTTGTAAATACCAATATGAAAATCCTATAGGTGTTATCCAAGTGGATGAAATTATGGAAAATAATGGGAAGCCAGAGAGTAACTTTGGAACTGTTTAACTCACAGTGGAATTTTTCCTTGATGCATCATACTCTTTGTGAGTTAGGATATTAAGGATTCAAATTCTGTAATTCTTGCTTGGATTTTGAGGTGTTATTAGAGACAGTGTTAATTTCACGAACCTATTAATATTTAAAGTGGTTTAATCTTAAACCCTTCTGTTTAAAAGGCCTTTTTAGTTAGCACTCTGTCTTAACTATTTTTTTTTTTGGCCATTATTCGGCCGAAATACTTACTTACTCAAGTGAGTATATTTTGCCAAAATATTTGTTACTCTTCAGTGACAAATTTGGTTGTGGCAACCAAATGAGACCAGGCTTTTTGAAACTATGCTGGTATTTTTCCATGTAGTCACAGAAGTAAGAAAGCTGTATATTCCAGGGAAGCTGAAGTGGTGAAACTGCCTCTGTTCAGTTTCATTCTAAAATCTGAATCCCACATTGATGATAGATCTTTCTTTCCCTCTTTTCTTGTGCTTGGCCTTGTTAACAGAACTTGATACTGCAGTTTTTCACGTGTTTGCTGGCTTTATGTAGATGTCACTGAGCTAATCAGATAAGCTTACAGTGCCGCAGAGCCCTCCTGTGAAGGAACTGCTTCTATGCTAGTGTGGGAGAGCACATTTCTGAGCAAGGACAGAGTGCGGGCAGTGAAAGCACACCCAGGATGAGGCAGTATGTTCAAGTTCCAACTGTTGAGCAAGAAAAAGCCTATGATTATAATTCTGCTTTTGAGCCAAGACCATGTATGTGTTTGGGTAGGTGGAATTACCATTTTCTGATTAAGTGCACTGTTTCTTACTATTGATATTGTGTAGAATAAATGCATGTGAAAGTAAATACCCTTACAGTTGGTAGATGTGTACAGCCTTACCATGTGAGATGCAGGTTGTGGGATTCTTCGAGCAGTACAGAACATGAATTTTTAAACCTGGAAAATCCCATTGCTGACATGTTAAAAACAAAACCAAAAAGCTGTTTTAAACTTTTACGTTGGTTATCTTATAACAGCATGAGCTTCTCCGTAGATTTGGCTTTAACCTTCATATTTACTGGTATAAAACAATGTAAAGGTGGGAGATCATTAAATGCAAATTATGCGTGACAGTGAAAGGAAATTATCCTAGCAGTTTGGGTGATAAACCTGCTTCAGTTGGAATGGGTGCATTTTACCCAGCTTAGTGGGTGCCTTCTGCAGAGCTGCAGAACAGCTTACTTGTCTGAAGGGAATTTGTTTACTTGGATCAGCTTTTTTCTTAGTTAAATTTGTATTGAAGAAATAATCCATTTTTGGTGGCTTAGCTTCTCCCCGTCTTGTAAAGCATTCTTCTTTCCTGGTTTACGTAGTAAAATGTTTCAAGCTTTTATTTATTCGTCTACTCATTTAAGTTCAATCTGTTGTTAGTGTATTTTGTTAAGACTTGATTATTCTGGGGTAGTTTTTAATTCATTTTTTTCCATGAAATTTTTATACCAATTTCATATGTTTATATTAATCTTTTCTGGTTATATCAAAGTACCGAGCAATGATAAATAACTTTCCAGCAAAGCCTGTCTCATGACTGTTGTTTTGCTTATAAATTTTGTTTTTCTTTCTGTGTTTTTCTTGCATTCTTTTGAGAGCTTTAATTTTTCTAATTGCCTTCTGCTTAAATTTCTTTACTCAAAAAATCTTCTGAGACTGAAAGCTTGGATCTCTTAGCTCTAGCTTTCATATGCTTAAATATTCTGTTTAATTTAGAAAATTCTTTTAATGCAATTTGTAATTCATACTCATTTATTTGATGATAGTGAATGCTATAAGAAAATGTTATTTTCTTCCCTATGAACCGTACTGCGATTAAATAGCAATGTAAAGGTACTACTGGAAATCCAGGACGGGGGACAAGATAACTTTTTCAGATCTTCTGTAATACACTTATTGTTAGACCTTTCCTTGTCTCAAAATTCATGGTATGCCATACATTTGGAGAGAAGCGGGCTTAGAACACTGAGTTTCCATTAACTGAAACCATCTGGTTGGGCTGTGAGAAGGAGCTGGTACCCTGTTAGCTGATATTTCACCCTTCTCATGCAAGCAACCCTATCTAGGTTTTACATTCAATTTATGTGACTACTGTAGCTCTAAAATACTGCTCACAAACTTAGATTGTTAATTTTAAGAATTTTCTTCCTGGTCACTTGATGAGAGTGAAACAAATTCTAAAAGTATTTCTAATTGCCTCTGTCTTACATGCAATATTTTATGATTTGTTTCTGTTCTTACTCTACTTTAGATAGCTGTAGAAAGATGCTGTTCTACTGTTATTGTAAGAACGTTTTGTTTTAACTGATGATAAATGAAATGTAGTGTTTACCTGGGAAGGTTACCTTCTGAGAATGAGGAAAACCAAGCAGGAAAAAAGAAGTACGAAGTGTTGAGCCAGATGCTGAGCTGCATATCTAATTCAAGAAACATTTAACAAAGGTCATATTTTGGTGGATTTTGATTGTTTAATTGAATTTCACGATATTAAGCCATATTATAGATGCTTAAGAGATGCTCCTACCTTATTGTGATTTCACTTAATTTTAAAATATTGCAAAACACTGCTCTCAACAGAATGCAGTTACATGATTGCGTTGTGTTTCTTGTAACACAAGTAGGTCTTTAACCTCTTTTGATTCGCAGATATCTGTCTACGTTTTCAAGTGGCATATGAAATAGCTTTGATTTTGGATACTCACTACCTACATCTTTCTTATAAATTTAGTTTTACATTGATTAGACCTCTAAGCAGGCAAGATTAACAGAAATAGTCATAGAAGAACTTGACAGTAGTGCCAAATTAGTGGTTCACACAGGAAATCCCTCAGTGTTGCAGTTGTTTAGTGCTGAAGTGAGTTTTGTTTTCATAGTTCTGTTCTGAGGTCTTAAGTCTGTGTTCTGATGGTACTAGGCACTAATTCATGAATCAAGTTAAAAGGCCACCAAAGAGAACTTAGAGTCGAAGCATGGTTTCAAAAGCAAAGATCTGTCTTTTGTCATGGTTTCTGATTAGATAAATTACCAGAATAAAGTCGTCAGACTCTGAGTAGAATTTGGGTTTTTGACCAAAAAATAGTAGCATGAAAAAGCAATTGGAGTAGAGGGGCAGTGTCTGCTCATGTGCAGCCTTGTAACAGAAGAGTGCAACAGAGGAAGGTTTAGTCCCCAACTTCCCAGGTGTTCTAACAAATATGGTTCAAATGGTTTCTCAAGTAAAGAACTACAAATCCTGGTATGTTTGTCTAATACTTAGCAGCCTGGTAATCTTGCAGATACTTTGTAAACAACAGTTATCCCCATGATAACCTTTACTCTTTTTCTTTTTTCTTTTCCTTTATTCTTTTCTATTCTATTTTGAATTAGGTGTGATTAACCTTTTGTAGATCGTTGTATTTTTAGCGAAGTGCTTTATGAGTTTTGAGCACATAAATGGATACTTTCCATAAGATATTTTTAAGATACTTAGCTACTCTGAATGCTGTGGGCACTGCAATTTGAAAGACTGGGTGTGATCTTCATGCAGACCTGGTATCTTGTTAATCAGTGTATTACTGGCTTTGTTTCAGCTCCATGGTTTTTGTGCATCAGAGTTGCTTTAATGTTGGCCTGAGACCTGACCACTGAATTAGTCTGATGTCTCCACTGAAACATTTAAAATCTGATTTGTTGAAACACTTGCATTCCTTGGGAATAAATCTTCGCTGACATACGAATGGGACACATATCTAGAAGCTTTTGTGTGTGTGCTGAGTTTTTTTTCACTTTAGGTGATATTTTTAACACAAACTGGAATCATTCCAAAGATCTAGTAGTCCTGAATCCTAGGGGGGGAAAAAAATAAAAAGAAAAAAGCATACTTCATAAATTTCTCTTCCTAGAATATCTTTTTATATTAATTACGAGCTACATGTAAGATGCAAGTTATGATTGTCCTTGTATGAATACAGTATCAGTTTAGAAATGAGGTCGGAAGAATACTTTTCTCCACTTCACGTGATTGTCTTTTTTTCTGATACCGAGTAAGATAGTGGAATAATTAAAGAGCTTATTTTGCTTATTGTACTTCATATCACTTTGTGTGATTGCCTGTCATATACGTTGGAGATTTCGTTGACTTGTTTTAGAAGGAGTAAACATCATTTGTTTTAGTTAGGTTTTGAGATGATAGTTTAGAGTGAAGATAAAGCAGCATGTGAAGTATTCTTGGTTTTAGTATTACTAAATTTTGTAATTACTTGATCTTTCCACACACTTTTAAGCATGGCTTGATGACAAGTGCATTTCTAATATTCAAAATGTTTGTGCATTTTCTTATGTATTGCATTATAATAGTTGTGCTTATTTGACTTCTCAGTCATTTTTAATTACCTCAATTTTGCTTAAGTGCTGGAAGTGACAAGAAGCTGAATTCACTTACGTATATTTTTTTCTTCTTGTCAAATGCTCACTTAAGGTAAAACTGTCAGAATTCCTAAAACTTTGTTCTAAATTCTGTTGGCTGCCTCTCTCTGCAGGAGTGTGCTGTTGCTGTGCCGCTTTGCGACCTCGTTACAAGCGCCTGGTAGATAACATATTTCCTGAAGATCCAAAAGTGAGTGATGACTTAAAGTTATACGAGTTATTGAAATTATTTGTTTAGTAGCTAATGCTTTAGCATTTTTTTTTTCACGTTTCACAGTAAATTCTTCATTAACAGAGATTAGTAGAACGATTTACTTGGAAGGGAACCTGTATTATTATAGTAGAAGTGAGCAGAGTAGTCAGCATTTTTGTAGTGTTTGGTTTATAATTTCAGAGTATATGGGCTTTCTATTACAATATATTTTTTCTGAGTGCTAGTTACTGTGTTCATGTATGTTACTGGCTTCAAATGAAATGATTTTTGTATATACAGTATATTGATAGCATGAAACCATATGGTTTTATAGATTTATTTTAATCTCCTGGTTTGGTGCAGATATAGACACACCGAGTGCCTACAGTTGTGGTTTTACAGCTGTCTGTGAATGTCTGCAAGCCAGTCTGTGGCATTTCACTGAATTACAGGCCTTTTCTAAAGGCGTAGAAGGCTTGCTTGATAAAATGCACTTAGCTGATACTAAGTTTAAAACTTCAGTCATTTATTTGAAAAAGATAATATGATAATGTTTGGGTAATTCATAGGAAAAGAAGAAGATTATGTCCATATCACGATTCATATTGGAACTAATATGTTAATCTCTGCCTGATCTTGTTTCTACAGTTAGCTTTCAGGTACCTTGTATGTCAGCCTTGTCCAAGATACGAGATTGAAGAAGTGAAAGATTTAAACTGCGGCCTCGTTTATACATATTGTCAACTTTTCAGAATTGTATGTTGAATATATGATGATTTTTGGAGCAGATAGTAATGGGAGAAGGAAAAATGAGATTTTACCAGTAGGGAAAAAAATGTGTCACAGTGCTGATAATACCTCACACCAAACAGTTGCTTTTGGAATACCTGTCTGAGTCAGTCTCACATCGTTCATCCCTTCCTACTTCCATCCCCCAAAGAACGATGGGAGAAGATACTTACTTTGTTTATTCCAAAAATATTTTACATAATTTTTTAAGTTGTTGATTTTTGCAGCTAAGCTTCTGGCTGTTTTGCTTGACAGTCACATGTTTTGAGTAGTGCATTCCAATCCAGTAGTACAGAATAAGTCAGATCTTTTACTTTGAGTAGCCAAAAGGAACACACTTTAAAAGCTTGAAAATTTCTGTAGATGTAATTATTTTTATTTTTTATTTTCTATATTGCTCTTAGGATGGTCTTGTTAAAGCTGACATGGAGAAGTTGACTTTCTATGCGGTTTCTGCACCAGAAAAGCTGGATCGAATTGGTGCTTACCTAGCAGAGAGACTGAGCAGAGATGTTGTCAGACATCGCTATGGGTAAGGAAATAAGTCACAGCATTAAAGATAGATGCTAACAGGTAGCTGCATTTAGGTTGAAACAAAGATGATTAGTTTAGAAGGCAAGATGTAGAGTCAAAAGAGGGAGAAGATTTTAAAGAATATGGAAAAGGTTAGGAAAATACTGAGTGCATTTTTGGCATGTCAAAACTAACTTTATAAAATGGAAAAATAGCAGTTCATTAGGATAGTTAATTTTGCTCACTCCTTTTCTCTTTCATTTACTTAGAATGTATTCTCGTTGTGCAGAATTGTGGTTAAGTTGATGGCTTTCCTCAGTGGGTTTTGGATAGGGAAACCATAGACTAAAAGGCTGGGAGGTCTGTAATTGAAAACAAAATGTTCCAGGATAGAAAATTGAACTGTATTTACTGTATTTATTTCTTCTAAAAAAATATTTAAAGAAAACATAACGTAGGAAGTACTACTAACTTCATTTTCTGATTCTGTGGAAGATGTGCCTTCCACCCTTTCTTTTCTAATTCTTTCATTAATGAAGACCTAATGGTAAACATAGCATGTGTGTTTATGTTAGTCTCTCCACTATTAATTTTCAGGTATGTTTTAATTGCCATGGAGGCATTGGACCAACTTCTAATGGCTTGCCATTCTCAAAGCATAAAGCCATTTGTGGAAAGTTTTCTTCATATGGTGGCCAAGCTCTTAGAATCAGGAGAACCAAAGCTACAAGTTCTTGGAACTAATTCTGTGAGTAAATGTGGATGCTAAATCAAATCAGACTAAATATTTCCTTATTTACTAAGGCAAAATAGTTTCAGAATTCACAAAGTATCTGCTAGCTAACATGAATTGAGAAGATTCTGCATGTGGCAGGATATGCCATTTGAGTGCAGAACATTTATCAGCTGGAGGCAGAAAAACCTGTTCCCTTTTCATCTGAAACTCTTTTGATGGCTAGGCTCATCCTCTGCAAAAATAACTTCTTCTGGAAGAAATAGGAAAGCTGTTCTGTGAATTCGTAGTTTGAATCTTTTAACAGAGCTCCTAAAGACATTGTGTAGGTAAGGCATTGTTTTATTGCTTTCAGCAACAAGAGGTGATGTGAGAGAGGAAATAATATCCTTTTCCATGGCACTGACACTGTGGAGAAAGATTCCTATTAGGAGTAACCAGGAGGCCAAGGCTTTCAGTATTCTTGCTTCACCATATTTTTAACTTAAGTATTTCAGGATTCAGATCCTGGCTTGAAAGACAAAACTAAAAGTATCAAAATGAAGATTTGGACATCTAGTTTTCTGAATAAATAGTGATTGATGCAATCAATACCATATTTCTGTGATACTTCCATTATAACCATTATTCCAGCCAGTGCAACATGATTCTTAGAAATGTCAATATTGTGATGTAACTGCTTTCACCTAGAGTGATTAAAGAAGTAACACTTGAATTTAATATAGATTGCCATTGTTGGCAGTGTGAGTAGTTCTTTGTGGATTCTATAAAGCTGTTAGGCTTTCCTGTGGGCATGATTCCTAGCTGATGGAATTAAATGGAGTTGCAGTTCAGGGAGGCAGAAAGGTGTATTAGTGATACTACTCTGTAGTAGAATTTCTTGTTACAGTTGAACACAGAGGGTTCTTGCTGTGATGAAGGGGAGGAGTTTCCCCTTGTACCTCAAACTAACAGGACAATTTTACTGATGGTAACTATATATAAGTATATACGTATATACACACGTGTATGTATGTATACATACATAATGCATACATGATAAAGAGTCCATCCCCAGTGGAGGGGACACACTTTGTGAAAAATTTTAATGCTACGACAAGGGCTAACAGTTTTAAACTTAAAGGTTGTACCTTTAGATTAGGTGTAAGCAAGAAATTCTTAACTCAGAGAAACCAGGAACAGGTTGCCCTGAGAAACCTAATCTGGTGGAAGGTGTCCCTGCCATAAGTTTCCTTTTAACCCAAACTATTCTGTGATTCTTTATATGTATTTTTAAAATATTTTTCAGCCACGCTACCCTAATCTTTCTGTTTGTTTGTTGGTAAAAACAATGCCTTGGCATGACCCCTTAGGGAAACAGGAAATAGCTTTGGAACTTATTTTCTGGACTGCTAAATGGAAGATGTATGTCATATTCCAGCTGTTTAAAATCCTCAGTGGTAAACAGTTATTGTAAACCTCCTCTTTGATATATGATGTGCACACTACTTCCAAATGAATATTGAACAGAAGTTGAAATTATGGTCATCTGTTTGATATCCCTGTCTATTCCTAATGAGGCCTTTTATGAGCAAAATGGATCAATATACTTCCTAAATTAGGAAATATTCCATGTTTTTCTGTCGTAAAACTCAGTAACAAAAACAAGATGTTAAGCTCTGCCAGGAGAGTGAATATATGGATCTTCAACAATATTCCAAAGGCTAATTTTAGCCTAATTATGCTAATTTCTCTAGATGCACTCTGTAGTCAATAGGGAGAAATGATTTGTGTTAACTCTAGAGGAACAAACTATTGGCACTGAGATTGTCTTACTGAGGACACTGGCCTACTGTGTTCTTAAATAAATTTGATGTCATGCTTGAACAAAATTTATCATTCCATCTAGCCTTTTATAGTTTTTCCTCTCATCTCTAAGAAAGGAAAAAATGAGTGCAGATGGTGAGTGAAAAGTAAATAAATTATCCTTTATCTGCTTTAATTATTCTAGTGTACCACTTTGAAGAGGAAACTGGTACTGCCTGGAATAGCCATGAATAAAACAAATTCTGTACAAAGTAAATGTCCTTTAACTGATGAGAAGTCAGGAAAGTTTTCATTTTTTATTTTATGTTAAACTGAATTTCACATTAGTACAAATTTATGATCTGTTTCTGCTTAAAACCACAATCACATTCCATATCTTTTTAAGAGTATGTTGATTATTTTCCATTCCAAAGCTGCCTTCCAGAGCTTCACTGGAACACAAAAGCAATTGTAACTTTCAAGTAAGATACAACTATCTTAATTAAGTTAAATTTTTTTCTCAGCCTCACAAACAGATTTTGCTTCAGCCGTAGAAACTCTTGTGATTGTCAGGGTCAGATTTTGAGATGAAACAAACGTAGGTACTGAATGACTCCCAGAAGTTTCAAGTCCTGGAAAGACCTGAAAACTGCTGCTGCCTTCAAGGTTTTCCTTTCTCTTGCAAACCTTGGTTTCTTGGAGGCAGGACTTTTTCTGTTTAGTGCTCTGTATCTTACCAAAAGAAACCTACAACAGTTGTATTCAACTCTCTGACTTCTAAAATTCTTTTTGAAAGTTAATTTATTTTAGAAAGGAAAGCTGAAGATTACTGTTCTGGAAAAGCAATTGTTTCTGTTTTTTGTTTATGTTCTTCTTGTTTCTGACCTTCAATTTATTTAATTTCTATGATTTTTTACATTGCATTTGTAAAATTCATTTATTTCTTACAGATTTTTTTTTTAATAACTGTAAATCTACTCACAGAGATACTTGAGAGCAGGTAGAATTCAATAGTGGATGTGTTGAACTGTATTTTTTCTTTTTTGAAGTAGACTAGATTTCAAATTGGCAGTGTCTATGAGGTTCAGAATGTCTTTTTCTATCATAAGAGATATTTTTGTTAGCCATGTGCTAAGACAGCATATGCTGGTGAGGAAACTGAAAAAATGTGGTAAGAAAAACTGAGACTTCCTTTCCTTGAGTATTTAAAATCTGAAGACTGACTGCAGTAAGTGTGTTACTTAGAAAGTTATGGAAGTACTCAATTTCTCTCATTTTACTGAAATTCTGTAAATTGGATAAAAAAAAAAAAAAGGTGTAAAATATCCGTATCCCCCTTTGGATGAATAATTAAATGTATTACGTAGATCCGTAGTGGTTATATTTCCAGGATAGAATTAATTTTGCTTGCTCTTCCTATCTGGGAGTGAAAATCTCTAAAATCTTTGAACTTGTGTTCAAGATATTTTGGGACAATACTGAGATTGTATTTTTTTAAAAATATTGTCTGTCAATTTCTTCAGAGAGGGTCGAGAAAACTTCTTTAGTGAGCAGCTGGTCAAAGGCAAGGAGGGGTACAATTTAGTAAAACTCATCATAGAATGTGCTGAGGCAAGTCAGTTGAATATAAAAACATTTTAAGCCAGTTCAGAATGTTGACTGAGCGAATTCTTTTATGCATTTTGATAGTAAAATATTTGTTTTCTATCTGAGAAGTTGCAGATGTGTGTGTGGAACCCAATATTATCGCATTTTAAATTATTTAATACAAGTGATTTCTTCAGTTGATGAGGAGCTTCCGTTTGGAAAGACAATTTCCTTTTAATATCGGTGAAATGATCATACAATTAGTGACAGTGTTGTGCTTTTTGTGCACGAGCAGGTAACTGGTTTTGCTAGTTGTCATCTAGTTTGATATTTGAAAGAAGATGAGCAGTATCTCAGGTGGAGAAGTGACCACCTAGTGGCGGCTCAGGCCCCTTGGTTTGTTCAGCCCAGAGCAGAGGAGGCTGAGGGGAGGCCTCATGGCGGCCTGCAGCTCCTCACAGGGAGCGGAGGGGCAGCGCTGAGCTCTGCTCTCTGGTGACAGTGACAGGGCCTGAGGGAACAGCATGGAGCTGTGTCAGGGGAGGGTCAGACTGGGTGTTAGGAAAAGGTTCTGTGTTAGAAGGTGGTGTTGTTCAAGAAGCGTTTAGACAATGCTCTCAGACATAGGGTTTGAATTTGGGTGGTGTTGTGTTGAGCCAGGTCCCTTCCAACTTGGGATATTTTGTGATTTTAAAGTGTCGAGTTCTTTGCAAGCAAGACTAATAGATGTGGTACCAGAGCTCTGAATGGTTAGGATTCCTGTTTGTTTCAGTATCATGTAAGTACAATTGATGTAGTGCCTTTAATGATATCAAGTATAGAGGTTTTTTAACTTGGAATTGCTTTCACTTGTGAACTTTCACAAACTTTGCAGTAAAAGCCTGGAGATAGGAGAATGGGGAAAGGGAAATAAGAACAGAATGAAGATATATTGCCATATTTTTATAAAGAAAAAATAAAATGGAAAAAAAGCATGTAATAAGACCAATATGTAAGCATTGCAAAAGGTAGAGTATTTGGGTCATTCCTTGCTTTATACCTTCTTTCACTTCTAGAAAATACTCAGAAGTGTTCACGCATGCATCTGTTTTCCATCTTTGGGATCAGATCAGTCTTGGGTATTGGGGACTGAATCAGGAATTGTCACAGAAGACTTGTTCAGTTCCTCATCCCCACAGTGAAAGTAAATTACCCGCTTTTCTGACACAGCCTTTCCCATGCAGTTGCCAGGTTGCAGCCATGCGGTCATGAACTGTAACAACCTAACTCAGAACCGAGGCAAGCAGGAGTTGTTCCAACTCCTACAGACAGGAGGGGGACCAGCTTTTTACACGGCTCAGTAGTGGTAGGACAAGGGGGAATGGCTTTAAACTGAAAGAGGGGAAACTTAAGTGAGATGTTAGGATGAAATTCTTTTCTCAGAGGGTGGTGAGGCAGTGGCACAGGCTGCCCAGAGAAGCTGTGGGTGCCCCATCCCTGGAGGTGTTCGAGGCCATGTTGGATGGGGCCCTGGGCAGCCCGATCCAGTGAGTGACAACCCTGCCCATGGTAGGCAGGATGGAGCTGGATGGTCTTTGAGGTCCCTTCCAAGCCATTCAATGGTTCTATGACTGAAAGGACATGACAACTGAAAAGGTTTATTATTCAAACATTTTATTTCTGGAACCATTAAACAAAAATAAATAAAAGGTCACGCCAACAGAGAAGGCTTACTACTCAAACATTTTTTCAGAGCTATCTATGCATGACATCTAAACTTACGAATATGTAATTGGGTGTTTCTCTACCCACTGTCTGCATTGGGTCCCTCTCTAGGGTGCTGTTCCCTCACGTGCGTGTGTGCAATGACAGCCACAAGTGAAATCTGGGCAGTATGGGGCTGCCCTGGGCTGCCCATCAGGTGGTGTCAGCATCTCTGCTGCCAACGTGGCTGTGGCAAGGGAAGATTTAAGGAGAGAGAGGGCAAAAGGGAGCTACCACTCTGGCCACTCTGCTGCTTGTTTGTGGTGGGGAAGCTGCTGTTGTGAGGAGCCAGTGGTGTTGTTAGATGGTGGAGGAGAAGTGGTGCCCTGGGTCCGGCTGCAGCTCGGTGGCAGCAGGGAGGGGACCAGGGGCTTCTGCCTGCCTGCTGTGGCAGCAGGCTGTGGTAGGGCTGAGGCAGTGGGTTTCTTAGGGGGCTTGGTTGTCTTGGGGCGCTTTGTTGGCAAGGGCTCCAAAAAGGTCTGTCGGTCAGTTTAGTCCTACAGCTTAGGCTGACCAAAACAACATGGGTTGCAAATATGTTGAAATAAATAGATTCATCATATCCTGATTTATCTTTCTGTTCCATGGGTTCAAGCCCAGATCGCCCAAATACATTTTATCCATGTTTCTACGACTCTGCAATGCTACCTCTGAAATACCTGGATACAGCCAAAGAAATGAAGATCAGAACATTTACCGCCATCCTCATCTCCTCTATTACCAAGGGTGATTTGATTGGAACCTCTGCCTCTCCCACCAGAATAGGGTGAGAGTTGCTTTATGTGTGCAGCAGCTGACATACCTTCCTGGGAGCAGCAGATGCTTCTTCCTGTGCCAGAAGTTCAGGAAGCAAGAGAGGTCTTTCGTAGTTACACAGCTTTTTGCTGAATCCGTAGAGATTAAGTTGGCGTATGAAGCTCTTGATGTTTTCAGTCTCAAACACTCTCAAAGATGTTTTCCTTCCCAGTATTTCCACTTTAAGCTTTTCTTCATCAATTACTACACTGCTTCCACTGTGACCCCACCAAGTGCTCATGAAGTTGTCACTTTCCACCAGGACCCAGAGCTTTTGTGGAAAGCTGAGGGCTGAGCTGATGATGGTGTTTCTCTCAGAAGAAACGTGAGGTGAACATTGGGTTTCTTTTTCATCACTTTGTGAGTCTGTTTCTTTCTTTATCCATGATACATTATGATTGTAAGCTGTTCCTTGATCCCATCCTGATTGATGAGGAGAAGGGGAGCTGGAGGCCTCAACCTGCTTCTCTGGATTGGTGTCAGAATTAGTCTCTGATTCAGGTGGCTCAGTTTTAATTTTTCTTCTCTCAGTTGGAGTGAAGTTACGGCGTATAGCCATTTCTGCAGCAGGGAAAAACTGACTCACAAGTCAGCAAGCGAAATGCAGCTGAACCCTCTTCCTGAGGGGTCTGTTGGGAGATTCTCAAACATCACCATGGCACCCAGGTGTCACCACAATGACGTCACTGTGTGGCACCCAGGGCCTGGCTGGATGGAGCAGCCAGAGCAGATGTTGCTGAGCAGCACTTGTTGCTGTTCCTGTACAAAGCCACAGGTGTTTTAACTTGAGTCTGGAAGCAAATAAAGCTGTGTTTAAAGGGGATCACTCCTCACCTAGACCTTGCCTTGCCTTACCTGTGTGGTCCTCTGCATAGCTCCCTTCTGGTGTCCTCAGTGTCCCTCTGGTTTTCCAGATGGGGATGAAAATCAGTTTCCCAAGCAATGTTAACAAAAGAACATAGGACTGTCTTCCTGGTTTGTCGCCATTTCTTGCAAATGCTCTGTGACTTCAATAGCATGGCTTCTGCAACAGAGTAGCTGTGTACCCATGTGATGCTCTGCAATGTCAGCAGTGTCCCAGAGGCTGCTCTTAAGGTCCAACCTGAAAAAGATGCTGAGTACATTTCACTGGTGGCATAAAGGGGGAGTTTTCAACCTCTCTTTGGTTCCTATGCTTTTATTTGATGTCTTAGAAATACAGAAAGCAAGCCAACTCAGTGATGTTCTTTAAGCCTTTTAAATCACACCCCTCTCAACAGGATCAAGTGCTTTCAATTTGTAAAGGAAAAGCTTGATCTGGAGATGGTGTCTGTATGCAGGACTCAAGTGTATGCTAAGTTTGAGGACAGCACTAAATTGGAGGAGCTGTTGAGTCCCTCCATGGCAGAGAGGCCTTGCAGAGAGATCTTGACAAATGGGAGGGCTAGGCAATCACTAACTGCATGGTGCTGAACAGAAGCAAGTGCCGAATTCTGTACCTGGGCTGGGGCAACCCAGGATATGTGTCAGTTCCCTGGCAGCCCAAAGGGCCAGCCATACCCTGGGGAGCACCAGGCCCAGCACTGCCAGCTGGCAAGGGGAGGGATTGTTCTGCTCTGCTCCACACTGCTGCAGTCTCACCTTGAGGGCTGTGTGCAAGTTTGGGTGCCACGATATAAGAAGGACATAAAGCTATTATAGAGTATCCACAGGAGGGCTACAAAGATGGTGAAGGGTCTAGAGGACAAGATGTTTGTGGAGCAGCTGTGATCCCTTGGTTTGTTCAGTCCAGGGGAGAGGAGGCTGAGGGGAGGCCTCATGGCGGCCTACAGCTCCTCACAGGGAGCGGAGGGGCAGCGCTGAGCTCTGCTCTCTGGTGACAGGGACAGGGCCCAAGGGAGTGGGATGGAGCTGTGTCAGGGGAGGATCAGGTTGGGTGTTAGGTAAAGGTTCTTCACCAGAGAGTGGTGGGCATGGAACAGGCTCCCCAGGGTGGTGGTCATGGCCCCATGCTGCTGGAGTTTAAGGAGCGTTTGGACAACCCTCTCAGACATAGGATTTGAATTTTGGGTGGTCCTGTGTGGAGTCGGGAGTTGGACTCAGTGATCCTTGTTAGTCCCTTCCAACTTGGGATATTTTGTGATTCTAACAAGGTTTTTATATTTGTTAGTTTTGGCTTATGATAACAGTTATTTTTTGCTAAACTAAAGCGCATGTTCATGTAAAAATAGTTGAAAATGTCAAGTCTGTGTACTTACAGAATGTCAGAACTGATATTCCTGGTAGAGTACTCGTTTGTTTGTCTTGTTTATCTAGAATTGTGGAATCGTTTATGTTGGAAGGGACCTCAAAGCCCACCCAGTGCCAACCCCTCTACTGTGGGCAGGGTTGCCATCTACCAGCTCAGGCTGCACAGGGCCCACCAACCTGCCCTTGAGCACCTCCAGGGATGGAACATCCTCAGCTTCTCTGGACAGCTGTGCCACTGCCTCACCACCCTCCGAGTAAAGGATTTCTTCCTAACATCTAACTTAAATCTACCCTATTTCAGTTTAAATCCATTCCCCCTTGTTCTATCTCTATCCATCCAAAAAGATGTCCCCCTTCCTGCTTGTATGCTCAAGCATCTGTAGCATACTGATCTGAAAGTATGTGATGGCACCTTATTTTTATTATGAGAGTCTTCTTTGATTCCGTATATCAATGTGAAATTATGTGCTGGCAGAGATCATTGAAGTATTTAATCTCTGGAACCCCTGCTCTGTCTTTTTGTAGAAGCTAAAGGTATGGAGAGACAGTTACACTAAGGACTCCTCATCCTGTAGCTAACTGAATTATCCTCCAAATTCTATGTCAGTACCTACTGGAATTTGAGTGATGCTGGATAAATGGCTTTAGGGAGTTCTTTTAGGATAATTCACAGTTAAATATTATTTCCCTGTCTGCTGCCACCATGCATATGCTCTCTGGTCTTGCATTAGCCCCATGAGCCAGCAGAGCTACCATTGCTAGCTTTGTCACACAGCTGCACACATGGTGTTCAGGGTAATTTGCATCCAGGTGGCTAGAAGTCAAATAAAATGTAAAGCTGTCTATCCCATTCCAATATAATCTCATTATAAAGTGTCAGGTGAAGTTAACCGCTGGTAACTGAACTGAATCATTAATTTCTGTTGCTGAGAACCTTTTCTTGTGATTATTAATTACCATTTTAATATTGCATTTGTGAAGTTAATGGTACCCAGTTCCGTGACAAGAAGCAACGGGCACAAACTGGAAGACAGGAGGTTCCTACTGAACACTAGAAGCACTCTGTTGTGCAGGTGACAGAGCCCTGGCACAGGTTGCCCAGTGGCTGTGTAGTTTCCTCCTTGGCGACCTCCAAAAGCCACCTGGACATTGTCCTGGGCCCCCTGCTCTGGGTGTCTCTGCTTGAGCAGGGGTTGGGCCACATGGACCCAGAGGTCCCTGCCAACCTCAGCCATGCTGGGATTCTGTCACTGCATGAATCCAATGTTTGAAACTTTTCTGTTCATGAAAGTTGAAGTATTTGTTCTTTTTACAGTGATTTGGTGAAGTACATGTATACGTTCACACACTTGTCATTATTCCTATGTGATATTCCTCATAAGGGAATACAGTAGTTTTTTCTATAGTTATCTGTATCATCATTCACTCCCCACAAATGAAGCATGAGAAATGTGCAGGCTATCAAACACAGAAGTGAGAAGTTCAAATATCAAAAAATAATGCTCAGATTCAGCCTACTCACTTCACAGATACTTCAAGTAATGTAACTCAGATTTAAATATAATGCATGTTGATACTTCTTGAACTGCTGCAGAATAAAACTGTCCTTCTTTAAAGACATCCAGAGAGTGTCGGAAGTTCTGTTCCTGCATCTAATTATTCTACATATGAAGTATTGACTACCCAAGAGTGATAGGACAGCATAATTATATATAAGAAATTATGCCCTTGGGAATTTCATTTCAGAACTTGTTTGATTTACTCGTAGAAACAATCTGTATATATATATATATATATATATATATATATATTTTAAGTTGAACAATTTTTGATTTGTGTTACACTTGAAAATATCTTTTGCTTAGGAATCAAATAGTACCTTTTTAACAATGATTACATCTTAAGAGCATCACAGCCTTATGATGGTTTTCCTGTGACCTAAATGTTCAGTCATATGAATGCTAAGTCTGCAATGTATTTCAGAAGTGCTTTATTTTAGGTGGGTGAAATTACGATGTATAAGAGGGAATCAAAATTTTTTTTTCTCCCTTTCTGGATGTTTTACTGTGGGTATCTTTTTGAGAGGCTGAGTGTTTGCATCCCTGCTGCAAAGCTACGTTGCGGTATAGGAGAAATGTCCAGAGAGAGTGAGACAGTTGCTGACATTTTCTTGGCCTAGATTTTTCATTTATTCTGACAAAATGGTTTCTTAATACAACACATCTTCCTTCTAACAAAAGTTGTTGTATTAAGTCATCATGTTGAAAGATAACTGTTAATCAAATAAGCGTTCACATATTTTAGATGGTTGCTGCTGATACTGAGTGCTGGATGAGTTAATATTCTCATGGCCACTCCTACAGTATTTTGCATTCTTTAAACTTCTCGCTTTTGTTCGTACTTGTTGGAAGTTTGCTGTGTGAATCAATTGTAAACTTAAATGTTTGAATGTTTGAAAAACATAGTGCTTTTTTTTTTTTTTTCCCTGAACTTTATGCTTCGTTAAATTTTAAGGATTACTTAGGTTTCTGCCTTCCAAAAAATTAAGCAGACCATTGAGAAATAAGATGATGATAAAGCATTTTCGGGGGTGCATTGGGAGGGAAGTGATGGATTTTATAACTCACCATATTGAGAAATCAGTGTGGTTGCTGCATGGACTGACTTCCAAACTGTGACAGCAGAATATACAGGGCTAGGTTTTGATTTTTCTTACCATCTGACTTACATTTCCTAAAGGAAGTTGTATAAAATGGGCTGGTATTATACAATTTTGTACTTTTCAGCAATGACTGAGAATATAGTTTTAGAAACTGTACAGATTCAATTTCTTCTCTAACTTTCTGTAGGTGAACTGATAGTGTGGTTGCAAAGGATAAGGGTCCTAGATAAAACAGAAAAAAAAAGTATTAGAGTTGAAAGTGGTGTTTTTTTTCAGGAATACACAGACTTCTCTTTCAGCTTGAACACTCCAGAAATCACTGTGCTGTAGATCATACTGTGGCAGTATGGGCTTGTCTGTAAGTATGTGGGTAGCATGATGATAAGAGCAGCTTCTACATCTTTGGAAATAAACGAGAAATGCCTCAGCTCATGCTTAGCAATTGATAAGAAGAGTATATTGCAGGGGAAAAAGTGGATGTATCATAGTGAGACTTCACTCTGCTTCAAGGCAGGATCAGCACTGTGTTAAACCTTTCTGGACAACCTTTCTTTCCCTTTTTTTCTTCCCTGTGTAGTCTGTTCTAAAATTTTCAGGGATGGTGCCCTTAGGCTGTCTGTTCACTTTAGAAAGATGGGTTTTTCATGTCTAACTTAAGTAGCCTTTGCTGCAGTGTAAGCTCACTATTGCTTTTCTTATTACCTTTGAACAAATAAAACTGTTTATTTTCTGTTTACTGGTGTCTTCTGTACACTGAAAGAATAATATCTTTTTGGCGCTCTAGACTAGATAATTTCATGTCTGCTGGTCTTTTTAACAAGTTTTACCTAAACCTTTGTTCATAGAATCATAGAATGTCTTGGATTGGAAGGGACCTCAAGGATCATCAAGTTCCAACCCCTTATTCGTCCCTAGGGACAATGTCACTTAATCAATGTCTTCAGCTATGATGCTTGAACTGGATACAGTACTTCCTCTAAGGGCTTATTAGTGCTAATTAGACGGCAAAAATTTCTTCATAGATCTCACAAATAGTACGTACAATTTTGTTTTTCATGCCAGTATAACTATAGCATCGACTTCTGTTGAATGTGCTGTTTATTATGACCCTAAGTTTCTTTTCTGCATTCAGCTGTGTCTGGCCTATCTTTCAACTTAAAATGGTATTTTGCATTTGTCATTCCTAAATGGCTTTAATTTTTTTCATATCCCATTTCCAGTTGGGCAAATTCCCGGCATAAAGTCTGCTTCCAGCTCTGGCCAGCTTGGTGTTCTTTGTGAATTTGATCATCCCGCTATTATCTAAATTTCTAGTGAAACTGAAATACTGCTATGTTGTAGACAGGCCTGTTCAGAAGCTCACTCAGTACCTCATTGCAGTTTGGTGATTTACAAGTGTTAGTATGTTTTTTAAACTCTTTTGCACCTATCATATGGGGAGTGTTCTTTTGACAGTGTTTTTCTAGCTTCTCTGAGATCTTTGTCAACAGCATCACTGAAGTTAAGATATGACAAATGTTGCTTCATCTGGATTCACAAATGAGTTTCCTTGTCATAGGAATAATTTAGGCTGAGTTGATCTGATTTGTTCTTGACAAATCTGTGTTGATTGTTACTTATCCCTTTGTTACATTGTAAATGGTTGCAAATCAAACTTGTTTTTGTGAGTGTCTTTTGTGAATGGAGCTTAAGTTGACAGGGTTACAGTTCCGTGCCTCCTCCTTTTTTGCCTCTTGTAAAAATAACCAGAATTGACAGAATGAAGTTTATTTCCCTTGAATTGTTTTGCTGGTTAGCCGGTCAGTGACAATGTGCCGTTGGATTGATTGGATTGCATGAATTGAAAGCATTTACTGTTCAAATGTTATATATTTCAATGTTTCATAATTTGTAATTTGGTGCCATTGCATCATTGGGTAATGGACTACGTGAAGTTTTAGTGGAAAGACTTTAAAAAGAAAACCCTCTAATTTGACTTCTCTAAAGTTAAACTGTATTTATATAGTGTTATATAGTTTATTTATATATTTTGTAATAGTATAAAGTTATAACTTTATACTATTACAAAATATAGTAATATTATTTAAATAATCTGGATTCCGTTTTAACGTAGCTTGTTATATTATTATTAAATGAAGCTAAGTATTCTTTATCCTCTTCTAGAAAATTGGAATCAAAAGCTTTTTTTTAACGTGTTTCATCTTCCAGTTTGTCAAATTTGCCAACATTGAAGAAGACACACCTTCCTATCACAGACGCTACGACTTCTTTGTGTCTCGATTCAGTGCCATGTGTCATTCATGTGACCATGATCCAGAAACACAAACCAAGTAAGTGACATACCTTATGTATTGCAGAGAATTGTCTGACATGTTAATATCATCCCTAATAAAGTTTTTAGTACGATGTTTAGTAGAATAATTCATTCTGTATGGAAAAAATGAAACCGAGTTTTTAAGTAATACTGAATATTGGAAATTGTAGAATATTCAGGTGGAATTTTCTCTGATTAATGCCTGCTGGATTGTGTGGATTCTCTCTGTAAGTGCTGTACTTATTACTGTAAATGTGTGAGTTGCATAATTCATTTGAGAAATTAATGGGGCTACTGATATGAATAGCAAAAGCATCTTTTGAGTCTATTATTTGAGAAATTTTCATTAAAATTGAATTTTACTAGATGTCTGTATTATAATACTGTGTGAAACTGAAATGCCTTCATGAATTTGTATTACAAATTTCTAAATTATGTAAGCACCACAATAATTTTAACTCCAGCTCCCCCTAGTGATGTTTTCTTCGTATGTTGTTTGTCAGTGTTTAACTGTCTAATTTTCATCACAGTTGTACTCTTTTTATTTCCATGCATTGAACTGTTCAACCAATTATGAAAAATCCACGCACTTTATCAGGAAGTGTGGTGACAGGACAAGGGATAACAGTATTAAACTAGAAAAGGGTAGATCTAGATCAGGTGTAAGCAAGAAATTCTATACTATAAGGGTGATGAGGCACTGGCACAGGTTGCCTGGAGAAGCTGTGGATGCCCCATTCCTGGCCACTGAGGGCCAGGTTGGATGGGTCTTTGGGCAGCCTGATGTGGAGAGTTTCCTTGCCCACAGCAGGAGGTTGGAACTAGATGAACTTTAAGGCCCCTTCCAACCCAAACCGTTCTGTGATTGCATGATTCTTAAGCAGATGTTAATGATGAAGACATTTACTCGAAGCTGATTGCTTCAAAAATAGTATTCGTAAATGTTTTAATGAGATTGTTGTGCTTTTGCTTCTTTAGGTTTAGTGTAAGTAAAACAGATATTAAACTACTTACTTAACATAAACCATTCCATAACAGGTTTATATATGAAGCTCAATTTGGGATTTTTTCAGTATTTCTTCTAACTTCATTGCCCTTCATAAAAGAGGTAATCTTAATAATGAACCAGAACGTGGAATGAATCAAGAGTACAACTCTGATTCATCTGTCAGATATTATCTTTCACTCATAAGAATTCCTACCCCAAAGTAAAATGTCAAAGGTGTGGTTATTATGGGAGTAAGAAAACCATGTCATTGTTCTAATTTGCAGATTATCAGTCTGCATTGGCACCTGTGCTTCAGTTTGCCATGCTGATGTACCCAGAGAGAGGAATTTCATCCTAGTGACTTAAGACTGCACACATCCTTGGTTTATGTGGGGTGAAATTTGATGCTGTGTGGGGTGAAATTTGATTCTGCAAACCATCAAGCCTCACACCTCTTTTTTTTTTTTTTGCCTCCTGTATAACAGAGAAAATGAAGTTAGTACTATTAATGCTCTAATACACAAAAGGATGAATTTTTTTCCCCATGTGTGTCAGTGAAAGTTTTTACTCAGATTAGCCAAATACAACTTTTTCACATCATCTAGACAGTTTGAATGCATCTCTTTTGAAATAGAAATTTGAAACACGTCCTCTTCTCTGTGAAAAAACAATCATCCTTGGAGTTGGCATACCAGATTTGCTGTAGGAATAGAGGTAATTCAACAAAAGAAATGAGTTGTGATTGCAGATAACAGTTCTAAATGCAGATATCACAAGCAGTCAATGCATTTGATATGGCCTGGAGTGTAATTCAGCTTATCCTAAAGTGGACATCTGTAGCTGCTCTTTGCCTGCATAGCTTGAGGTTCCACTGAATTTACTGGCTTAAATGGGAGCTTGAACATCATCTACACCCATTGTCAGATGAGGCAGCTTTCTGAGTCTGAAAGTGAATCTCACCTCGTAAGTGACATTTCCCTTTCAGCAGGGAGCCTGCTGAAAAGCCACTGTATCAGCAGAACTTGATTATGTGAATAATTAATAATTAAAAATCAACTAGAGAATCTGACAAAAAAATGTTCCTTCATTTTAAATATTAAATTTATATCAAAGTTATTTCTGGTGGCAGCAGTTAAATTATCTTGTGAAAAATCTTTTAGTGATGAAATTTTGGAAACGGTCTTAAATGTCAATCTTGGATTATTAATATCAGAATCTTAATATTGAATACTGCATTGTAGTTGTAGTACAGGAGTAACAAGTACTTTTCTAGTTGTTTGTCTATCTCTCTCCTTCCCTGATTTGTATGCAACCCTACTAAAATTGTATTTAAAGGTCTGGAATGACAAGATTCCTGATATTGGATCCTGTTTCAATGCATGTACCTTTGTTCAGAAAAAGATTAAAAAGAGAGGGCTGCAGTGTTAGGTATTTATAACTTGGAACAGAAAAAGCCCAACATTCAGTTGCTATACATTTCATTGTGCATATTCTCCTTTTTGTTCAACAAAATAATGAAGATAGCTAACAGCTAGACTAAGTCTTTTTCAGAACCTAAATTATATTTTCCTTTGTCTATCAGTCACAGTTAATTTAGTTCAAACAGCTTTAGAATAAAAGTGGTGGTTCCTTTGGTGTGTCAGGCTTAATTTGCCTTAATTATCTTTTCTGTGCTTTCCATGTTGTTCGTCTTCCATAAATCTTCAAAGATTTACTGTTAATCCACAGTCTCAACTGCAACTTTTAAGGACTTGATCACATGACTGTGGTTGCTGTTACATCAGCTGAGCTGTGCTGAGTTCATGTGTTTTTTCAGCACTGGGGTAGATTAAGCCTGCAACTGATGGATAGAAAATTCCATTGAGCTGATGAGGTTTTACCCAGAAATTTTGTGAACTTTTGAGAACTTAATGGAAATTCACACTACATAATTGCTGCTGCCTAATAGGCAGACAGCCACGCTGCAAGGTGCTGTGTTTCTCTTATTTCATATTTCATTTTTTTTTCTTTCCTTAGGATCCGAATTGCTGGAATCCGGGGCATTCAGGGAGTGGTTCGAAAAACAGTTAACGATGAACTTCGAGCAACTATATGGGAACCTCAGCACATGGACAAAATAGTACCCTCCTTGCTGTTTAATATGCAGAAGATAGATGATATTGACAGGTATTTCTATTCCCGGTCACTAGTGTGTTTTTTGAGCAACCTTTAGTTTTAGCTTTTTTGATACTGATCTTTTTCTTATTAGTGGAAATTACTAGTGAAATTTATTAGCCAAGTGTTTTGGAAAGAGATAGCACAGCTCTGCTGAACTGCTGCTGCTGGTTTTCATCTTTTCAACCACAATTTTTGTAATGTTTAATGCAGAGATTAGCAAGCACAGGTTTGTAGGTAACTCAAATGATTTTCCTCGTTATATTTGTTAAAAATTTAGGGTTCAATTCCTGTTTAGTCATTAGTAGTAACTCTGTCCTGTCTGCAGCAATACTTAAAGTGAAGATTAGAAAATTTCGACTCTTCCTGCTCTTAGTAGCTCCTGGGCATATTTACCTGACAAGCTTGCATTCAGAAAAGATCTTTGTGATAACTGGTGTTGAGGATATGTGAATAACCTTGTAATAGAAATGTCAGAGTTTTTTTGTCCGTATATATTTGTGCCTTAACAATATGCAGGTGTAGAAAATGCTTATTGATAGCACTGGGAGATTTCCACATATCAAAATCAACTTCAGCTGTGTGAAAAAGCTTAAATGTTTGTGTCATGTCCAGCCCTAGCTGCTTCACATGGTGCCTAGTAGGCTCAGCAGGCATCCTATGACAACGGGCTTTTCAGGCTTTCGTGTGACTCTCAACTTCCTCAGTCTGTCAGATTTCTTCTCTTTTTTTCATTCCTCAGCTTTACTTTTATTCCTAGCTATTGGTACCTTGCTCATCTATAAAGCAAATTTACAAACAAAATGGCTGAAATCATTAGTTGTTTATATGCACACACTTAATGTATTTACTGCATGTAACTAATGGCCCACACAGTACACACAAAAATATACTCTTGGACTTTACATCTTGAGAGAGATCTGAATAAGACCCAAAGGTTTCTGAACTGGCTCTTTAAGTTTTAGCCTTTGCTTGCTCTGACGAGGTTTCTAAATGCCTTTTCCTTCATTACCCCTTATGTTCCCCCCAGGTGTATACTTACCTTCATACACCCAAATAACTACTGACTTGAGAAGGACTTGGATCAACCACTTAGAGCAGATCAGTTTGTATGTACCACAGCACTCATTTTTATCATTTGTTGAGCAATGCAGCGGTGGTGGTAGAAAAACAAATCTGTCAAAAAGCAACTGTTAATTAAATATCTGAACTGGCTTCTTGAAACTTTTCCTATAATACACGTTCAACAGAAGCAAAGACTAATGATTTTCCAAATGGCAAGTAGGGGCCTTATATGGTGCATGTATAACAGAAAAGCTGAAAATGACATTTATGAGTTGTTGATCTGCTGGCCTTAAATGATATTGGAGAATTTCTTATTTTGTTTTATATGCGATTTCGTATTTTGTGGAGCACAAATAGAGTCATCCTGAAGAGTAGGAGTAAGAAACATATTGTATTGACAGATGGAATCAAAGGATTATGTGAGAAAGCAGAAATTCTAGAAAATACTCCCAGCTGAAGTCCATGGAAAATAACCATTTTTGGTAAAGTTGAAGCACACATATGTAAGCTGTACCTTAAAGATCAGTGTAATTTTTATTTGTGAAACCTTCAGAGCTTAACTCAATATTCTTCTGAATACAAATTTGATGAGATGCTTTTTGGAGTTGAGGACTGAATATTTAAACAACATTTTTTTTTTTTTTTGAAGATAATTGTAATTGTGGATTATTTTTTCCATATGTCTGAATAGATGAGTGTCAGACAAATTTGCACGTGTAACATACTTTGAAAATCAGTCTGCTTCTTTTTTTAAGTTGCACTTCTGTACAATTGCTGTGCATGCTTCCAGTATAGTATAAATCTGAAAGATTCTTCTGTTTCCTTAAAAAACGTTTTTTAGAAGATTGAGAAAAAGTGGGGAAGGAATGTATGAAATTGGAAATAGAGTATTTTCACTTAGTTTATAAATTATTCTTCAAGGTATCTGCAAAATTGGAAGCGTCAGCTTTATTTAAGGCATCACTTGTTATAGACTGAAGTTTAAGTCCTTTTAATATATCCATAAAGTTCACATTAAATTCTGTTTTAGAGGTAGATTAAAATGTGTTTTTTTCTCTAGATGAGCAAACAACTGGGTCAAACATCTCTGTAGCTACTCTGCTAAAAATAGTGGTTAAGCCTTACTTAACGTGTCCCATCCCATGTTGGCCTGTACTGGTATTGTGCTATTAAAAAAGTGTCAGACGTGTGGTACTGAGTTACTCTGAGCCAGTTTAAGCCTGTGATGTAGGTGTTTCCTGTGGAAACTGCTGTGTTTCACAGTGTCCCTCCATCCAGCCCCTTGTCATGTTTTCTGAAAGAGATTGCCCATGAGAGAGCTGGAGATAATTTTGAACATTCTAGATAGGTCAGAACATGCAAGTAAAAGACTGATGTTTTAGACTAGGAAGAATGATTTGCAGTTTCTCTCTGTAACCCCTTTTGAGCAGTGCTGAGGAGTCCTCTTCTCAGTTTACAATTTATTTTTACTGCATTTTAACTAGAATTCTTCTAGGTACATTAGCTCCGTGCGTTCTGCAGCTTGCAGTCCTACCCTATCCCGCCCTTTGTAATCTTCTGTTCTAGGGAGTCTGTATCAAAACAGTAATAGCAATGACAGTCCTACACAGTCACTTATATCTTCCCCCATCTGTGGAGGATGGCCACATGTCTATGCTAGAGCAGTAAAGAAAAACAAGAATAAATAGGGAGACTGAAGGGCACAGCAGCTGGATTAAGCTGCAGTTATCTGTTCTTTTAACAGTTGTGCGTTTGTAAAACTGTTTCTCGTTACTGGTCTAACAGGGTGCCTGGATTTTCTTTATTATTAAAATCCTGACAAGCTAGCAATACTGTTGTAGCTTTTTGAAAACTTGATGTTGCCAGAGGCTACAGGGTTTTTGTATTGCATCTTATAGATTGCAGTAATTTTGAAACACTGGAAGATTTTTCCTATTAGAATATCTTTACAGTGTACAGATATTATGTGTTCATTTGACTCGTGGCATTTCAGTATTCAAGTTCTTATGATGCTCTAAAGCCGTGGTTTTATGATGCTGGAGATTTAACGTTACATATGCTGATACTTAATGAATGTTGTTTTAAACATATTTAATGCACAAGCTTGCCCTGCAGAGCTGTATGTTTAAGACTTTGATGTATTGATTTCTGCTCTCTTAAATCTCCTAATGCATAGATGCATAATTTTTAAGTGAGAATTCATTCACCTACATTAACTTCTTAACGAATGTTTTGTGGAGAGAGAAAAAAAAGAGTCTTGCTACCTATAGGGACAGTACTTCTTGATAAGTAATATTGCACCTTAGGGGGACTGTTTTCCTTCTTCCTGGAAAACTCCCACTTCTCAACTGCTTAACTTGAATGAAACACCATTAACAGCTTAATGATATATACGAAGCGTGTTGCACTCAGAATACCTTTCAGTTACCTTTAATTTATTGAAATAGTTCAAGTCTCTGTGTGCTGAAAAGGGTACTTGGATGGGCAAAGGTAAGTAAATAACAGACAAAAATAAAAAATAATTTTAAAAATGTGCATCAAAAATGAAAGATGGCAGACTAGAAACTTCTGGAAAGGTTTGACCATTCACTGCTTATGATGCAAGTGCTGACTTTAGGTTTGGCAATGTGAGGGCAGCATGAACAGGCTCTGTCCTTCAAAATTGAGTTGTAGTATTTGGGCCTTTTTTGGCTTTAGTTTTCCAAGACAGAGCGTGGTTTCGCTAGTCTCGGTTCTCGTGTCTGTAATACTCTCTTTAATTCAGTATTCTTACCCTCCTTGTGTACCGTGTTGGTTATAACCAGTAAACCTAATTCCCAGTCACAAAGAGAAAAGGAACAATTGCAAATGACAGTATTTGAACTTCAAAAAAACTGTCAGTAGTACAAAACGTTCAAACTTTGTTGTGCACCTCAGGATTTAAGTCGTAAGTTAAATTTACATGTAAGTCATGTTGATATTTGCTGATTTTAGTTCATTGGGAGGCATTTCAGTGACTGAAGAGGTAGTAGCTGTGGTAATAAATTCCACTCATAGCTTTTTCTTTCTCTTCCATCATGTCATCATTTTTTTTTAGTTATTCTTTACTGTCAGTAATACATTTCTGTGATTGAAATGAGGGTAGTGCCAGTAATGCTGGTACATTGTAATGTTGGAACCAGCCGTGTCAGGCACAGGGGTACCTGGCCTCTGCCCTCAGGGGCCCTGCCGTCCCCAGCCAGCACTCAGTCATGGGCACCCAGCACAATTCTGTGGTAGTTAGTCACCTTCTAATTGCTTGTCCCCTTACTTCGACGTTATCTAGTTAGAGCTAACTGTGTGGGTGACTGTTGTCTAATTAGTTTGATTAGATTATTTTTTTTTTAACTCACAAACCATCTGTTTCTGCAGAAGTGTTAATTTTGTTTAACACTCGCCCACATGGTATGGATTCAGTAGTGGGCAGGTGAATGAGATCATTAGTCTGAACAAAATAACTGAGACTCTGCTGAGACTCGTGATTTCTTGCCTTTGTTCATTTTTTGTTGCCCATTGCATTTTGGCTAACTATTGCCTACTACAAGTCGCATCAGTATTCCTAACCACTGTTTTTGCTACATACATATTTACTAATACAGTGCAGAGTAAATATATGAAGATCTATGCAGTTCTGATATTGGATGAAAAGTTATCATTTAAAGTTCTGTTTTCATGCATATTTGATGTACAATTTCTTCCTGAATCAACAGACTGTCAATGAATAACGTTGTTACAATGAATACTGTAAAACCAATTGCTTGTACAGTAAGATGAAGATTATTCAGTAGTATCTTGAATGTTATTTTATTTCAGCAGAACTGGCCCTCCATCCTCTCCTACAGGAGGAGAAAAAGAGGAAAATCCTGCTTTGCTGGCCGAGAACTGTTTCAGAGAACTATTAGGAAGAGCAACCTATGGAAATATGAATAATGCTGTCAGACCAGTTTTTGCGTAAGTTGGAAATTCATGGAAGACCTGACCTTAAGGGATTTTTAAATTTAATCCTCTATTTGTTACATGAAATTCTTTCCTTCTTTTCAGCTTTTAGGATTCTGCTAAGTTATTAATATTTCTTCAAAAATTTACTCCCTTTTTTTAAACTCACCTCGTTATTTTCTGTCTCTCTTAATTTGAAGATGGTTGTGGAGAAATATGAGTCCCATTTTGCTGATTTTAGGGATGTGGTATAATGATTTGGATGGGTTGCTACCACAGCTGGACTTTCCTTTGAATGAGAAACTGTTCAAGGTATTAATGGCCATTGCAGTCAGTGAAGAGATGAGCTGACTTGCACAAAGGAGTACTGTACCTAGATTAATAAAGTTAAGATTTCTACCATATTGCAGTTTTCTTCCAAGACCCATGTGGATATTCTGTGAAGAATGTTTTTAACAGCTTAGATACCAGAGAATGGCAGATGTATATATGTTATGCACAAAAACAAACAAAAACCACTTAAATGTACATCTTTCACCTCTGTTAGTGCCTTCAGATTAGCTATTTTCTCAGGAGAAATCTTTTTCCAGTGATGAGGAGGGCCGTCTACTCCTTGTTGTAGATTTTCAAGATATGCACCTGTAACGGGTGCTTTTAGATGGTCAAGTTCTTACTATGGACTAAGGATTCAATTCATAAACTGAAAGACTTTGAAGCTACTGAAAGCTATTTTGAAGTTAATACTATGAAGCACAAACAGGAATTCAGAAAGTTGGGAAGACCATTTTCTTAATGAGGGCAGAAGCTTTTGCAGCCACTAGTTATTCACCCAAAAATATTGAATGTGAAGCACTGTGCTACTTCCCTGCTTTCCTTCTGCATCTGTCATACAAATCTGATGCACAAATTGTCAGATACCAGAATTTTGGCATGAATTTGCAATGGTTAATAGGTTAGACAGATCCAGAGGGATACAGAAATGTACTGAAAACAAACATCTTCCCAAGTATAACAAGTTGCATCCTATACGTTTCATTATATGCCATTCTTGTGACAAATCATCTGTGCAAGAGTTTTGAATAACACCAAAAGACTGGTGCTTAGTGTTCTTTCAGCAAGCACGATGCACCAGATTTTGTTGTATATTCCTATACAAGCTTCAATTCTGCTTTCTGCTCATCAGTATCAATTTATCATTTCCTACTGTAAGGATTACTTTCATTGGTGACTGTTAATGTGAGTCTGTTAGTGCTCTCAGTCCATAAAGTAGTAATTTGCACCAGTGGTTTTGCTGTTGCTTTGAATTTGAGAAACCTAATACTGCGCGTTTGCTCCATACATGGCAGCAGGTCTTAACGGAAGGTAGTTTATGGCATTTATTAATCTAACATTAAAATGTTTTGCAATCTTACTCAGATATTCTTTATTGAAAGAACTATGATGGAGGGGGTGGAAATTAGGCAAGATTTGACTTGATTTTAGGAAACCTAAATGTACCATGTGGAAAATGTAATTTGCCGTCTTGTACAAAATCATAAAACTACATTGAATACACCGCCTGCATTATGACAAGTAAAATATACCACCTATTTTAATCTAATATTTTGCCTTTGTAGGAGGAAAATTCTGGTACAAAACATATTTTCCATTCAGCTATTACATAAAACATTAACCTACGTTGTCATCTTCCTCCTCCTGTCTTTCCATCAGTTCAGCTACCTGAAGCAACTAATATTTTGCCTTTCTGGAAAAAGAAAATTGTATGTCTTGTTTTGAGAGGAAAGGCTTTTAAAAAAAAAAAATTGATATATCAAAATGTAGTTGGCCATAATCTTCCTGAATTTATCTTTGGGGCAGATAAAGAGGAACTATTGAGGGTAACAGAACACTAACTTAAAAGATTAAAGGTTCAGTTTCAATCGGAAAAAGGTTGTGGAGAGCATGGTTTTGTATTTGATGGGACGAAAAGAAAATAGGTTAGGTGAAATAAGCTATCATGTACAAGAAGTGATGGACTGTACTGGAATGTTATTAGGGAGAAAGAAGATGTGAATAGGCATGTTGTGAGCTGCCAAGCCGTGGTGGTTTTAAAGAGGTAATTTTTTTTGTCTTTCTACCTCGTGGTAGTATTAAATACACTTGTGTGTTTGAAATGTGCGCAAGAAGGGAGATCATCCCCAATGGATAGTCTGATTTAATATTTAATAATGCAAATATGCTGTTACTTAGGCAAATTTACACCGTTAAAATTCTTTAAAATCTTATTCCTGTAGAGATTTCTATTAGCGGTATCTAAAGGGCAGTACATTTTCTGAGCTCAGCAATGGACTGGAAGGTAATCTGGGGCATGAGAGAGAAATTTTATGCCAGCTGATTTAATCGACTGTGAAGATGACCTGTGTACTCTGCTGGGTCACTAGGCTGGTAGCAGCTGGCCAAAGTTAACTGAGACTTCCAGATATGTAAAGTAAGTTAAAGCACTCTGTCAGTCTACTTGTGTTCTAAGTGCTGACTTCTTTCACCTGTATGCTTGCACGCTTCTGAAGCATCTTTAGATATTACTGAAAACTTTGAGAAAGTTCAGACCAAAAGTGATTCTGTAGCTATGATACCTATTTAGAAACATTACCTAAATTCATTTACTGTAAGAAAGCTGGCTTGTTTGTTTGTTTATTAACAACGGTCTCCCTGTCCTTATCCTTATCACAGCCCATGAGCTTCCTAATTTACTTCCCCTGTCCTTTTGAAAATGAGAGTGAGAGAGCAGTGGCATGGTGCTTAGCTGCCTGTCATTGTTAAGCCACTGCAGTTGTGTGGAATGACATTGTCTCAAATCCCTTAATGTTTGTTCACAGGCATTTAGACCATCATAGGCTATGGGATCCCAATGAATTTGCTGTTTCCTGCTTCAAAATCATCATGTATTCTATACAGGTAGGTTTTTTTCCCATGTTTGTTTTCCTCACGTGTACATGCTGAGCACATGAGACAGGGTTAAGTGCTTACTTCACCATGATAATATTAGACAGTAGATTAAGTCAATTAATCCAGTAAGTCCATTTCTATAATTCCTTAATCTTAAACTTTTCAAATAATAACCTAATTGTTCTTTGTGGTCAGAGGTTATCTGATTTATTTTCAATTAATGTACACTTACAGAAGAAGGTTACCATGGAATCCTCACATGGTCTCTCAGCAAGCTGTAGAACAAGGAGCAGGATAGCCATGCTGCTCTGACGTTGTGTTTGATATAGAAATCTCTCAAGTTAGTTGCGTCTCCAGCAAATACAGCTGTACTGTTTGTACAACCCAAGAAAAAAACTTTGCGTGGAATTGTGCTGCCCTAATTGATTTTACCCATGGCCAACTGCTTGCTGTTGTTTGTTGCAAGGAGATCGAATTCTGCTTGTTGGATTATGTCAAGCACAGATGCACAATAGTTGAAGTTACAAAATTCCATCTTTGTAGAAGAAGGCTGAATCTTCTCAGTGTTTGTATCAACAATGCTTTTCTGTAAGACTAGCTGAAGTCCTTGAACCTCAGTTAGAGATGGATTAAGTACCACTTCATACGTTCCCTGTTCTTGTAAGACATTCCAAAGTATTTTGATACTGTAAAATTATATATACTGAGCTGGATGGACCTGTTGACTTCATCTGTCATGGCATGTCTTTTTAGTCCATATTTAATCATGAATTGATTGAAATTTAAAAAAAAAGTCAGTAATAATGTTGTAGAATAGGAACTTGGTTGTGACTGTAGCTGAATGGTACATGAGTTCGTTCTTATTAAAGTCAAAGGTAAAGCTGATTTTTCCTTTTTTATAGGCACAATATTCTCATCATGTTATACAAGAAATTCTTGGACACCTTGATGCTTGCAAAAAAGATTCACCACGAGTTCGTGCTGGCATTATTCAGGTTCTTTTGGAAGCAGTTGCAATAGCAGCTAAAGGATCAATAGGTCAGTCGCATTAGATTAATGGCATCAGGTCAAAGGATAGAATTGAGGGATGGTGCTTTGTTTTTGCTTTGTTTTCAGGCTGAAGGAAAGTGTTTATTTTGAGAAGGCTTTGTGTATATTTTTGTCTCTGTATTTATAAAACTTGCTTAAAACCTTACTCCTTTTACAATTATTCAAATATACTTCATCATTTGGCTGTTAATGGATGTGTAATCTTTTGCATGAAAAACTTCAGTAGATTTATTTTTACGGCCATGTGAAAGACAGGAATTTCATCTTGATAAGAAGTCACAAAGTCTGAGAGAACTCTGTGTGACTACAAAAAGTCAAGAGGACTGTTGCTGTCTCGTACAGCTGTTATGAGAGGACCGGTAATGTAGGAGTCAAGTAGAATGATCTTTGGGAAATTTTACCTTAGTAACTATGAAGTAGCTGAAATAAAGTGGGTTATGTCATTTAAAGTAGTGTAGTTTGCTGAAATAAGAGTAGTTTTTAAGATGTGTATGCACACATGCATGCACACACTTCATCTGCCATTCTTTTCCTTGGCGTTGGTGTTCTTGTTCTTGCTGAAACTGTACTGCTTTGCTTCATTAGCTTGTGTCTGAGCCTGTCGTTTCTCTCTTTGTGTGAGACTCACTTAAATGCAGAATTAGACTTTGAAGCCTCTTATCGTATTATGAAAAAAGCTCAGTATTTGATCCAATACATGGAACTGGATTTTAATAGCAAGTTTTGGAATAACTGAAATTCAGGGGCAAGTACCTGCAGTTTAACCCATTCTTGACTTAGTTTCAGCAACCACTCATATTTTCTGTGTAAAACTTGCGTGGTTGGTTGACTGGCAAGCAAACACCCACACAGCCACTTGTTCACTTCCCTCTCCCAGAGAACAGGGAGAAAGTAGAAGGAAGGTGAGAAGTGTCGTGAATCAGATAAAGACAGTTTAATAGGTAAAGCAAAAACTACATACACAAAGCAAAGGAATTCATTTAGTACTACATTTAATACATTCATCTGCAGGCAATTGTTTAGACAGTTCTGTGTTATCAACACTGAGTTAAAAATTCAAAGCAAAGCACCACACAGGCTGCTTTGCAGAAAGTTATCTCCATCCCAGCCAAACTCAGTGCAACTTGATAGTAGTGAGTTATGCATATGTATCTGATTGCATTTCCCGACTCTAAAATAATTTCTAAAATACCAGGATGTAGGCATGCTTCAAAAGTTTATCCCTATATAGGCTGTGTTCTTCAAACAGTGAATTTCACTTGTTTTTTTGAACTTAATCTGATTTCTCCTTAAAAGAGATTGAAAAGTCTAGTTTTCATTTTCTCAAGGTGTCTTTCCCTTGACAAGCTCAATCATTTATGTTATTTCCAGGTCCAACAGTTTTGGAGGTTTTTAATACCTTGCTGAAGCACTTGCGCATCAGTGTTGACTTTGAGCTGGGTGACAGGCGCAGTTCAGCAGGAAGTGCCACTTTCAGCACGAGCTCCAAGGAGAGCGATGAGAGGATTGTGCAGAATGCTATTATTCAAACAATTGGTGAGTAATGACAGTATCACAGGCTCACTTAAACTCCCTCCCCCAACCCTTTTCTCAATGAGGTGGTATTAAAACTTGAATTGAAAAGGAATAATGGTGAGTGGTGTATGACTGTTTGTGTCTAAGTCACAGGCTCAGGTTTGGCTTCTGAAAGACTGTTCTTATTTGTTGACTGAGCAGATATCCAGTAAACTCAATGAAAATTAAAATGCTGTTGGACTTGCAATAAATGTACTGGTTTTCTACATTCCTTGAAATGTAGATGACATTCCATAACTTTGGTACAGCACTAATATTAATCCTTTCATGGAAATAATCTAGCAAGCTGCATACAGTAATGTGTTTTTGTAGGTACTACTTGAAAACTTGTAGAAAGCAGTGTTCAAACATAGCAGCAACGACGACACCCAGTGGCCAGATGTACAACCATGACTTAACTGTTGTAATTTTATCAGAGAATCATAAAATAGTTTAGGTTGAAAAAGAACCTTTTATGCACAATACTAAAAATCATTGCAACACTTTCTGTAAACGATGTCAACACTTTCTGTAAGTTATGTCATTAAAATTGCCAAACTGCCTCCTTCCTTTTTTTCTTCAGATTTTTCTCTCTATTGTAGTGATATGTATAATGCAGTGAATTTATGACCCTTTGCATTCACCTCTTTAAAGCAACTTAAATTCTGTTCCACTAGTCTGTATCTTTACTTATTCCTTGAAGCTTTCTGGAGCAGTAACGGATATGTAGCAGACTATTTCATACCATTACAGTAAAACTTCAATTTAGTGTTTCTTAAAATATATATATATCTTTTAAAAGTCTTTCTAATTTCTGTGAAAGTTGCATTTACAGTACTGCACAGCAATAGTCTCTAAGTAAAAGAATAATTTTAAAGTATTTGTATACATCTGAGATTTCTGTTAGAAAACCCTCAGCCTTTTGTAGTGACATAAGGACAGAAGCAGTGACACTGTGTTCCACAAGAAACACTCACAGTTCCTCACTAGTTACAAGTAAGGGGTTTCGTGTATTTAACTTTCCAATGATGTATTTAAGAGGATGAGATTAGAAAGTATCAGGATTCAAAGAAGTTGAATGTCATGAAAAGACTCTGTATGCCATTAAGCAGAAATGAACTAATTAATCTCATTCATGAATGTTATGCCCTAGATCATAGTTTATTTTAAAAGATTTGCCCAAATAGAATGAACGTTTTATTTATCTATTTTGACCCTGTAAATTTATTCCTTGTATTAACAAGGCTATATTTCTCTTTCCCTTTGTCCCTTCATTTTGTTTTTATTTAGGATTTTTTGGAAGCAATCTCCCAGATTACCAGAGATCAGAGATTATGATGTTCATTATGGGAAAAGTACCTGTTTTTGGGGCAACTTCACAGTCACTGGATACAGGTCACCTTGGGTTTGTATGAATTCCTATTTTTGATTTTTAATTTCTAGTTGCTGAATTAAATTTTATAATCTTGATAATAAATGAGAAGAAAAATGAAATGTAAAGTCGAATTTATTAGGAGCCATAAGTACAATAAATGAAAAAAGGTATAGCATCATCAGCATGAACCTAGTCTTCAGGCTTATCACTAACAGAAAATACTTGATTGGTTTGCAACTTATTTTATACTAAAACATTTCTGCTCTCCATATCTCTACAAATATTTCTGAAATTATCTTCTTAATTGCCTGTTAATTCCATCACTTTTAAAATGTTTGTTTTCTGGATGAGGGAAATTGAGCTATAACTTTTTCCGATAGCAGTGTAATTTACAACTTGTGCTTTTTTGCATTTTGTTTAAGCTGATTTCAGATCGAGAAATTGCAGAAATTAATGAATTTGTTGCATTTTAGATTTTGCATTTTCATTACAAAACAAGAAAAAGCTGTAGGTGGGCAAGCTCCTGTGATAAACTCGTAATTAAATAGCTGCCATACTATCAATTAATACTTTTTTTTTCCTGTAACTTTCATGATAATATTTAAAGGCTGTTTTTCCTCAGTATGGGAAAAGTAGCTGAAATGGTTGCTACTGTTCTTTCCAAGTATGCATGGATACTGTCTACCACATATCCCTTGCCAGCTGTGTGATCCCCTGCTAGCTTAAATACGAAGTTCCTATCATTCTGCTGGCTTCTTGGTCGCTTTTTGTACAATTTAAAACATTGTGTCCCTGCAGTATGGGCAGGAGTGTCCCACAGCAGACAGAAATCTGAAATCTGAAATGTCTGTGCCAGGCAATTTACACTCATTAAGAAGGTATTTGAAATATGGATCCATTTAGCTTGCATTGTTAGTTACGGGGAAAGAGAGGTGTTTGGTTTTTAACTTTACAATTTTCCTTGATGAGATTCTTTGTAAACGTGAGACTGAATAATATGTTAGATGATGTGTGTACGTCTGCAGAAAGGCCTTCTGACTGCTGATACAGTCTTGCATTACTTAGCTGAAAACTTGGTCTCTGCTACACAAGACTTTTCAATAATACTGCAGTGTATAGCCAGGATTATAGCCATTGAAGATGGAAGTTTCCACTGTTAATTAGGGGCCAAATTTTCACTTGTAAAGAAGCTTTCTGTTTCCTTACACCGTGTGGTGGACAAAGGGGTTTGCACATCAAGAAAGTGGATCTTTTTACTTTGTTGAAGAAAATGTCTTTGAATAGAACAATGTGCTCCTACTATATGCTTATTTTGTAAGATCTTGCAAAAACAGCACAATGTGGCTAAGTACTGATAGGTATTAACCTTTTTTTAGTGCTAGCAGATGGAAAATGAAAGAGATGAAGAACAGGCTAAGTGATGTTACTTGTGGCTTCTTGCAATCTGAGAAATCTGTGGGTTCTCTCAATTTTTCGTGCTGATTTTGCAAATGACTTTTTACAGTGTAAGAGTTAGAGGTCTGGATTAAAGGAAAAATTGCTCTGATTTCTCAGTAGTCTCAACTACATTTTAATTCAGAAGTCATTCAGAGCATTCATTCCTGTGAAAATATTCAGACATGTACCAGTTGAACACTTGATATACAAGGAGATTTTAAAATGGAACGTGAAGACTTGCTCTGGTTCACATATATCGTTTATTCCTTTTTTCTATTTTATGGGCTTTTTTTTTTAAGCTTTGCTGTAAATGTCCCTTTCAAAAACACTTTGTTATTGCACCTCATTCAGAGATATTTGCCCCTTACGTATGGTCACCCTGCATCCCTTCCAAGACTACTCTATTCATTTGTCAAAAATGAGTTAGAATGATGTTGCTGATGATGAGAAATATTTTGAAGATACACTAAGAAACTAATTTTCAACTGCTTTCCAATTGCAGGGATTTGGGAACAAGAAGAATCCAAATCATGTTATTGAGGTCTTTACTTATGGTAAGCCTTCTCTACTCGGTATATTATAAGCATGCAATGTTTTGTTTGTGCATTTGTACGTGCAAGTACAGTATTTCAATTCTTTAATATGGAATTTAACATATGTTTGTATTAAATAGGTCGGTAGTTCTGCTCATTGAAGTTGTGACAGCTTTTTCCCAACCTGGGTTACAAGTAGATCAGAAAATAAGCCTCCATCTGTTGAAGCACTGTGGTATCAGTTACAGTTGGATCAGCAAATCCAAAATAAAGTCATAGAGTAGGTTGAGCTGATTGATTTACATAGCAGTGGTAGCAACATCAAAGTGAAATCACTTTTGTCTCTGATACTAGAAAGGCTATTAGAAAGGCTCTGATATTAGTAGAATGGCTAGCATTTTTGACGTGTGGGAGTGGATGCATATCTCCAAGGCATTACAGCCTCAGGCACCGTTGTTCTTTCCTTCCTGATGTCTCCCAAGTTACCTGTAAGCTATGATTAAATGTTTTATCATAATTACGTTTTTCAAATGTAAACCTTCAAAGGGTATTTCTGATAATTGTCAGTGACATCTTTGAAGCATTTTATGAACTACTAAGATGAAGTGAAACACTTCCTAGCTTGAAGAGGCAACTTATGTGTCTTATTTGTAACACCAAAACATGTTTTCTGCAGCTATTATCAATGTAAGTATGTATTGGGGGTTTCAGTCACTAGTTCTTTTCACATCATCAGTGACGAACAACATACTAAAAATGTTTTTATTCAATTTATATATAGCTAAGCACTGCTAGATTCTGTCCCTTGTATTAGATGGAATTATTTTAGAGATTTAGTTCTGTCAACCTCTTTTTCTTTTTTTTTAAAGAATCAGTCCAAGAAAGTGTACTTAGAATGTAGTTGTCAGGAACTCTCTGAATGCTAGTTTAAACCCTAATATTGGTACTCTGTTGTTTTGGCAATTATGTTGATAAATGCATATTACACTGCTTACAAAAAGGACTCATAAATACCAGTGATATAACAAAATAATTTGCTTACACATCCTTATTTTGTCTTCATAATATAAATGCCACAAGTCCCTTGGTTTATTCAGTAAAAACAAGGTATGTCCTGATAGTAAGATTCAGAAGTAGCTAGTATATGAGGCTTTTGCTTGTAGAATCCTGGCCTATTTTTCTGCAGAAGAAAACTGGTTAGTGACTAAAGTAGGTGAAATACTATGAAGAACAATTTCTTCAGTAAAACAGTGCAATGTCTACCTGGAAAATGAATTTCTATTCCTGTATTGCCATGAAATTTGTGTGTTGTTAGGCAAATCAATTAAACTGTTATTTGCAGGTCAGAATATGAAATCCTGAGCTCTGGCTTGCAAAAGAGCTGAGCAATCACAGATACAATTTATTCATGGGTAAGAAAACATTAGAAAGGACGTCAGGGAGTCATCTTGCACACTGTCTTTTATTAAAGATAGAATCAGCTATGCCTAAACGATTCCTGACAATATTTATCTAGCCAGTCTTTAAAACTTTCCATTCATGTTGGTGCAAAACTTTTGTAGTTGTTGGGGATGCTACATAGCCTCTAAGTAGGCTGTGGGGGATCCAAATTTTGCATATAGAAGGAATTGGACACTTCTGATGTTGAATTTTGTTTCAAATCTTCTTTTAGGATATGAAAGTGAAATCCCATCGCTGCATAGAGATGTGAAAGTGAATGTTTTGATACTTAATGAATTACTCAAACATTGATAAATATTGTCAAAAAAAATGTGGGTAGGAATTTGCGTTCAGAGCAAAGCTTTTATTTAGGTATATAAGGTGTGGGCTGCACACATTTTAAGTAAGTAGAAGTTGCTGAATCCTGCCTTTTCTGCGTACTGATCTGAGTACCATGCATCATGTGCTCTGTACAAAAAGAAAGTAATGCTTCATAACATAAATGGTCTCGTCTTGCAGACAGTGTTGTGTAGGCAATTCAAATCTGGCGCTACATTAAATATATGCACTTCTATTTGCAGCATTACTGTTTGTAAAATTAATAATTTTCCATTTTAAAGAATGACCAGATTCCTTCCTGTGGCATTGATAATGCCTTCATACTCCTTTGCAACCCAAATTCCTACCCATTCATTATGCTGTAGGAAAAGTGCTTGCACACAACTTACACATAAAAGCTGTAAAGCTATAGAATATATATAATGAAGATATAATGTAAGTCTTAAACGTATGATTGCTCTTAATATATTAAAGTTTTTGATTATTTTCTACCCCTCATTCTCTCAACAGCTTATGCTTGGCAATTTCTGAATCCCGTTTTGGTTTTGAGAGTAACACTCTTGTAACCTCCTATTGAAGAGACAGTAACCATTTAAACACTTTTGACTGCTGTAGACATACAGCTGATTAATATATAAATTGTTATATTGAAGTTACTACTTCCTTATATATCCACAAAGCTTGTCTTAGAGAAAAATAATCAAGTGATGCAAGTCAACATTAGTATTGATTTTTAAAAAAATAAAACACCACAGTACCAGATTTACAAGAAAGTGATATTTTCTTTCTTTCTTTTGCAATAAAGCAGTGTCCATAAACGTTTAAGATGTTCATACAACTCTCACTCGTTTATTTTTTCCCCTCATGTAAGTATACCTGCTGCCATATACGAGCAGTTCACAGCTTGAAATGGAAAAGTCTCTGCTGAAATTGTTACCTTCTTCATTTTGTCCCATGCAACTTTTCACAGGCTGGTTATTTTTTATAAATTTAATAAATAGTACCTTTATTTCTCCCTTGGTAAGTGTTGGTAGAGTTGGGAAATAGCACTTCAAAACAGATGAGGGAGTTCATTTCAGCATGAGTATTAAAATCCTTCCAAATCCATGGTAAGGTTAGGAATTTTCGGAATACAGTACTTCCAACAGAGTCCACCACTCAGATGCCAGCCAAAGCCTCCTAAAAAGTTAGTGACAGCTGCTAGTAATTCCCACAGTGCAATAATGACACATTAATACCCAGCTCCTGAGTGACATATTAATGTTCAACTTCAACCATGAACAGGTGACTTCAGGATACAAAGCAACAACGATAACTAATGCGCTTCCTGCCCCTTTTCTGGACCCGTTACTGTCTCCTTCACTCATGGAGGACTCGGAGCTAAGGCAGCTGGTCTTGGAAATACTGCATAATCTGATTGATCGGCATGACAACAGAGCAAAACTCAGAGGCATACGGTAATTCTTTCATGTTTGTCTTGACCTAATTTAAATTCTAGTTTACTATCTGAATGGTAAGTAACGTAGATTGTAAATATTTTTCCAAATATGAAATGCTGATGTACTGTTTCAATAAATGCACAGCGCTCTATATCATTTATTGTTGGAAAGAGTTTAACAGGTAAGCTTCACTGCATGATACGTTAAATGACCACTCCAGTATCTGCAAGTTTAACTGACTTTGTAGCTGATTATCTGCTTTATGGAGGGCTGAATTTGATATTTTATACAGAGGAAATAAAAATCTGTGGTGTTCATAATTGTGTTTATAATTCAGCTTCTTCAATTGAAATTTGAATATCATTGTTAGCCATAAATATAATTAAAATGGAAATTGCATCAAGATTTGTTTGAATAGTTCATACGTTTCCTGCTCTCTTCCCCTTTCAACTTTTCACTGAAGCAATATCTTGATTTCCTTTGTAGAATAATACCAGATGTTTCTGATCTAAAGATAAAACGAGACAAAATTTCACGGCAAGACGTGAGCTTCATGAAAAAGGTAATAGAATGAAAAAATTACTTTGTCTTTTTTCTAGATGGAAAAGTGAACTGAACCTGTACCTTTGCTTCTCTTCTACAACTGTTTTCTTGCAGCAAGTTGCAAAGCTTGGTATCAATGATTTTAATTCAAATGAGTGTTTTCAGTGTTCAATAGTTGTAGGTACTTGAGAGATGGTTCCATGGAATAAAATTTTCGTTAATCTCTTTGGTGAAGGTCCTTGCATGCGTGAAATTAGATGAGTTTATTTCTAAACCATGATTCTGAAAACATTTCTGTGTAGTTAGATCCCTGTGCAGCGTTTCGTTTATCCTCAGCATTATTGTTTCATACAGATTTAATTATCATTTCTTTAGTAAAAGCTAAGTATTGAGATGAAGGTGGTAAAAGTTCTGATAATAGTTCTGTTTCTCTCCTTTCTAAATGAAACACTGAACACATAGCACTGTTAGCACCCCAAGTATATTTGAAGAACTATAAATTTGATTTTAGTAATATAAAAAAAATCTAAGAACATCTTTATTATTCAAGTGAATGTCAACAAAAAATCAATTGCCCTCCATCTTCTGAAGCTCAACTAGTACTTTCAGCGATACAGCATCAGTCCTTAGATGGTGAAAATTACCGATGTCACTAGGTATAGACCTGTATCCTCTACAGATTAAGAATGCTGGGGTGATACTACACAGCGCCTTGCATAGAAAATCTGCTCTTTTGCCTGCATGTCTGTTTTTCTGTGCATGTATTGAAGTAATAGATCTGTTAAAAAATATATATATATATGTGGTTAAACACAGTGTTAGGAGGAAGTTAAAGTTACTTTTGAATTGGAGGGTAAATAACTACTTTCTTCACTAGACCTCCATATGTGCAGTGGGTAAGTGAGCCTTGTCCATCTAGAAAATTTTATTTCTTTGCTGTTTAAAAAGACTTGCTTAATGCACAAATTTGATGTCTACGCTAGAGAACATGGATAATCCTTGAAGCTCCTCAGTTACGTGAATGTGCTTGAGAATGTTTCAAGATCTGCTTCTTATTTTCTCCTTTTCATAAATGGGCAGTATTTTTCTGAATACGTCAATAAGAAATGTATGTCAGTGTCTGACAGCACAATATTCATGTGCAATTCAGAAAGAAGCTGCTGTCTTTGTAGTAAACTAATGGTCTTCATGTACTTGTTTGTGTATGTATATATATGTTCACATATGTTTTTTACTGTTTTGTTTGTTTGTTTGTTTAAGGGGGGCTAACTCTCTGTCCAATATGATCTAACATCAGAGTTGCACTTTACTGGGTGTAGGGAGTTGGGCTAGAGTATGTTTAGATACACTTTCTAACCTAAATTGTACTGGAATTTTAATATTCATTTTCACTTTTTTGTCTTTTATAGCATGGTCAGCAGTTGTACAGACACATCTACTTAGGCTGTAAAGAAGAAGACAATGTCCAGAAGAACTTTGAGCTGCTGTATACATCTCTAGCTCTTATTACAATTGAACTAGCTAATGAGGAAGTCGTTATTGATCTCATTCGATTAGCTATTGCTCTGCAGGTATGAGTCTGAATCCAAGTTGGGTTCACTGATTAATAATTTATATTTGTGAAGTCAGATGTGAATAATTTTGTTTGCATATTGATATTTAAATTGGAAATCACATAATTCAGTCCTAATATGATTAATCCATTAAACAAATATACTTCATACCAAATAATGGTAGAAATGCTACTAAGCATTAAATAATTCCCTTTATGCTATTGTATCCATGACTTACAAGGGTAATTTTTAAAATGCTATTCCTAATTTTCCTGAGTAGTAGTCCTTCTGTAAATCTGAATCAAGTAGTCCTTCTGGAAATCTTAAGACACAAAGACTAGTAGTTATTACCCTATACTCTTTTTCTGAGAAATGGAAGTTCAAGTTGAGTAGATTTATTCATGTTCATAAGAGTTTGAAGGATCTAACTCCTCTATTTCAGATCAATACTTACCTAATTCAGAGTGAGCTAAGAGTAGGGTTGTAAGATGAAAGGTATTAAACAACAATTAATACCAGATAGTTGTTATGTCAGCTGGTGTTAACACAACTACTACTGATTTCTATATATTTGAGACAGCCTGTTAACTTTGAAGGATGTAATCCTTTATATTTCAGGACTTCGCCATCATCAATGAGGATAATCTACCAATGTTTAATCGCTGTGGTGTCATGGCATTGGTTGCAGCATATCTAAATTTTCTGAGTCAAATGATTGCAGTCCCTGCCTTCTGCCAGCATGTCAGCAAGGTAACATGTAATTAAGTAATATAAGTCATTTAGTACAGTACATGTAATGAGTAAGTAAATTCTTTCAAGTGATTTTGTCTGTTCTTATCTGTTGAATTTTGTCCACCAACATTATTTTCTGTCCTCTGTCTCTTTGCTGTCTTCTGCTTTGCTGGCTGACTCTTAAACTTATGCAAAAAATTCTTCTCTCGTACATTTTGTGTATGTTACCATCTGTAATGGGATGAATCACTATCTGGTGTAAGACTTTACAGAATCACTGGCTTCTTTAAAAACAGTACTGACATAGGCAGCATTGTGTTATCATGTCAGAACCAGAACTTCTTGTGTAAGAAGGTGGGTCCCACAGTATCTTTCTCTGGTTAAAAGATATTTTGAAGGCCTCATTTTTGGTGGGATAAGTAATAGTGAAGGACTGATAATATGCTACAGTAAACCTCTTCAAAGCATCTTAGTTGTTGGGGACAACTGATATGGAAGTTCTCCATACTGTTTGTCTTGGCTTTTTTCAGGTCATTGAAACTAGAAGTCTGGAAGCATCGTATTTTCTGCCAGAAACAATTTTCAAAGACAAATGCAAGTAAGTAGATATAGAATATAAATTAATGAACAATAAAATACCTAATGGAAATTGTACATCGTTGAAATATGTTTTGTATGTGAAAAATAAGAGAGGTTAAATAGTGTACAGGATAGAGAGAAGAAAACCAAGCGTTAGAAGCCTATAGAAAAAAAAATGATTTTTAGACACTGTTTTTAATTGTAGTCAGGGATGCTTAAATCTACATAATATGATGACTGGCATGGCGAAATGGATTTCCGTAGTCACAGAATGAGTGAGGTTGGAAGGGACCTCTGCAAGTTATCTGGTCCAATGACCCTGTTCAAGCAACACCACCTAGAGCAGACAGCCTGGGACCACCCCCAAATGGATTTTGGCTATCTCCAAGGAAGGGGACTTTGCAGCATCTCTGGACAGCCTATGTCAGGTCTCGGTCACCCTCGCAGCTAAGAAATCTCTTAGGTTCAAATGGAACCTCCTGAGTTTCAGTTGATACTCATTGCCTCTTCCTGGCACAGGGCACCACTGAAAAGAGCTTGGCTCTGCTGTCTTTGCACCCTCGCTCGAGTTATTTTTATGCATTGGTGTTATCCTCCCTGTGCCTTCTTCAGGCTGAAAAGTCTCAGAGAGGGGAGATATATATTAGATATTGAGAGGAAATTCTTTATTCAGAGGCTGGTGAGGCACTGGAACAGGCTGCTCAGAGAAATCATGGAGGTGTTCGAGTCCAGGTTGGATGGGGCCCTGGGTGGCAGCCCTTCACATGGCAGGGGAGTTGGAACTGGGTGGTCTTCAGGGTCCTTCCCAACCCAAGCTGTTCTATGATTCTATGTTTTTCCTTTGAGGCTATCCAGTTTCTCTTTTACTAGGGAGTCCAGCACTGGACGCAGTACTCCAGGTACAGCCTTTCCAGCATTGAGCAGTGGGGAGGGATCACCTCCTGCAACCTGTTGGTATCACTAATGCGTCTGAATGCAATCCAGGATACCATTTGCTTTCTTTGTGGCAAGGACACATTGCTAGCAAATGGCAAATGGTATTACTCTGCAGATTTCTTTGTTTAACAGAGACCATATTCTCTCAAGATGTAATAGAGTAGTTGAGAAACATATTTCGGATAACCAGGAAGTGTTAAAGTAATTTAAAATCATGGAATCATTAAGGTTGGAAAAGACCACTAAAATCATCTAGTCCAACTGTTAAGTTGCAGAGTTACTCATTTCACTTATTTCTGAGTGTATATATATTCGTTCTTAAATAAATGATCACATTTTCTTTCTTCCAAACCATCACCACTGACCCTTTTTGGTTGCTTGCACACAATGGAAAAATATTCTACTCGATGACTAAATCTCTGTTGTTAAATAATAACTTCAAATATATATTTTAACAGTCTCCCAAAATCGTTAGAGAAGCATGAGAAAAATTTATTTTTCCTGACAAACAAGATTGCAGAATCATTAGGCGGCAGTGGATACAGTGTGGAAAGACTGTCAGTTCCCTATGTACCCCAGGTAACAGGTAAGTTGTGCTTAGTGGCAAAACTGCTAAGTAATGGTTATTAGGAATGCTTTCTTAACGTGTTGTCTGTCAGCACATGAAATTAAATGTAGTGTGATTGCTCGGCAGCAAAATTCAATCATGGTATGATTTTGTTTTCTCAAGATTCTTTTCTTCTGATGAGCTACTCTGTTATTGCTAAAATTTCTCAACTTTGTGTCCTGAGATATTTTTCCTTAAATTCAGAAGGTGAGGCACAAAGTTCTTGAGCCCACTTCCAAGTCTTTATAAAGAAATCATTTGCTTTCAAAATAATGCCTATGATGATGCTGATGATTATTTCCATTTCTGTATTAAGGTGGGAGGTGTCCTTGCCCATGGCAGGGGGGTTGGAACAAGATGATCTCTAAGGTCCCTTCCAACCTGAACCATTCTATGATTCTATGATAATTTGAGGTGGCAGGTGAGGAAGTGTTATGCAAGTCAACATACTTAATCCTTTTTGTGCGGTTACTGACTCAAACAGAACCTTTCCTTTTGCCTTCTGGCCTTTTCCTGACTTGAATTATTCAACTTAGTCCAATTCTCAACAATTTAATCAAAAATGTTATCTCTTCCTCCATTAGTAACTTAGTGTCAGGAAAAACAGTTAAAATGAACTGTGCCTGAGGAAAATATGTGGAAGTTCATGCTACCTGCCCATTATGTGTGAATGGTGTGCAGGTGACTATGTAGTGCATGAAAAAAAAAAATCAAGAACAGAAAGCCAAGAATGTCAATGTCCTATTGAGGAGCGTACCACAAAGTTGGTTAAAGATTTTTTTTTTTTTTTTGAACTAACCATGTGTGTTCTGTGGCTGTATAAAACTGGTTGTTACTGTAATGGGACCATGGGACCTTCCAGTCCCAAGCATAACCTATCTGCAAAGTAAAAGTACCTAGCAAGAAAATGTGATTCCTCTGTTTTGTAGCTTACATATCAAAAGAAACAATACATATGGACAGTGAATATCTGTCATACTTGCAGAATGATTCTATGGCATTCAAAAACAGTGACACACTTGAGTAAACTTTTTGGGTAGTTAGGGAATGAAAACAACTGAAAGTTTTGGCCCGAGTGTTAGCAAGCAAACTAGTGATACGTTCTGAGATATGTCTGAAATGGCTGTGTTTTCTCTTGTCTGGATGTCATCTCCTAAAAAAGGGGAATACTGCTCTATCTGGTAATTTCTTCTGACATCTGAAAAACAATTAACATTATATTTTAGTATTGGCAGAAGTTTATACCAAATAATGTTATGTTTTAAAATTTTTACTGTCTTTGAGTGAGAATTGATTGAGAAAGATAGATAGGTTGGCTGGAAAATGATGTTAAGCCTCTCCAAGAAAATGAGATATGTTTGTGGCTAAATGACCTTATTAGAGTTTACTTGGATACTTTCTTAAAATACATCCTTACGCAGGAAGATACGTGAGTTCTGACACCAACAAGGTTAAGTGAATTCAGGTGGAAGAAACACCTCCCTAATTGCCTTTTGAGTCATGAGAAATGGTCATATTTAGTGATAAATTTTAATGATGTAATGTTTAACAATACATACAGAGATATAATCATGATTCTCTTACTGTTTTCCTGTCAATTTTTGGTACTTCCTATCAGTTTGAAAGACATACTTTCTGTGCTTTGTTCTCTTCTTTATTTGGTGGGAGGGAAAGTTAGTATTTAAATGCACACTTCATTATTTTTTCCATATACACATATATATTAATTAAGCTCTATTTTCATTAGGCAAAAAATATCACAAATGCAGGCACAAGTTAAAAGGTAAAAATGAGTTGTAGGTCATCCTGCTCTCCTGCTTGCTGTGGTGTGCGTGGATAGGATGTGCCCAGTCAAAAAAATAAAAGTGCTTCTAGGCGGCTTTTAGATAAATAGGCCAGAAATTACTTAGTACTTAGTGTGTCCTTCTGCTTTTTTTTAATCTCCTTCCTGTGAGCAGCTGCAAAGTTTGCCTTTGTGTTTATTCTCAATTTAGAACTCTAAATTATGGTAGCTTCCTATTTTCTTTCCCTGAAAAGGTAGTGGGGCCATAGGTGTCATTTGTGTGATAGTACCAATTATTTCTTTGAGTTAAATTACAAGGATGTAGTTGAAAGTTGGAAGAAGCTGTCAGCAGCTCTAAGAATGATGATTCATTTTGTTTTTAATCTGTGATAAGTTGTAAAATATGAGGGTGAGTAAATACAATACAGACCACATCAGCTTTCATTCAGTTATTTCAATTTGCAGTTCATTCCTTTAATTCAATTTAATTTCTACTTGAGCTACATTTAATGAAGATTTTGCCATATATTTTCATGCTTTAATGTTCTCTTTAGTTTTTCCCTGTAGTATGCTGAATTGTAAACACAGCAGTTGAGAATAGTTGAGATTCTATTTTGTAAATCAAAAAGAAAATGAAAATAAAAATCTGTCTCTAGGTGCATGGTTTGGTTTTATTCCCCATGCAGACATTCTACTCCACTTACGCTGTGGAGGTGGAAAGGGACTCAGCACTTGACTGGGAGGACTTGTTTCATTCTTAGCATAATGCTGTCATTTTAGAGGACAGTCCTTGAGGAAATGTGCTGTCTTAATCAGTTTTGTGAAAAGGATGATGGATAGGGATTTAGCACTTTGCGTACTCTGGAAACTTGATTCATGTAAGCATTTTTGTCCTTTTATGTTTTTCTGCTGATGTAAATGGATCCCCAGGTGAAGTGATTTTTCTTTTCCTCCTAAATTCTTACCAAATTAATGTCTACAGAGTTGAAATGTAGTCTGTCTGGAACATCATACAACTGTAAATCATGTCAAGTCACGTCTTGAGGGAAACTTATTTTTTTAGGCCTATTGCTTATTTTGAAATGGAAGACAAATGCTGCTGGAAACAGATTTGTGTTTTGAAAGATGGTAGTGCGGAAAAAATCTACTGTTGGGTGCAGTAAAAGTAGTAGCACCAAAAGAATGATTTATCTGTTATCCTTTTGAAGTTGCTTAGAGTTCTGTGCAATGTAAATGTATATTTTGAACCTTAAAACCCCCTTGTTTGGAGAAGTATTAACTTTTATTTCTCTGCTCACTGAAAATACTGTTTATCTGATTAACTTGATTTGTTTGAAACTAATACTGTTCACTGTCTTCATATGTAGTAAGCCATTTATCTAGCTGAAAGTGCACTGTTAAGCATACAAAAAGACTTAAACAGGACAAATCTACCCGTACGCACATCTACAGACAACCAGCCCTGCAGATCTACAGACAGACACGCTCTGTTCTCTCACCAACAGTGCTAGTGGCCTCATCCTTTTCCCTTCTGTCTGTTCAGGATAAAGTCCATTAGTGGAGCATACATACTTAAGCATGTTCTATCTGGATTCCACCAGTAGCTGGACTTAGGCACTGTCTAGCCACCAGCTGGATCCTGCTTCCCCATCTCCTCAGTCACTAGCATATGGGTGTGTGCCCCAGTGCCCAAGGGCCCAGTCCAGCTGCTAGTACAGATCCCCCTTTGTGCTCAGCAACACTCACAGCTCTCTGTCAACCCCTAGGCCCCATGGTGTATATGGCAGTTGGCCTGGGCCTCCTGATCCCTCTGGTAGCTAGCTCCTCCAGATGGCTGCCCCTCAGTGACAGACAGACACACCTGCACTCACTGACAGAGAGGTCAAAATCAAGCTGCCCAGCTCGATATTCCTTTGTGGTCGCACACCGATGCTGTGCACTCTCTCTGGTTGCTGCACTCAGACCTCGATGTGCACACCTGCACGAACAGAATAGTGTCCTTCACCCAGGAAGAGTCAGAGGTGGGGTGTAGTGGGAAGGCAGGACAGGCTGCACCAATGAGGCTCAGAGTGGGGCCAGATGTGCATACAGATCAGCACCCTGATTACATGAGATTGATGACCTTATCCTCTTTTCACTCTATTTTCTCATAGTTGTCCCTCCCCACACCATCTCAGCCCTCCTTCTCCCTGGCCTTGATTCTTCCCTTAGACATCCCACAAAAAGTTTTGTGCAATCCCAAAATGTTCTTCCCCAGCATCCCAAATGGTGCCTCATGCCGCAGGCAGTGGCCTCCTGATTTGTCAGTGAGGTGACCTGCAAAGCTCCTCCTTTGACCCGTTGGGTGGGTGCCACCCCCAGTCTGTGGGGTGCTGGGGGGCTCCCCCACTGCTTTTGTGCCCCAGGATCCTTTACGTGTGTGGTGATGAGCCTTGTATCATTATAACCTAACAGAAAATATTGCAAGCTGCACAATTTTTTACCCACTTAATACATTGATGTTAGAATAGAATGGGCACTTACTGGGCAAGAATAGCTGGGCATCCATAAAAAATGAATTCTATCCAAAATAGTCCCAAAAATGTGTCTTCTGATGTTTGCATGTCAATTACAGAGAGCGCAGCAAGGTGGCAGCAAAGATGTGCTTTAGTCCTGTGTTTACCCCTGGCTGTTTAAGGTGCTCTCCTCTCTGTGTGCATTCAGTTGTGTACCAGTGGACCACCAGGGATTAAAAATAAGTAAATCCTTTAAAATGCCACTTCAAGTGCTCATGGACTCCAAGAACCTGGCAAAGATAGCTACAATTCAGGCGTTTTTTTACTAAGCTTGTTCTTTCACTGCCTCTTGATCTTAAAGTGACATTTAATTTATATGACTTTTCAGAAAGTTATTTCTTGATTTATAAAAGCTGAGTACATTCAGCTCTGCTGGAATGAACCCTAATCATGCTCAATACTTGCACTGACAAAGTGCTTGCCAGAAGTGATTTAAACAAAGAACCAGCGTAAACTCCCATCTGGTGGGGACATTTTCCTGCTGTTCTCCTTATCCTCATCTTAGTATCAAATGCCTATAGGTGCTTCTAACTACAGTAGAAGTCATCTTTCTGAAATAAACAGGGCCACTTCCCAATGTCTTCATCTTCACTAAAATCGAAATTACGATATAGCAATTCCTGCTTTTGTAAGTGAAGTGCAAGTAAAGAAAGTCAGGTTATTCATGTTTCCATTTGTCAGAGGTTCCTCATGGCATGTATTTAAATGTATTTTGGCTGTTTCTTATCCATGTTTAATATATGAAATGTCAGGAGTGAGAAATGATTACTGATGTCTTGCATCAGGAATGCAATCACAAAAGGAAAATCCATCTAGTGATGGATCACTTGGTCACAATCTGCTTCCACATTTAATGGAACTGCTCCTTTTAGTATCTGCGTAGTTAATCTTCAACTGCCCTAAAAAGTTGTCAGAATGACTTATTAAATGTTTGTAGAAATTAAGAAACAGAGAGAGTCTTTATTCTCAGCAAGTAGATTTTAGACTGAGTATGGTATTTGAAGTAACAAGAATAAGGAAGGGTGGTTGTTCGTTTCCATTCAGAAATTCTTATTTTCTTTGTTAATGAGGCGCCTTCTAAGAAGCTCTTTTCTGTTTCAGAATACCTTCAAATGAAGACCTTAACATTTAGTTTTCACAGCCAAGAACAAAGTTTAGGCTTTTGGAAATTACTCTGCAGCTGTGTATCATCATGTGCTGTGCTATTTTTATGCATTTTGAATAAGATCTCTTTTTTGTTTTTTGCTTTATGTTTATTTTATTTGCCTGTTTTTTTTTTTTAAGTTATGGACTTTCAAGGGAAAGTTGGCAGGATTTGGAGTGGGAGGGGAAAGACACAATAAAGAGGTTATTTTTCTTTTCTGTTTAATCACTTAGAAAAGTAACTGATCATTTTTACAGTAACCCAAATGATAAAATAGATTGTCTAGGGTTAAATAGCTTACAGGTGCAAAAACTGCATCTGATGTGTAAAAATTGGATTATTCATGTTTTAGCTGTTATACACAAGAGTGAGCTCTGTTGCTTTTGTTTTTTTCCTAGACGAGGACAGACTCTCCAGGAGAAAGAGCATTGTGGACACAGTGTCTATTCAGGTGGATATTCTACCTGGCAACAACACAGAGGATAAGGTATGAAAATCACAAGCTGTTTTAAGACAGCTGGAGGGGAGGAACAGCCTGTAAACTAAGTTTTCCCAGAAAGTCTAGCATTTAATCATTTTAGTCATGTTAAATGTTTTGTTTTCTTGATTTCTGTTTTTTCAATTTTTTTCACTATAAGTATGGAAGTGTGTTGCCAAACATGCTGACACTGATCTTTTTCTGTGAAAGCATGAAGTGTTTTTACAGGTGGTAGTGCAGAATATGGGGTAACAATACATACATGTGCCATATAACTAATACTTTATAAGTAAATATTCTGAATAAAGTATTTTCTTTGTATTTTGAAGAACTAAATAAAGTTCCTGCTTGTGTATCCCTGCATCGTTTGAAGCATCTCTGAGGGTCATGTTCATCAACATAGATCTGACAGATGTAAAACTGGTGGGACACCTGCTGTCTTTGAGTGGAGCAGGGGAAAACTAGGCAGGCTGCTTCCACCACAGGGTTGCAGCATCACTTCTCCCTTCCAGAAGAGTTTAAATCACGAAATGCTTTAAGACACGGGAAAGAAATGATAGAAACAAGTGGTTCATTTATTTCTTAAAATAAGTTTTCGTTTCCAGTGAATCTTTTTCATAGCTCGGCTGATTTTTTTATTAACCAGATTTCCACTGGTCGTAAAGAAGATTTGCTCTTGTAATTGAACAGTTTATGTCTGCAGATGAATCCTACCATTATTGTCTTAAAGAAAAAAACAGATAAGGACTTGAAACAGAATGCGTAGACAGAGTCAAGCTGAATATTTGTTAAAATTGCAGCATTATGTTATTGCAAAGGAACAAGCTTGTTGTAGGATTAACTGACATAATTTATTTCTGGTTTGCATCATTTTTATTATTCCTGTCTTCTTTGTACTGATAATACTTCAGATGATATTGTGTTCTCTTCTTGGTGTTCTGCTTTAACAAAGATACAGATGTTTATAAGAAACAAAGGAAGCATTTTGAAAGATAAGCAAGATTTTTGCAATCATTAGAACTGAGTGAAATAACTTTGCCTTAAAAATAATTCATCTTAAATTGTATTAGAATGTTTATAAGTAACAGTAAGTGCTTCCTATTTACACATAGTTTCGAATGGTTAAAGTAACGTGATCTCAGCTGAGAAGCTGTGTTATATTCAGTTATACACAATTCTCCCATCCAAGCCTTCTTCCCTAACATTGTCACAGTGTTTTCACCGTAAGTCTTCCTCATATAGAAACACCACATAAAGAAGTACAAAAGTCCATGAGCTGGAGCTCTCCAGAGAAGTGTTCATGTATCTTTGATAACTTTGCTACCCCAAGCAATTCCTAATGAAGTAGGAAGGAAATGGATATTTGTATTGGTAAATGAACAAATTTTGTCAATACATCAGACATAGCTTGTTATGAAGAGCCCTTTAATTCCAGTGCTTACAACATAAACACCAAATTATTTGGAGCCCATATGGTACAAAATTGGTCTGATTTAATAAAAATTTTTTACTCTACCCTTAACTATTAACTCTTACTTTAGCATCACATTGCTGGTAGTTCGGACAGTCTCAGGAAGCAATTTTTGTTACTTTCAGAATCTGTCTAAGAATCAGTGCTGAGGTTTACTGTATAAAAACACCACAGTGAATTCCTGAGCCAAGGGAGAGTTGTGCCAAAATTCAAGTCCTTTTCCACAGCATTTGTTGCCATGGAACATCTTGACCGGAAAGTTTGAAAGTTTTCCCTTCTCATTTCATTAAAATTTTCCTCAATAAATCATCCTGGGGAAAGATTCTTGGGACAGAAAACTTTGGTCTGAGTGATTTTTTTCACCTATTGTTGGTATATAAAAACTGGCTAGTAATGAAAACAAACACAGCTAGTCATCTTTTGCTTTTAAATGTTTTTAAGTGGAGCTGGGAGCATCGGTTCTGAATATACAGATATAGTTGTTTCCTAAGAAATACCGACCATTCTACTGGCTAATGATCAAGAATTGGGGTCTGTTTGCTATAGAAACTCCAGATAAAACTATTAGGAACTGGTATGGCAAAAAAACTCTGTGGCTATTTTGTCCTTCTCGATTTATCACGCTCTATAGTTTTTAGAACTTTGTTATGTGAGGCCTAAAGGATCTTGTGCCTTTGTCTTTAGATTGATAATACTGAAGAAATCACCTTTGAAGCTTTGAAGAAAGCAATTGGTAAGATTTATCACAATCGTGTTTAACAGCATACTTCTAGATTACTATGGAATTACTAGAGAAAACTTGTTTCCAGAATTACATAATTAAAATACTGTTTTTATCAGCTAGTTAACTGATTTAAAATTTCAACCATTTATTTCTAAGTTTCTGAAATGAGATCTTGATAATTTTAGTGAATTCATCTTCTGAAACTCACGTGACTGAGTAAAACCAACTGGAAGCACTTATCTATTAAATTTGCTCTTCAGGCCTAGCTAGAAATAATGAGATTTTCAAAGTCTTCAGTGCATTCAGGAAATAGATCTTAAGATACATACTGTGGACATCAGAAACTCAATTTTTTACTTGGTATATTGATACAAATGTATTCCTCTTTATAAGAAGATTCTTCTGACTCAGCTAGTAGAATTCAGAGTTAAGCAGTTTTATTTCATAACTCTGTTAGTAGTTACTAATTAATGCATTCCAGCCTACCAAAATTCTGTCAAAAATGTGGATTGGACATTGACATTTTAAACAATAGTCACACTAACATTTTGAACAACAATTCGGTCTCACGGTTTTCCAAAACTAACTAATTGCTGAAGTACTTAAATTTGTTAGATGCTGGGAAGTTCCAGCTGGTTGTAGGTTCATTTGGCCTATTTTCCAAATTATGTCTTTCAAGGAAAAAAAAAAAAAACAAAAAAACAACCTTCCCACCTGTCTGCGTGATACTGGGAGGGAGGATATTTCCCATTTTTTTTTTTTTGAAGGGAGAGACTTAGGTGCAGTGAGGGAAAAGGGCATCCTTGAGTCCAGATGGTAAAGCAAAAGGAATCCTTAGCTGGTTATTAAAGCACATGGTAAGAAAGCTCCCTGAAATTTTATCAGCATTTTGCTTTAGAAGCAATTATATCAGAAAGCAGCTGGCAGGTTGCTTGTTTGCTTCTTCAGTGCACGTTTTAAGGTTAAAAGTGTGATGTAAAAGAAAACAAAACACTGACAGGTTTTTATCACTTGATAGACAAAATTACATTTGTATTTATTTTTTTCATTTTTTTTTTCTTTTTTATACAGATAACAATGGACTTGAAGAACAGGAAAAAGAAAAAAGGCGCCTTGTGATTGAAAAGTTCCAAAAAGCACCATTTGAGGAAATTGCAGCACAATGTGAAACCAAAGTGAGTTTCTGAAATATGTTATATGCTATTGAAGATGCTAGTATAAGCATTAATAGGGACATGCTGGCTAAAGGTGATCTATGATACTACACCATGTGTGTCACTGCTGCTGTTGCAGCTAAAGAATAGTTTTCAGTTCTTTGTCTTCAGCTATTGTCTCTACAATATCAATTCTCTATGTTGGGAAATTTCAGTTAGTTGAAATGTGTTTTTGATTGCTCCTGCACCATTTGAAAATGAATGGAAATCTTACACACTCTTCATCTTAATGTTATCTTTACTATCTTTGAAATCTAGATTCACAGTCTATCCCTATTTCATCCTGAGATAAGCAGAGCAGTATTTACCTTGTTATATATTTTGTATAATTAAATGAATAGCCCTTATCTTCAACAACAAAATCTGCTATGTAATTCCTTGTGCTCCAAGGCAGGCTCACTCAGTTTCACACACCTCTTCAAGGCTCAGAACCCTTGCAGCAGTGGGAAAAGAAATCTAAATAGGAAATATTTCCTAGATATGCCAGTTAGAGATGTGCAACGTGCTGAGGATAGCCTGACATGTTTGTTTTTAGCTTTGTTCAAGATAAAGTAATTAACTTTTTTTTTTTCTTTTTTCTCCCAGGCAAACTTGCTTCATGACAGACTTGCCCAGATACTGGAACTCACCATTCGGTAAGACTTTATGCAAGAAGAACATGGTGAATGAAAATGAGCAATAAAGCAATTGTGACTATGCTCAGGTGATCGTGTCGTAGCGTTCTTAAACACACATAACAATTAAATAGAAACAACAGAAAATAATCAACTTAGCTGAAAGCAGTCATCTAAAACAATCACTTTGACATTCTTATTACTATTTTAAATCTTTTAGGTAGTGAAGTATATCCAGAAACTGTTACAGCACAAATCCTGCATATATAAATGCCTCTTCAAATTTTAATTGCTCAACTGAATTTTTTCAAGATTTTTATCAAAGAGAACACAACTGGCCCCTAATTCTGAAGATATGAAGGGCTTCTATGTTAGTATGTTACATCTTAACAAGTTTAAAATATTTTTGTATTTGTGTTATTACTTTTATGTGTATCAGTAGTGTTAAAGAATGCTGTTGTCTTCCCATTGGTATATCTGTTTGAGAAAGTAATTAGAAATGGAACAACCAAAATAGTCCATAACAGTATTGTAGGGTGTTTATGCACTTCTGTTGTGCAGTGTAAGTAATATTTATAAGTAATAAAATGCATTTTCATAATTTTGTAACCTTCGTGATTTGTTGATTTAGAAGAGTCCTGATTAAAAATTGAGGCATGGTAATATCATTAGAATTTCAGGAACAGGATCAAAAACTGATGGCTGTGAAGGGGCGCAAAAATACTAGTTCACTTTTGTTTCTCAGCTATTAGTGTATAAAGTTATTTAAAAAAAAAAAAAAGCAATCTATATAATTATATAATTTATCTATATTGATTGTTCTTCTTACACAGTCCTCCACCAAGCCCCTCGGGAACGATGACGATTACTGCTGGACATGCTCATTACCAATCTGTTCCAGTCTACGAGATGAAGTTTCCAGATCTTTGTGTGTATTAAGTGTCTTCTGAAGTCTGCTGGACATTGTTTAGAGTAGAGTACAATAGAAAGAACAAGATGAGTTTTCAAATTTTAATGTTTTCCATTTAAACTAACTTTAAAATAATCATGAACATGAGCCAAAACCAGATTACTTCAGCCAAACTCTTGAATCTGTTGGGTTTCTGTAATACATTTGAAGTTAGGTTTTCATTTGTCACATTCCTTCATTTTTATGTTTGAGTACATGTAGATTTCAGATATAAAAGTTGTTTTGCAATATATTATTTCAGTTATTGTAGGAATTAGTATTTCTGTGAATTCCTTTAATTTGTAAGTTGCTTTAATTTGTTTTTTTTTAATTTCCTTTTAATTGAGGGACCTGATAAACATTTTTCCCTTTTTTTTTTCCACTCCACTTCAATCATATATCTTAAGAGAATGCTTTTAACTTGTTTCATCTTAATGTATGTAACAGTGGAGTGCTGGCCTAGCTCCCTTTTGTACCTGCTGTTACGTTCATTAACTTGTTTATTTTGTAATAAATGGAGAAAAAATCCCAAAACAACAAAACACAGTATCCTACATGTGTTCAAGTACAGTAAATGAATGAATGGACACTTGTTAAGTATTTTTGATGCATCACGTAATATGCTTTTTATATATATACAACCAATATATATCCTGTGTTTCTTGCTGTGAAAGTTACTGCTTTGCATCAACAGAGGAGAAATCTCCTCTCGAAACACTGAATTGTGCAATATTTTTCACGTCTTGAAGTCTATAGTTTACAGACTGTACTTTTGAAAATGCAGTAGTATTTTACTCTGTCTGCTTTAGTATAAGCACATGAGAAATATATTTAGTATAGCAGAAAATAAACTGAGGGCATTTTAAGTCATAAGCGCAGAGATTACTATTATATTCTATATGGTATTTCTCTGTTTATTACAGCTTTTTAGTGATATTTTAGAAGTTGAAAGAAAACTGGTTGAAACCATTTTAAGACCAAGAGTTTATTAAATGTGTTTTCAAGCAAAAGCATTTTTTTAGAAATGCATGTTTGTTCATTTTTGTTTTGTTTCTCAAATCTTTCTAGAAATAAGGAAAATATGTTAACGTTCATAGGTTTATGTACCTGACTATACTATTCAAATGTAAATAGAGTAAAACTGATACAGTAAATCACTGAGCTTGTGATGATGATTGTCAAGCCTGTCTTTGACTCACTAAATTCTGCAGGCAGACCAACAGAAAAAAAACAACAGCTATAATAGATGTCATGAACTGTAAGTGTGGAGTCCCTTAGTCTATCCGAATCTGAAGCGGCGCAAACGCAAATGAATGTTATCAAATGTCTGTATTAAATGCAAGACATTTATGGTAGCCTGCAGTTTATATAGGCAGCAAACAGGCCGTGAACAAAGTGATCCAACTTCAGTTAGCCCTGCTTTGATTGAGTAGGGGCTTGATTACATGACCTTCAGAAGTTTCAATCTAAATTGATTTATGATTGCATGTTTCAAAGAGCTGAATGGTTATTGTTTGACAAGCAGGTCAGCTGATTTGCTGACTGTTTTGAGCTTCTACAAACCCACTGTAAAGCAGATTCTGTGATTTTTGAACTCGCACAGCAAATATTCCACTAGACGACTTTTAAAAGCCTAATATGATGTAACATCCGAGAAATTTCAGCTACTTAAACCTATGAGATAACATGCTGAGAATTTCAGAAAGCATTCACAAAACTCAAAAGGTAATTGAGACCTTCTTTTCAGTTTAACAGTGAAATCACAGCTGTTAGTGGATGACGAAACAGCCCCTTATCTACAGCATTCCGTTGTGATTTTTACTGCTGCAACGTATCAGCCTGATCAGACCAGAGTCTACACATAAACAGAACTTGTTGTCACTCTAGCTTATAGTTTTCACTTGTTGTTTTTGTTGTTTGATTTTTTTAAGGTGAGACATAATAGTTTTTTGGCCTATATAAAGAGTGTAATTTTTTAAAGAGTAAAATGTAAAACACTTATCCACTCTGTCATTTTTTAAGAATAACACTGTGCACTTTTGTACAAAAAGAAAACAAGAAGTCTAAAGAATAAGAAATAAAGAATGTAATTCTGTTTGCACTCTTGCAGTTTGCAGACTGTGCTGTAAATACAGGATTGTTTCAGTGACTGAGTTCTGTTGCATGAATGCTGCATGTGAAAACTATAAATTCAGCATTTCATTTTCTGTTCTGTTTATGAGGTATTTTTCATTTATGCTGTAGGTTTCCACGTTTTCAGTGTTCAAGCTGGCTTTGTTTGGAAAATGCAAGTGTTGTGCAGGTATCGTGCAGGGTTTGAAGAGCTTTTAACACTGTGTTCGTATGACATTCAATTTCTTACATTCTGGAAATCCAGCGAGTCTATAAGTTGATAATTGGTTCACGCTGGCCATTTTTGATAGCTGGAATATGGGAGTCACTGTAAAATGTTTTGTAACTATTGTAATGCAGAGATAATGAATGAAACCAAATAAGTGAAGAATACTGTTTTACAGTATAAAGTTGCTTTGTTTCACTTACCTCCTCACGTTCTTGAGATGAGTTGCAGAACGTAGAAGCTCCACATACATACTGGCTCTGTTATCTGCAATACATTAAGTGCTGTCACAATGTGTATACACTTGTACCCAGGTGTTTAAATGTATTCCAGCTTTTGCTTTGAGTTCTCTTTCCCATGATGTCATTTTGAAAAATCAGGGCTTTTGGTAGTGGGTCACTTCACAGTAAATACAATCCTTGTTTATTTCAAAAGATAGAAGCCTGTTGTCCAAAATGAGAGTAGGGCTAATTTGTCTGTTGTTCTGATGATCATGTATTCTGTACTGTATGTAATGAACCAGTTCGATAAATGTAAGAACACACTGTGCAATCTCTATTTAAGCAATAAAACCAGAATTTAAAATAAATCTTCTCTAAGGTGTCATTTGATTTTTAGTGCTTTCAATTAAAATGTCAATGACATTGTTTGGCATTTAAATTAAACCTTTTTTTCTGTACTTGTTTCATGCAAACATAAGGCATTGCAGCGTTATTAAACTACTGTGATTACTATTGAACAATTACTACTGCAAAGACCATGAAAATTTGACAAAGCAATAATGCAAAAATGTTTTCTTAATGACAGATGTGCCTCAAGAAGGTTAGATGCTTTTCAGGGCTGTTTCCCTGGTTTAAGAAAAAATATTGTGGCATCTATTTCGAGGAATGATGGTGTAAGAATTTTTGAAGATCTGTACACAGCTTACAGGTACCATTTTTCCAACAGTGATACCATCTAATATGGCTGAGTTGCTGTTTGTCACACTTTTTTTGGTAGACTTCTCTTACCTGAAAGGTTTTTAAAAGATACGCCCTGAGACAAGGGGGAAATATTTTTTTAAAAAAATATTTTTTAAAATTTTACTTTGAGGAAATTGGGACCTTCTCTCACTAAAAAAAAAAAAAAAAAAAAAAAAAAAAAGATAACAATATAGTCCTGTAGGATGTATCTTATTTAACTTGTTCCTCTGCTCCTAATTTTTGCAGTTGTTTAAAAATTGAAGTAAATTCACAAAATTTTAAGAGGGTAGAAACATTGTCTGTCATCTGTGGCATGTGAATCTCAGAATCGTCTATTAAGATGCATGGTCATTAACCTTCTTTATTATGTGAGCAGGGTTTTGATGGCTGATACTTCAAAATACTAGCCATATGTGGGAGGTTTGTTTGGTTTGGTCTGCTAGATTTTTTTTTGTTGTTTTCTTATTCTTTTTGTTGGTTTTAATTGTGCCTCTAAAGATAGGAGATTTTGTCACCCTGTCACATCAGTCCAGGTAAGGAGGCAATGAAATCTCAGCTGTGTGTAACGCTCTGCAGTTCCAACATGAAGCAAAGGTGACTTGTTGCCAGCGACTTTCTGGAGACTTAAGGAGTGTCTTTCTGGAATCTAACCAAGCAGAGATCTCTGCTTCCTTGCAGCATTTGCCTTTATTTGAAAGACTTGACTCGTTGCTCCCTATTTCATCAGTCCTGTGATCAATATGTCCAGTATACATTGAAAATACTGTTTTTTGAAGTTTCTAATGAAGTTTCTAAATTTTGCTAAATTACTTCAAGTTGTTCATGAAATCAATTTCCCAATTCTTTGTTTCATTAGCCGGCTACAGGCAAAGACTAAGTGCTTAAAAATTAAAATAATTCAGTATCTAATGAAGTAGGAAATATTTTTGTATTAGCAATTAATAATTAGTTGTTCGCTTTGTGGGTACAACTTGGTTTTGGCCAAATATGTCCCAAATATTTTTGAAACGTAGTCTAAAGTTACTGTGAGAATGAGAGTAGAAAGAAAGAAGAATGAGAGTAGAGTAAAAGTAAATGAATACATCTAAGGTGCTAATTACAGAACAACTTCAGTGTTAAATTCTTTGTGAAATAAGAGAATGGAAAAATGCCCCAAGCAATTAGTTGCTATTTCAGCTAAATAAAGCATATTTGAAATGCAGTCTCTGTATGTTGTTCAATTGGATCATTTGAATCATCTTTGTCTCTGAAATTAGAATATGGGAGTGAATATAGGGTTTTCTGAGATAATATGTGCTTGTGTTGTTTTCATAACTATGAATGTAGTGCTATGTTCTAATAATTAGCTGAAAGGGATTTTTTTTTCTCTCAAGTGTTTATTTTAAATGCAGGCTTCAGAGCAGCATCACTGCTTTCATCAATCAGAGAAATGATCTTGTGCCTTTACTGAGCAGAGGTGCACTTAATTCTCTTGTTTAAAGGCCATTTTTCCTTCTTCAGTTAATTAGCTATCTGACCTTTTCATGGTCATTTTTATTTCTGAATGCTGTGAAACACAGAATGGTTTCCCATCAGTGTGAGAAAAGGTTGATAACTCAAAAATTCCAGTTCTGGAATGAGTAAACATCAGCTCAATGCAAATTTCATCCTCAGCACTGGACAGGGGATGAGCACTGCTCTGCTCCTTTGTACTTGTTACGCAGGAAAAGTACCGAAGGGGGAATACCACTAACCAGAGGTTTATTGAGCTAATTACTTTTAATTGTAAATTAATGTACAAGAACATTCCGTTGCGTTTTAACCTGCTCTTGTCACTGTGTCAACTTGCACAAGGACAGACATCAAAGTGATGTGGTCCAGGGAAGTACTTCATGATCCAGAAGGACGTAGGTGGCACTCTTATATCCAGCGTTGGATTACAGACATGGATCTGTAATGAATGCTTCTGTGACTAAATTAGACTCTTAAAAGCAAGATCATAGACAATAAATTTAGACCCTTCAGAACAGCTGAATCAATAAACAGTTTGTGGCAACTGTTTTTGTTCAAAGAAATGTTAGTGGGCATCTTTTGTTCCAGGGGAAGGATTTGCAGAATCACAGAATTGCAGGGGTTGGAAGGGACCTCGAGAGATCATCGAGTCCAACCCCCCTGCCAGAGCAGGTTCCCTACAGCAGGTAAAGGAGGATTACAGCAGGTAAAGGAGCATTTAAAGGAGGGAAATCTGGAAAGATTTTAATTTTCGTGAAAACATTTCCTGAAATTTCCATTTTGCTTTTTCAAGTTTTCTTCAGTTGTTAAAGAAATGTCTGCTTACATTAAGAAAACTGAAGCATTAAGTGTGAGAATTCTTAGAAGCCTTCCTAATTCCAAGACCAAGTGAGGCAGGTACACCTCTATCCTCAAATAAATTACTGGTTTGTTTCTGGATGTCTGGGACCACACAAGCAACCATGATCTCATGACGTGTCAGTTCAACTTCTTAAGAACCATATACAAATTATGTCAACTTTGACCCCAGAGTTAATATTTTTTTTTGTTCAGTTTCATCCTAACTGTAGGTTTGCAAACTCAGAATTGTACACCTCTCTGCACTGCTGCGTGCTGTACAGCTGAAATCTAACGGGAAAGCAATTTAAAGATTATAACTTTGTGTACATCCTTCCTATTCAGGTGACAAGGTTGCTAGTGATTTTGACCCTAGTTGTTTTCATCTGTTTTTCTAGCTTTGTTGTTAAAGTCAATATTTAACATTTTTACTCATTGAGGCAATGTTTTATGATCAAAGTAGTGTCTAAGTGAGCACCTTGTCCAGTAAAAGGACACGTGCATATCTGTATCCTGCTGTTTGATAATTGGTGAATATTTTGAGTGGCAAATTTGACCAAAAAAGTCATTGTGGGAAAACATGGGTTTGGTTGAAAGCGGAAAAAAGGGTGAAAAAAAAGAAGAAGAAAAAAAAAAAAGAAAAAGAAAAAAAACACATTATTCTAGCTTTGTTTAGATACTAAGCATTAGTTTTAGTTGATCCCAGAAAGTAGAACACTCTGAAAACTGGAGAGAACTGTGCATAATGCACAGCTTTGGGGCACAGGATCTTCCTTTTTCTGTCATGATCTGTCTGACCAGCAGAAACTCTGGGGGTTGAAAATTTCAATTAGGGAAGGAGGAACACGTTTTCATGTAATTGCCTTAGCTTTTCTTTGGGAGTGTTTCCTGCTTTGTTCAGTAAAGGAAGAATGTCTGCAGAAGGACTTGGAGTAGTTGCAGATTGGTTTAATTAAAAAGCTGAAATATTTTCACTAGCAAGATCCGGTCGGAACCAATTACATGGCTGACAGAAATCAGTCTTTGATCAGAACAAAAATCAGAACTTTGATCAGAAATCAAGTAAGTTGTGCAGAATGCTGACAAATGATTATTTAAGGTAATAGCTGGCCTACATAGGTGGTCTGTAGCAATGCCTTCACCTACAGAAAGGAGTGAGGCATCTCAGCGTTTCATGCCTAGTCTATCATTATGCCATTAGCGTGCTGGGGAGCGTAAGGCAGCATGCAGTGACGAGAAGCAGTAAGGTACGTGAGGGCTGTGGCATTCCCTGTGCTGTTTGTCGGGCACGTGGCTGTGGCTGGCTATCTGCCTCTGTCTTGCTCTCTCCTGGGGTTTCCAGGAGGACGGCGCATCTCTCTCCTTGCTCTCCTCCAGGTGCTCCGCAAGGAACCTTCCTCCTCGCTGCTCTCCTCCGAGCTGGAGATCCCGGCGCCTGGCTCTGTGCTGACCAAAGGCCTTTCGTAAGGGCTGCCTTGACACGAGAGCTTCTCCTCTTGGCACACTGGCCTGTGTGGAAACTTGAGGCTTTCGTTGAAGAAGGCAGAAGCCATGCACTCAGCTGCTGTCTGGTCACAAGCACACAGAAGTTTCTCGCACATGCTCCAACCAATACCTTAAAGAGAAGTTTCAAAATGAGTATTTGGAAGCAGTTACCATTAGTCAGTATGTAATTTGTCATGGGTAGATGAGCTCTTGACTAAAATTTTCAAATTTTCCTTGAATTTTAGCCTTCACATTCACCTTTAATCACCTGAATAAGCCTGATGCCGGGGTGCTGAGCGGCTTCAGTTGGATTTGTGGATATGCACCAACGGCTGTTCTTTGTCCTGTCAAAAATATCTGAATGCAGTTCTCTTATCCTGACCTGATCACATCAAGCACAGTGATGTAATAACCTTTACCTCAACTTGGAAAAAAGCTCAGGTTTGGAGTAACCACTGCTGACATTTTGTAAGCCAAATTTTTTTGTCTCCATACTCCAGCATGTCAGAGGCATGGTGCTATTCATTCTGTAATACTTCGATACGCTGTCATCAGAAGATGAGAAATGTCCTCTAACCCAAACCTACATTTTGGCATGTGATCAAAACACAGAACTTCAGATCTGGAACTTCTTTCTGCGTGACATCCCAGTTTCTTAACTTGTTCCACACAGCAGTGATGAGAGAAGCAGCACCTGAAACAAACAGCAGGTGTAACTGAGAAGTATCTCGTTTTCCTACATCACAGAATATTCACAATTATGTTATCCATTTATTTTAAATACCCATTAAAACTGAAAAGTTGTAGTTTTTATTGCATGGAAAAAATTTTTCCGTAATGAAAAAATAACAATGATGCTTAATTCCTAATTCTTTTGATATCAATTGCTTAAAGGTGCAGTGTTGTTCATGTGTTTAATTTTAAGATTTAAAATTGCAGTTGTGACTGTGACCAAGTCCTCCATTAGCAGTGTCTTGAAGAGGTGGCTCAAAATCTGATAACTGCATGATGCTAGCCAGAGCACTGACTAGCCTTGACCTTGTCTGCTTTATCACACATGGGCTGTCTTATTTGTGCACCAGCACAGGGAAATTCTATGTGCTGTCCACTCAGAGCCATACTTAGACCCAATGTGGCTCCAACTGTTATGACTTCCACTCAGGGAGAGATGTCATTTGAAAATGAAACTCTTAGAGGAGATCTGCTAGGTTTGGTTGAGTTCTCTGTGTCACTGTTTTGCTAAGTATGCCTCACCCCTGCTTTGCCAGCCGTGCCATGGTGGCCCACAGTTCGCTGTGGTCTCTGGGCTGCAGCTCGGGAATGCTGCACTCCAGATGGGTCCTTCTGAAGGGCAGCGTGGCACAGATGTGCACTAACACTTCTGTTCATACATCACTTTTCAAACGACCTCTTAGCCAAGACTCACTGCAACCTTTACTCTCATCTGTTTTGATGTACAGTTTTTTTCTGCTCTACTTGCTTCCTGTTGGTCTCCTTCATACTTTGAGCTTAAAAGTCCTCTTTGAAACATTGGTGCAACAGTAGAGCATGTTTTCATGACATTTGAGTATTTCATATTTTATATATTTAAATGGATTTCTTTTTTTTTTTTTTTTAAATGTGGCCTGACTACTGATATCATAGAATCATAGAATTGTTTAGGTTGGAAAAGACCCTTAAGATCATCAAGTCCAACCAAGAACCACATGTAACTAAACCCCGATCTTTGCTGGTCCATAGGGACCCCCTTAATGGCAGATCACAGAAGAGCCCACACCTGTCCAGAGCATCAGTAGGAAAACCTCTTCCTTCTTGGCCACAGTAGCAACCGTAAGACTCAAATTCCTCTGGACATCTCTCAGTTAAACAGAACAGCATTTCTCCGAGCTGGGGCAGCTCCCTCTTTACTCTTCCATTTCCTCTCTCTTGCAGAAATGTTAATCGTTCACATACTATAAAGCAAAAAAAATAATAATAATTATATAAAAAAAAGTTATCTGACATTCCTTGTTTTCAACAGCTGGGGGCTCTCTTTGGATGATAAAAGTGTTTTGAAAGTCATCCAGAATCTGAAAGTCATCCAGAACATTTTTTTTAAGACAATACATTATTATTTCTAAATCGTTGCTCCAATCAGTGGCCTATGACTTTTATAGTACCACTGAGCAAGACAGCAAGAGAATTATGGGAAAATATTTAAGGGAGAGAGAGATCCTTGCAAAGATATAAAATGCAAGTCAAATGGGATTGCAATGAGAGTACTTTGCAACCCCTTGTAGTCTTTAACATTTAAATATTTTTTCAAGAATATTCAAACCTAGCTGAGATAAGAAGTAAGAATTCAGTAGCTTCTCTCTTGGCAAACTCAGAAAATAGAGCCCTAACCTCTTGTTCTTGCACAGCAATAGCTGGGCAGTGACTAAGTTGTGCTGGAAGAAGCAATAGCAAGTTTTTCACAACCTTAGAAATTTTTAATTTGAAATATTTTCCATCTAGCATTAAAGGTGTGTGCAGAGTAGCGTGTGTACATGATTCATCAGTGGTATATTCACAAAATAGTTCCAAGAAAGCTTGACTACCATGACAGACCAATCTGTAACAGTATTGCCTTCCTCAAAGGAAAGATTCCGGATTCTGGAGCCGCTCTGTCACTCTCTTAGGTTGGGAAGTTTCTGCAGATGACTGTATTTCCTGTTCATATGAACAACAGCCCGTATATGCGTATCTGACAGGTTTAGAATAACTATAACATTGATATGTAATACAATCCTAACTCTCAATATAGAGGTAGCTGAAGTTCACTAGGTCACTAAAAACATTTACCTTTTCCTGCAGGTCCATTGTCAGACAGTGACAGTTCCAGAGCTACTCCAGGGGAAGTTGTGCCCAGGCCCCCTCTTGCAGGGCTCGTCTCTGGAGACCACACACACGCGGATTAGACTTGTAAAGATTCGACTTGCACATGTAGGATAAACTCTCTTACTTGTAATGTGTCCCAAAGTGCATATTGTGAACCCTAACCAACTGGAAGTCTTCTAACATCTGCTTAATTCGTGGTTGGAAGACTGCTCATTAGTGGTAAATTAAACTTTTCTGGGTGATATTTGAGAAAGAACTCTCACTTCTAGTGTTGAATGTTCTGTACCCTGTGTAAGCTAACCACATTTAGGGAGAAAATGGTGTTATTCTACAAGCTGGTGAGAAATGCTGAATCCTCAGACAGCTGTGAACAGGAAGAGGGAGTGCTATGAATTACAGCACAGACCGTACAGGCTTTACTTGCCTTTTTCTTTTGTCCTTGCAGATGTGCCTGCAGGAATCTTCTCAGTGGGGATAATTCTGACTTCCGCTGAGTTAATATCTGCCTGGAAGGAGGCTGGGGAGGTGGTTATGTCTCCCGCTGGGACTGCGGCTTCTGTAAATCTGTCCTCTTCTGAGTAAACAGAAAGAGGAAAGCAGAAGAAGATGTGGAGCAATAACAGCAAGATTTTCATTTCAGATAGCAGATCAGAGTAATATCCGGGGGCAGAAATGCTGTGAATTGACGGTCATAGAGAACAGCCATTCCAGATGAAGATTAGAAAAGCAAAGAGCATCCACACTGGTCCTTTCTTTGCATCTTTTGCCTCTCAGAAATAATGATGCTAGCTAAATATGACCAGTGAAACTGCTAGATGGTTTTCTTTGTTTCTTCATTTGTTAGGTTTTGAGTGTTGTGTACTGAGGTAAACAGCTGTGCCAGTTACTAAATACCCTGCACTTTGCTAAGAACAGATGTTACAAACAATCTTCTAACAGCTATGCAGACCTTCAACACAACACACACATTTTCTGATACATTCAAGTTAATGGAGAACTTTTAGTGATTCTGAGCAGAGCTTGTTGTAGCAAAGCTATATTTCTGGATTGGGGCAGGGAACGTGGATGTTTTCCAGACAGTGCCATATGGGTCAAAAAATGGCATTTTCCTTCCCTCCGTATTCAGAGTCACCTGACATTTTCTGGTGCATTTAATTCTTCCTGAATGACCATTTTCACATAAAGGAGCCACTGGTAACTTCCAGCTCCGCTATGGTGCTCCTCCAGCTTTCAGCTGTAGTACTGCTGTGAATGTTTTTGTAGAAATAACAATTGCATAAGGTGAAATAGCTTTTAGTCTGGGAAAGAGTTCCGTGAAATTCTCTTATTAAAGGAGGAGATAAAATCAAAATGAACCCTTCTGGCAGCAAGTGCTATGAATGTAATTTAAAGGATCAACCATTATATCAGAAAACTGTATGTGAAAAGCTTTTCACAAATACTTGCATGAGGAGTGCAAAATGAGTGGCTGGAGGCAGTGGATAGCAAGTTATTCTCAGAGTGGTTTTACTGTCCGTGGTCTGACCCCTGTGTAAATCCAATTCTCCAGCAGCCCTGTCCTCATCACACATAGATTTTTAACCTTGATGCTTTTAGATGGAGAATTGCTATGCCAAAGGCAGAGGAAAGCCCAGAGCCATCAACCGTTCCATGAGGGAGTGGGAGGAGCCAGAGCTGTGGTCCCTTGTGACAACTGGACAAAGAGCACAGAGGCATGGTGGTAGTGAAGTACCTGCTGCACTTCTGCAATGCATTTCTGAAGAGGCTTCTTCTGGGAGCATTATAAAGCTTAACCAAATAATATTAGCCTTGCTTTATGAAGAGGAGAACTAGCAGAAACTAAGAGGTTTGCCAGAGGATGTGCAGGTCAGCAGAAGAACGAAAGGTATTATCCAGAAATCCCAAGCTGCGGATTTTTGCCTGTGGCAGCAATAAAGCTTAATAAACCAAATCCTGCTATCACCTGGAGTCAGGAGTGCCTGATCCACCAACAAAAGTACAACCAGACTCTTACCTCCAGCACTGGAAGTCCCCAGGACCGTCTCACTGGGCTCAAAAGAAATCACTGTAGAGGACAGAAAATGTAAACTCAGACAAGTTGCCAGCACAGACGCTTACAAGAAGTGAAGCTGCAGAGAAGAGCATCTTCAGCACAGGAGACCCAGGCACAGAAGGACCCAGGCACTTCATGTATGGAGATTTGCCGGATTTTCTCTGTACAGCATTAATTGTTATAGGCAAAGTAATACTCCTAAAATAACTTCATTACTACATTCAAATGAAGTGTTTTACATTTATAAAGAAGCAACATCAATATAACTGAAGCAGAAAATTCTGTATTAAATCCATTTGACAGACTACACTGAGGAGAATTAGGTGCAAATTCTCACTGTTGTGCACAGAATGAATGCCACGTTCCTTGTGAACACCTTCTGTTTGGCTGTGTTCAAAGTTAAAAATGGATGGGCAGCAATCAACTGAAATCCTTCCCTAACTTCTCATTTCTTTACCTCATATACTGATTTTCATTCATCAGAAATGTTTTGATAAAGTATAAATGGTGCGATCAGATGATCCAAAAATTCAACTCTGCATCTTTTTGTTAGGTTGTTTTGTTTAGGATATAAGGAAGAAGGTCTTTGCCTTCAAATGAGTTTCTGAGTAGTACGTAACTTAGGCTTAATACGGTTCCCACAGAAGTCAGATGTGAAGCTCTTTGGGTTTAAATGAGGAGACAGCTAGTTAAATGGAAGTGATTCTCCAAATATTTCCTTCACAGTCTGTCTAGATATGTTATCTGTGTTACAATTTCAGCTTTCTAAAATTTCAAATGTTATTGCTGGGCAACATTTTGAGGCTTATGATGAACTTTGCCTGTTCAGAGAGCACAAGTGATTGTTTTGGCGGAAGTAAAAGACTGATACAAATGTGCAAACACTGCACATGTGTACGGCTTCATCTCAAATAATTAAATGTCTCTAAGAACAGCGGGTGTTCCGCTGGCTGAGGGTGCAGTGGTTGGCACCCACACAGCACATCTCTGCCAGACTGCCCTGCTGCAGCTTCTCTTCCCGGGGCTAAAAAGTCTGTTTTGGTGAAAACAGGTTTTGTTGTAGAGTTCTCAATCTCAGCCCTTGGGAAATTTCACATAAACAGTGGTCAAGCACACTAAGCACACAGACTGAAAAATTGCACATCCTCATTCGGTCTTGAATTGGGTCACCAAAACATATCTACTTTCATAGCAGTCCATTTACAAGGGATGTAAGGAAAAAAAAACTTATTCTTGTATTTTATTCTTCCAAGAATAAGTCGCAAACCTTCTTCCACAGATGCTGTCGCAGCTTCTGTTTTCTCAGTCCCATGATGAAAGAACTCTGTAAAAATAAAAACATTCTTGTTCCAAAGAGAGTCATGGCTTAGGGTTCTCGTAGGATAGGAGCTCTATGTAACGTGGTCAGAGCCAGCAGAACAAAACTGCGCTCCAAATATTATTACTATTGTACTTTTCATAGGGTTTTCATATGATATAAATATAGTAAATATGAACCAAATTATAAGTAGTTAACATAATTATTAAAATACTTCCTTTGTGTTTATTGACTGCAGATACCAAATCCTACTCAGTGACGTACTTTGTAATGAAAACACCCTCAGTCTCTATCATTGTTTCAATATAAACTAGGAAACCAACCAGCAACAGGCATTAAGTTCCCATTTCAGCAGTTACTTAAGTATCTCTCCTATCATGAAGATATAAGGATAAGAATTCATGTTTAGAGATATAACTTAAACATTTAAACCCAGGCACTTTGCTGGGAATCTTGCTGAAGCAGAGCCTTAAATGTGCATGTAAATAGAAAAGGACTCATCTGAAAATATTTTTTAAACACTCTTAGTGTGTTTCTTCTTGTATTATTTCTAAATGAGACTCAGGTTCTCCTAGAAGTTCCTTCTTTGAAAAATTTTGTTGAAATTTTCCTGTCTTTCAGTAAAAGCTTGTCACAAAAGCAGTGCTTTGGTTTATTAGTTTTTTCTCTTCATTTCTTGTTTTGATATCTTGCCAAAAATTGTCTTTGCTTCTCTAAAGGGAATTCATAGCATCCAAAATACTCATGCTATTTTTCTCAACGTGTACATTCATTTGGATTCAATATACTTCAGTGAAAAACTTACAGAGGTAAGGACATACCCTCTATACGAAGTGTTGTCAACTCTCTCTTGCTAGTTGTTTCTGAAAAGGAGAAAGCTCTCTTATACACAAAAGTGTGAGAAAGGGCTTTGTCAATGTTAAATTTCAGTAGAACAATGAATCAGGAGTTTACTAAACGTATTCCTATTACAGCAAAGGCTTAGGCAAATATTCAAATTGTCTCTGTAATAAAGAATCTGCCAGATTACTTCTCCCAGAAATCTGCCTGATAGTATTATTATGTTTTTTTTTCAAACCCTGAACTAGACAGAACAGCTACACAGGAAGATAACACAAGCAAACACTAAATAAAAATTTTTAATTCAAATGATTTAATTTTTCCTGTAATAAATATTATCGGGAGCCTAAAATTAGCAGAGGTATTCAGTGAGCTAAGATGGAGTCTCTCTTTATCAGCAGTGGTAAAAGCAGCATGATTTTCCTGTTAACACTTAACAATTTCCCTTTTGTTTGTAATGTGTTGGAGCTGCCATACTCTATATTAGAGCCTCCTGATCCCAGTGAAGGATTACTGGCTTACACCAAACAATTCACTGGCACTGATACAAATTTTGCTGTGGCATTTTCTTCTTCCTTAAGCTCTTCCTGAGGGGATGCACATATGCAGAGCCCTAAATTCATGTATCTGTCCTTAGCACTGAGCTGTGCCAATATGGGTGAAGAGATCAGAAAACAAGCAGTGCTTTTTCATGTCTGACCCAACTTGAGAGTCTGAATCACAGAATCACAGAATTGTAGGGCTTGGAAGGGACCTCTGGGGATCGTTGAGTCCAGCCCCCTGCTAAAGCAGGTTCCCTACAGCAGGTCGCACAGGTAGGCATCCAGGCAGGTTTAGAATACCTCCAGAGAAGGAGACTCCACCACCTCTCTGGGCAGCCTATTCCAGTGCTCTGTCACCCTCAAGGTAAAGAAGTTTTTCCTCACAGTCATACGGAACTTCCCATGTTCCAGTTTGCGCCCATTGCCCCTTGTTCTGTCGCTGGGCACCACCGAAAGAGCCTGGCCCTATCCACTTAACTCTTGCCCTTCAGAGATTTATAAGCAATGATCATATCCCTTCTCAGTCTCCTCCAGTCCCAGGAACAGTCCCAGGTCTATCAGCCTTTCCTCATAAGAGAGATGCTCCAGGCCCACAACATCTTTGTTGCCATCTGCTGGACTCTTTCCAGGAGGTCCCTGTCTTTTTTGTACTGGGGAGCCCAGGACTGGATACAGTATTCCTGATGAGGCCTCACCAGGGCAGAATAGAGGGGGATGATCACCTCCCTCAACCTGCTGGCAATGCTCTTTTTAATGCACCCCAGGATCCCTTTGGCCTTCTTCGCCACCAGGGCACACTGCTGGTTCATGGCCAACCTGCTGTCCACCAGGACCCCCAGATCCTTATCTGCACAGCTCCTCTCCAGCAGGTCATCCCCCAACCTGCACAGATGCATGCAGTTATTCCTCCCCAGGTGTAGGACCCTGCACTTAACACTTGTTGAACCTTATCAAAGGCCCTCCCCCTGTCATTCTCTGATTGCGATCCCTATGAATTAACTTTCCAATCCATCCCTGTTCCAACAGGACAGGTATTCATTCTTACCAGGTTGTAATTTAAGCTACAGAGTACTCATCAGTGTATGACAATGGAGATAAATATCCCCTTCATCTTTATAGGGGAGCTTTCTTTCCAAGTTGGAAATCAAGTAGAAGAGCAGAATGGGTCTATTTTTTTCCCTTCCCATTATTGTCACATGATTTAAGGGAGACCCGAGCTAGCAATACTGTCAGTTTGGCATTCCTCAGTAGGTCCCCAACCACTCTAAGCAGCACGCAGTCATTCAGCTTGTCAGGAGCCTCCCGAAAGAAACAAATAAATCCCCATGTCTAACTGGCCTTTCCCTGTTGCATTTGTGTCTCTTGCCTCTTGTCCTGTCCCTGTGCACTTCCAGGAAGAGTCTGATTCCTACATATCTACACAACCCCACAAAGACGAGGAAGAGAACAGCCCCTCACTGGTGTAGTAACCTCTCCTGGCCTTGCTCCAGCACAGCAATTAGCTTGCTGCCTTCTCTCTTGTCAATTGAGTAGCAGTAAATGGAAGCGGCACATGAAATGGAGAACAGGACAGCCTGCCAAATTTAGTGCAGGAAACCACCTGGCTGCTGCTTCATTCGTCTTGGGTCAGACTCGATGCCAATGGAAAAACTGGCAGGAGGGGCAGTTGGTCAAGTCCAGATTGTTACCTGTAACCAGAGATGGACAGAAGGAGACATCCAGCCCATTCAGGGAAGAGTTAAAATGAGCGTTCCGAAAACACTCAATGGCGTCTTTGTCGCAGGTGCAGAGGAACTGTTCACAGGGATCCCCATTTTCTGCAAATTAAACAAAAATACAAACAAGGTGCTATTGAAATATCTTTTTCCCCTCATCTGCTTTTCCTTCCTGCAAGGTTTGTTTCTATATTCATTGGTGCATACCTATTTATACTGTGATTCTTCAGGTTAAACACATTCAAGTTTTGAAGTCCCACGCAGTTTGATTTTGAAATACCTCTCCATGTGTTCTGACAGTGCTGGCAATGGACTGCTGGAGCCTGGCTCCTTCTGCAGAGCAGTGCAGAGCACAGAGCAGAGCTTTGCTACACCTTATTTTTCCATGGAAAACTTAATCCACCTGACATTGAGTTTGACATTTCACAGACTTCGTTGAAGTATTCCACCTAACCCCAGGAAGTCACAGTCCACAAGCCAAGTCTTTCATATAAGATGTGTTTTGCACTTTATAAAGGCAATGACTTTCCCAAAAAAATGCTCTTTTCCCACTTCATATCCTTCTACCTTTCAGAGCTTCCAAAAACATTCATCTTTCTGAGCTTTCACACATCTTCCACATTTTCAGCAAGGACTATTCATTTTGTTTTCCTTTCTTGTTTTAGTTTGTACCAAACATTTTCTGATTAACTATGGAAAGAGCTAAAAAGGACTATTCATGTTCAGATGTGCCTGGATCTTTATACACTGGCCCAGAAGGAAAAAATGATTTCTGTTTGGAACAAGAAGTGGAAATTAGATCAGGTCTGTACTTAAACAAGCTATCAAGCTCTTGATTTTGGGATTCTGCTCTTCTTTGCTGGTAATCTCAAGTCATGGTCTAGAACATAGTGTTTCCTGGGAGCCAATACTGCCTGAAAAATGATATTAAATTTAATTACGGTTGGACTAGATGATCTTGTAGGTCCTTTGCAACCTAGTGTTTCTATGATTCTATGATTATGGGCACTCCACACTTGCCAAGCTCCTGTGACAGCTGCAAGGTCTCTGCCCGCCGGTGATACTGTTCTATCTGAGCATATGGGACCCTGTGAACACAAAACAGGATCCCTCAAAATACATAAAAATCAGTCCTCAAAGCTTCAGAAGGGGAACTGCTTTTCAAGTAATTCCCCAACATCATGTATGTTCCTGATACCTGAAGATATCTCAAGCAATACCCAGTGGTCCAGCAAAGTCAGGAAAGCCTGGAAACCTCATCAGGAGGCTGCCTGTTAGATGAGCCCTGACAAGTTTCCATTTTCCTGCCAAGTTGGACTTCGATACCTCCATGTATTCCTATTTCCATTCACCCTTGAGCAGAACACTTAATCCCTCAAGAAACCACATACGGAGATGGTTTCTCCTTAATTTATATATGACTTTTTGTAGATAGACCAGAGTGAATTTCTCAGTCATGGTGAGCTCCAGAATTATGGCCCTGTGACAAGTTAATCTTACCGCAGGTCAGGTTTTCTGCAGAGCAGGCAACATCTGTAGAAATTTTTGATGGATCCCATGTACACTCCATCTCCATTGCTTCCTCATAGCATTTGCGGTGCTGGAAACAGCATCTTTAAAACATGAAATAACACGAAGTTCAGACAATTTATTTTCCTTTCCATTCAAGATCAGACTGTAATGCTCATTCTATACATGAATACAAAAGATGTCAAGGAAGAAAAAGGGATCCTTAGTGTGGTCTGTAGATGAAAGAAAGGCCAAGTATGCCTTCTCCCTGAATCGGTCTGATGGGATAATTACATTTGGATGCAAAGCTCCATGGTGGGAGCAGGTCTGCAAGCTGTGGGACACCATGTTTGCAGTACCTCAGGTACAGGACCACCACAGGAAGTATCAACAAGAAATCCAGTGCCAGTGCCAGTGCCAGAACACCACCCACAGATCACTGCCAAACAGAGCCCCACAACTTAGGTCTTGGCTCCAGCCCCGGTACAGGCTGTCTCAACGCAAATTTGGAGAACTGTGCTAGACCCAGAACTTGGAGTGTAGATGTCTCTGCTGTGCCTTGTGAATCACTACATCTCGTTGGGACTCTATATATACGTGTGGTCTTATTCTCTGTTTCTTATTCTTTCTCTTCAGTGCAACAATCAGAATTAAAATAAACCTTTCAGCCATGGGAAGGGGACACAACATGTTTCTCAAAGCAGGGTAAAGCAGTTTTCTCCTGCAACAACACTACTCAGGTGGCTAGAAATCTTGCCTTGTCCTACACCCTTGTTGTCATGCAGATCCCAAACACCAACATGGTAACTTTAGTTGTCAATTACAATGAAAATTCATACAAAATATTCATCAATTCTCTCTTCAGAAAGTCATCTACTCCTGTATTATAGCAACATCTGTGTGCACTGGCATCAGCTGTAAATGAAACACCCATAGGACATTCAGTCATCATCTACCCCATATAAAATAGTTACATGGGTTAAGCAAGAGCTTGCTGTTAGATTTAGGTTGAAATATTGTCACGTCAGTGAAACGAACTCACAGCCTGAGTCTGTTATTCCATTGCTGTTGGTCTTGACCCTGCCAAATGCAACGATAACATTAGCATCCAAAAAAGCACGTGCTGCCAGAAAGGGTCAACTTGTGACACATGATGTGAAGAGCTGACTCGTGGGTTTTTGTTAAAGATGTGATGAATCTGTCATTATTCAGCAACCACAGTCCTACATATGCACTACAGGCTCACTTCTAGGCTATGTGACCACTGTCTCACTTCCTACGATTAGCAAGCATCTAATATTTAATCACTTAATATTTTAATACTTAATTACAAAAATATTTCATTTGTCCTCACAATCAAAGAAGCAGTCCAAGCCCTAACCACAATCAAACTTGTGACTTGATGAAAGGCATCAGCGATGAGGTTTGCTCAGGCTGCCAGCAGCAGATAAGAGCTCATACACAGCATAATTCCCGCAGGCTGTGGGCAGGTCAGCACTGTGCAACTGTGATAAGATGCTGTGTGAAGTGGACAACAAATGGTTGGGTCTACTTCTTTTCAAATATAGGAGAAGGTGGTTTTCATTTTGTACTTCTTGTTTGTTCGGTTTCCCAGGAAATGTTAAAAAAAAGCCAAGGAGGAAAGGAAAGTCTAATTCTGATGAAGTCTCAAATCTTGGACTTCAGTGTCTCCACTGCCTGTTTGTGGCCTTGCTCCCTGCTGTAACTTAGCTGAGGAGACTGCAGAAATGTATCAAACAAAGGTGAGGGCACAGAGCATTCAGCAGACAGGCCCTGGTGGTTTCTCGGTGCCACAAATGCTTCTTTCAGGGGTGAGTCTGTAGCTCCATCAGGAACAGGGTTTTAAATGTAGAGCTGATGAAAGGTTTCAAGACCCATCCGTAATGCCTGAGGTTTAGTTAGGTGCAAAAACCTAGAAGTTCCTCCAATTGTGTAATTATTCTAATGTAAATTATGTACAGTTCCTTTTTTGTTTAGAGCATCACAGTCACATCAACACTTAATGCAACTGAATCAGAAAATTATGGGGTTTTTTGCATCCATGGAACTGTAAGACATGGACTGTCCACTCAACATGTTTCTCTTTCCCCATGAATCCTGGAGGCAGGTGAGACTCTTAGTTTAGATATGCCAACTAGCTACTCTGGGAAATCAAGACAAGTTGGGTTTACGAGCAAAATCATTTTCTAACACCCTATATAAATACCTGCAATGTGATGTTCAGACCTTTTTATGGAATGATAGTGGCAGTGTCAAATCCAAGGTTTGCAAAACCAGTCTCTGAGAATCAAAGTTAGCAGAAAAAAATGTGACACTGGGAACAATCTCTCAGAAAGAACCAAGAGCCTACCTGTGTTAGTGGCAAAGCAATCATCAGTCTACATTTACTGCTAACTGGGGTGGGGTTGCCATGCTTTTAGGGAAACCTCACCATGGGACTGCTAACCTCTTCGTGCTTTCTGTACTTGTGCTACTCTGCATTAAAATGCAGATGAGTGAAGAAAAAGCCCAGGTGCTCAGCTCTTTGGGTATCAGTGCATTGAACTGTCCAGAGCTCTAATTTCAGAATGTCATCATGTTTATTCAGAAAACCTTTCATGTGAAGTCCCATGGCTTTTTTCCAGGAGTAGAGTTAGACCTCTTATTTTCCCAGACATCCTATGCTGGATAGTGGATGAATTGGTTTCCATCTATCTATAGGCATTAGCCCTTTCTGAGCCATTTCTGTCTTCACTCAAAGAATTATTTCACTACATTGTTGGAAATGTCTTTTATCTATTTAGATGTGGATGTATAACGATTCTCTCTGAATTTCTTTTCCCACTTCTCTCTTGTAAAAGTGGATAGCGATTTGATTGTCCTGTACTACTGCTACATTTTTTCTCACTGGTCCACTCAGGGTCTGGAGCAGTATCTCTCTGAAGCACAGGATGGATTTTAGATGGTTTTGTTCCTAGTGCATGGTGGTGGGAAGAGCCATTGAGCTATGCTGCTCTTCTCTGTGCCCAGATGTTCCAGTGTCTCATCTCCAGCATGCACACAGATATTCAGAGCAAGATTTACTCAACTTCACAACCACAACTAGAAATCATACCTAGCTATAACCTGATTCTTTTGATGCTTATCTCCCTCCCCCCAGATGCCAACATTTCCATTAGAATCCACTATGTGCCCACATTACTGGTGTATTACTCAGATTCCCAATACCAACAGTTTGATAGGACTATAAACTCATAGAGAAGCTCAGATTGACGTTCTCCCACTTGCCTCATTAACAAGTCCTTGAACTGTAGGCACAAGAGTGTAATTTCAGGCTGAGACGTTTCCCCAGCACAAAAAAAAACGAATAAGCTTTTGTTCACAGAGGTGCATTCAGAATTTAGAGACCTCTGGTGAGAGATGTCAAGTTGCTGAGCACGTTTACTTATTCTGTTGCATTAGTGGTCATTCTTCACAACCAGTTTAAACTAGCTGTGCCACCAGCATTGCACTGGTGGAATCACATGGAGGTATGGGAGACTGCTTTTATTTCTAGGAAGGGAGTATTTCTCCACATTGAAGTGTGGTGAAACAAGGAGAGACTTTAAGACATAGGGAAAAAGGAAGTAAATATTTGGTAAATAGATGTTCGCGTGTTGTAGAGTATGACCACTTTGTCTGTTTCCAGTCCGTGCTGTAGGGCTGTATTAGGTAGCGGCCCAGCAAAACAAGAGTGCTCTCCAGCATAACGCAGGGAAGGTCTTGCGAACTGTAGCTGGAGATGGTTTTTGTAGATCATGTCAGATATTTGGGTTGCAAGTGAGTGATGATTAGACAGAGCTGGGCGGTGTGGGACTTACCCTCTGAATAAATCTTCTGTCTTTGTAGAACTGTCCTTAAATCATACACACAAGCATTAAGCTTCAGGTCCCCAGAGCATGGGAGCACTGCCAGCCAGCTGGGGCAGAGAGGAGGTCTCATGGATAAGACTTACTCATCAGCGTCATCCACAGGGAGCCCTTCCATCTCAAACCGGCAAGAGCAGCCATAGTCTTCAAAATCCCGGGGACAAAAGCCGCTAACACACTTCATTTTGTTCACAAAGTTGAACAAGGCAGGAAAGTTCGTGAAGATGGACTGTAGCCAGGTGAAGTGAGAACCCAGACAGTCTGCAGGGAGAACAGTGAGCGAAGGTGAGCCAAGTGTGGGTCACACATGGGTGACGTCAGGGTGAAAGCAGAGCCTAAACAAGGCAGTAACATGGGGGCACTGAGCAATGCTCAACACTCAGCAATATTTACTGTTACAGCAGTCTGAGAAATCTACAGCCTCAAAAATCCCTGTTCCATTTCAGTACATCTATAAGCACACTCCACAGCTGAAGTACAACTGGAACTGGTACTTACCAAAAAATAATGCAACACTTTCCACATTTTGAAAGACTCCACTGAAGAATGTGGCATTGTCTAGATGAACAAAGAAAAAATCTTTAAAAAAAAGTACATGACAAGAATGGCTTCCAGACTTGTCTTGCTGCTGTTGTTAAAACATTTTGAGATAAGAATTACTAGCTATTTACTAACTGCATGCTTCCCTGCAATGTTTTGGAGTATGAGTCATTCCACACTGCACTATAGAAAGTAAAGCTTAAAGCATTCTTACTCAAGATTCTTTCAGGTGTGTTAAGAAGCTCTGGCAGAAATGCTGGTGGCTCCAACTCTTGGCCACCTGCTTCAGCAAACAAATTTGAGAAGAAAAAAGATATTAAAATTGAAAACATAATAACGTATACTGTATTACGACACATACACTGCATACATATTTAATACCTTCCTACACTAACAAGCTGATTATCAAAGAAATGAAACTCTTGCTTAGCTCCATCCACAACCTGGAAAGTCCAGAAATGTACTAGTAAGACTCATTGACTTCAACTAAAAATCAATCTCTGTTAAACTGCTGGTGAGGATATAGTAACCCTCGTATTCCTGTGCTTTTCTGAACAAAAGCACACACTGTGGTAAATTATTAGAATGATGTAAAACTTCTTTGGTTGTCTGACAACTTGCAGTGCCCCAGAGGTTTCTACTCTGTAACCCTGTGCTCTTCAGCTGTTGCAAGTCAAGTGCAAACATCTCTGCAACTGCTTGCTGTCTGCTTGAGTGCCGACCTCTTCAGTTCCTCAGCCATTTGCTCTGTATTTCCATCTCCTTCCAGCAGAGATGGAACCTGTGACCCCAGTACTTGAGTTCAGGGGAAGCCCTCGAGGCTTGGTGAATGGAGCTCAGGTTGACTCAGGCCTGTGTGGTGGAGGGTTCAGCAGCTGATTCACCTCCCCTGTAGCATTAAATACATCTCCCAGAGCATTACTGTGCAGATAATGACTTCTGTAGCAGAAGCATCGTGTGCTTCTCACTTGATGTTTCACTTTGCTGTTTCACCAGGATGTGTAAGGATTTACTGCCCAGCTCCACCTCCAACTTTTTCAAATCTTTGCTGTTCAGTTAGCTAACAGGTCAGGTTGACAATCTACCCCCCTACAATGATGTTTGCTAAACACAGAGAATACAGACCTGACTATAAGAGCTGAAGGCTCTCAGGCGTTCTTCACTGAGTTCTTATTGCCTGTGCTCTCTTTCTATTGTTATTTTTTTCCTCAAGTTTACAATCTTTTTTTTGTCTTTGAAGGTGCCACTTTTTAGTTTCCGCACTTTTTTTCTTATGTCATACTCTGGCTTAGGATGAAACCTAGTTCTTGCGCATCCCACATATTTCTCTTCTTCTTACCTTCTGCAGTTTTAGGAGAGAATGTGTTATTTTGGATTTATTTAAAGTTGATTTATTTACAGATAATGTCTGTATAAATAGGGTATTTTTTGGCTCAAGGATCTAAAAACTTGAGAAAAAAGTAAAGTCATGGCACAGCTTATCTCTCAGAATATCAGGCATTTGTAACCTTGTCCATTTTTTTCTGCAAAGCATTCTGAGAAAGAGCTGACAGTTATCTTGCTCATCTATTGCATTTTTCTGCAATTGTATATGCATAAGATAGGGAAGATGAGTACTGGATATTTTAGGTATAAGATTTATTGTGATGTTTAGCAAACAATTTGAAGGAAAAAAAGAAAATAAGATTTTTTTTAGGGTTATATAAAAGAGTCTTCTCAGGATTTTGGAGTTTATTATTACTTTCATGGAGCGAACAAATATCACTGGACATAGTCAATATGTTTCCAGCAATACATTTATCAAGTTCGGTGGCAGAATATGAATATGAGATTGAAGGAGGTAGGAAAAGCTGCTTCCTCTTATGCTATTGTTTCCCTGAAAGTCTTTACCCTCATGAAAATCTTTCAGACAAAACCACCAGAAACGTCCCGCATGCCAGCAGGACAGAGAAGACTGCTTTCCTTGGAGCAGAAAAGGCTGCCTGATAAAGTCTGGCATTACAGAACTGAAACAAAGCTATTGAGAGCTTGACAGCCAGAAGGAATTCAGAATCAAGCAAAATAATGTTGTGATGAGCAAAAGAAACAGCCTTTAATGCTATATATTCATATACTCATTAAGCCATACTTGCTGAAGAAAAGCTTCCCTTATTTTCTGACTTAAAACCTGTATTTCCTCCACAATGACAGACATCCTTTCCTGAAGCTGTGTTGTATCAAGTGTTTCTAGAGCCAGGTTTTAAAACTCTGCACATTTCCATGGCTCAAACTCAGTGTCTGTTGATGGTCATCTGACCCTTTCAGCAACATTTTGGAAAGCATGAAAATTCCATTGACTTGAATGAGACAGAGAAGGGAATTTACAAAGTCATGTTACAGAGCTGCTGGAAGATGTGATTCTTCCAGTATATTCGATTTGCATGTAATTATTCTCAGCAAACTTAATTTGCACACATCCAATTAACACATAGATGTCTGAAGTTCCCCTTGACAAACTTCCCTGTCACAGGGTCACCTGCTTGGTAAACATTCAGTTTTTCTAATTCTTTCATTGCAAAAAATGATTTTTCTAATTGTCAATGAGTCAAGATCAATGAATCAATATTTTCTAGCAAGATTGCTTACTTTTATTTAAATTTGGGGGTTAGTATAATAAGAAAATGGTTTCTGAATGAGTCATTCTCTTCTTTTTCTGTCATATCTTTTGGGGCTGATGTTCCTACCTAGTTCCCTGTCCAGTCAGTGAAAGATTGCACTACAAATATCAATCTTTTAAATCACAGAGCACCCTAGGAAGGTCAGCTCTTGTCTTTCTCTACAACCTGCTAAATGACTTGGCACGTGTCCTGAAAGACTTGTGTGATGCATCAGCCCTTGGACTTTCTGGTTGCATGACTTAATCACAGAATTTCTTTCATCATTCAGAGGCATGTAAAAAATGGTTTCTGGACCATGTCTGCAATGTTGCTACTCTGATGATGCTTTTCAGAAGCGTTATCTGAACAGTGCACCTCCAGTTGCTTTTGCATTTGTGTCTAATTAAAATGTCCTAATATAGATCATGGATGTATTTGTTACAGTACTGGGGGAGAAGAAGCACTGATTGTGCCAGGAAACGTCAGGGTGCAGCAAACCCAACCTACTAAATTTATTCCAGGTAAATCCCATTAGCACCTCACATAGATGCTAGTTCATGCACAGATATTTGTTTCAGTCTCAATGTAGAGATCAGAAAGTGGATCCCACATAAGTCTAAATCAATAATCCTTCCCAAAGCCCCAAATGGCATAGGGCAACATTTCAAATCTTTGTGCTTAGACTGTGCTTAGCTGGAGGAAAACAATCTAAAAAACGTGTCATAGCCAAAAAGCTTTGGGAAAAAGTGTCTTTCAAAGGCTGTGTCAGAAAAATTTCTGAGTGCACAGATGTTTCTGAGTACCCTAGTTATTATCAATATATATTGCTACTTCTGCAACTGGAGACTAAATATCCCCCTTCCCTGCTTTTTTTTTTTTCCTGAAAAAAATTGGTGCACATATTTTGGCATTCCCATTCATTGAAGCGGGAAAATGTCAACACTCTGATTGACTTCTGTTCATATGGTAGGGATCTGAAGGCTCAGTTTCTTTAATATAGTTTCCTCATGTGTTTTGGCTCAGACTAGTTTCTTTACTGACTTGTAACACATGTGATTCTTTATGAGATACAACTGGTTCAAAGTAGGTCAGTACAGAATTTTCTGTATGCCAAGGTGCTGGGCTTTCTTTTCGCTTCAAAAGTAAGCCCATGGAACAACCTGAAATGTTCCTTCTCTTCCCTGGCACATCGTTAGTCATAATAACACAGTGCAGGGATTGTGGAAATTTGAAATGTTGCCTGTTCCTGTCACTGGATCATTTGGAAGCTCATTCATCACATGACAACTACATCTAAAAATTTACATGATCTAAAAAAAAAAATATTCAAAATAAAATTTCAAGGAAGAGCTTAAGCTGAACATGAGTAATGTTTCATGACCCACTTAATGGATTGGAGAATGTAAATAATACACATGCATTTAGTGAGTAGAATCTATGTTTATGTAATCTATGATTTCTTCTGGAAGTCTAAAGGACTTGCAACATGACCAAATGCAAGCAGAAAGTAAAATGCCATTTTTAAAAATATATTTATTAACACTACTAAATGTTTCTTGCTTTACATCAAGTCCTGAGTAAAAATACGTTCTGTAACTACACCATAATTGCACTTATTTCAGTGCATTTGAAGGTTGAACAACAAATTTCAAAGGGTAAATGTTGTATTTCTGAATGAACGTACTTAAAAGAGTATTTAGTCATAAACATCAAATAATCATAAATACAAACGGTGACTTACCGCTATGCAACACCACTGACATAGACATCAGGAGAATTCCAATCATTTTTGGCTTAATCCAAATACAAGAAAAAATCACACTGCAGACTGGTGTGCCTGATGAGTTAAGTAAAATGTTAGGCAGAATGTTAGTTCTTGAATCGACAAGTAGGAAGGCATTAACTTAGAAAATCATTCTTTTGTAGCCTGGCCCTATTTCTTCTTGATGTAATACAGCTTTTAGTCTTGCCACAGTAAGTGCATATATTACAGCAAAAATTGGTCTTATATATGCTCCATTTTTTATCAAAACCTTCTATAAATCTGATTAAAAATATTTATGTAGGTATTGATTTAGGTCAGTCAGCAGACTCCTCAAATTGCCATAGACAGGGCAAGTACATCTAGCAATAAAATTGCGTACTTGAAGTTTCTTTTATTTTGCAAACACTTTTCGTAGCTTACTTGATCTAATAGGATGTTCAAACAGTTCTTATAAATGAAAGAACATTCTGGAATTAATTCTACTGAATCCAGTTAATCTGCAATCCTGTGTATTATTTAAGCTTCACATAATACAAATCACTTTCACTTTGTTGTCACACATTTACCTGTCTTGAAACTGATCTAATGTATTGTACGTTTTCCCAATCAAATATTGTATTGCTTGAAGATCTTCAAGTTCTGGATGTGTTTGACCTTATAAAAATGTGTGTAAAAAATTCTGACGCCAAAAGCTTTGCACTAGTATTCAGTTAATGACAGAGAATAGATTGGTTTTGAACTTCCATTACAGTTTACCATAAATTTAAAATAATTTTCTAAGTCAAGCATGGAGTTATTTATAGCCAAATAAGTGTGCACATATCAGTTTTCAAATATGTACCTACTGTTCGTTGTCTGCTCCCTCAAGTACAAGGTAATTTTAAAATCTTGCAATATTTCATCAGGAAGTGAGGTTATAAATCTAACAACTATAAATATTTATAGTCTACTATCTGAAACCTCATATCTGAGCTTCATTCTACCACTCTCTGGTCCTGAGTAACTTTGCTCTACATTTTCTTCCCGATTCCTGTATTATAGAGTATATCTAGAAAAACTTACCTTGAGGGATATTATTTGAAAGCAGTTGAATGGAAAACAAATGGATTTCAGCAAAGTCAGTACTAAGTGATTTATACCCACTTGGGTATATACCTCACCCATGTGATCACTTCCTCTGTCAAACCCACTTCAACATTTATTAATTAATCCTTCCATGAAGTTCCTTAGGGTCATTATGCCCACAGAGTATTCTAGTAATATAGCTCCAGCCATGTAAAGGATCTATACTGAGTGGTCTTTTCTACAGGTGCATTCACCGTATAGTAACTTGCCCTAATACTCTGTGGCTGTAATTAAATAACAATCGTTTCACTGTTACTAATCACAAAATCTCTGGGGCTTGTGAATATGGCTTTAATAGCTTAGCAAGAGGTAGTGTTAAGTGGTGAAAGATGAGTGAAAATTTATACAGCTTTAAACACTGGCATTCCTTGGGGTTGAGAAGTCTGCTCTTGTCTGTCCACAGTGGCTCTGATCCAAAGCTGAGTGAAATCCAGGGTAAGGGTGAGTCCATGAGCTTTGGAGCAGATAGGTGTGCTTTCTGCCAGGTTCAGACACAGACACCTTTCAAAGATGCCATCAGCGTAGATGAAACATTTGTCCCAGATATGTGATTTTGGTGAAGGTCAGTTCATCCGTCCTGAACTTCAGCAGAAAGCTGAAGTTGAAGCTGACAACAAAACAGGTCTCAGTCAACGTGGATGGTGGCAGTTAGTCACTGCTCATGTTCCATCCCAGTGTCTGTGGGCTGCAAATCTTCTGTACACACCCAAAGCCCTCCTGAAGGATTGCTCGAAGCCCTGTCAAAGATGAAATGCTCCCAAATAGCTGTAGTAGAAAGCAATATGTCAACAAGGCCTCCCCAGGATTGTTGATGTGTGCCATCCTGATTCTCCAAGGTGGAGAGGCCACGTGCTCAATAAATTGGGATGCCACAGTACCCCTAACTTCAGCTACAGTACTTTAGTTCAAGAGAGGTACGTATGAGGAAAGACATGAGTCTTGGTGAGCTCACACAAATGGGCCACAGAATGAGAGTACTAGAGATGTGAACATTTCCTTGGCTGAGCTCTGCACTATGTGAGTTGCTGAAGTAATGGGAGACTTTGATTTGGAGTCACAGACAGCCTGTATGGACTTAACTCCCAGACACATTTCAATATTTCAGATTGCTTTTGAATTATTCCATATTTGTTCATTTCAATTCTTTCATGGCAATTGGAAATTATACCAGGAAAAAAAAAATTACATGCACCAACCAGCCATATAATAACCCTTTATAAAATTCAGGTTTATAAAGCTTTCCAATATTTTTATTGCAGTTACAACACATATATAAAATGCATCTGTTTTTACACACCATTTTTACATTGTTTTGGAGGAAGACAGTTTTCTAGGTTAACATCTGGTTAATAACTTGTTACAAATATTTGTAAATAACCTATTACAATCTGATTTTTCTTACACTGAGACACAAATGAGACTACAAAAGCTGCCACCATTCTTCCAAACTGCAGTAAAATTCCTCAGTGCTCTAGACTGATTTACAGATGTTTTTGAGGCATTTCTGTTTTAATGCTGGAAGAGCAAAAGAAGAATGCAGTCAGAACAGGTTTTGCAAGGACAATACTAAAAACATTCATGGTTAAATCTTTTTCTTTTAAATTATTTTAAAAATCTTCATCAGATAAAATACCAATCTGAAGACCGAGCAAATACTCTGTGAGTGTCTAACACTTCTTGTTATACTTACTGGGGGAATAAGAAATTCTTTTGACTCTTTCACAGACATAACTCGCATATTTCAAGAACCAGGAATAGTATTCGACACAGTACCTAAAGAAGTAAAATTAGAAGAGTATTGTCTTGTCATCTTCTGTAAGCATAACTGTATGCACATCCTGCTGCTAAAACTGCACTCTGAATATAGAAATAAAAGGCTAGATTCCAACCTCAGCTATGCCATTAGGTACTTGGAAAAGTTCAAGTGTAACCAGTGGAGGCCAGGTCAATGCTCCGAGGCTCTGTCTGGGACTTAGCCAGGAGCCATGGGCTCAAAAATAAACACTGGTGATTGAAAATCATCTTTTGAAGAAGCTCGAAGGAGTATTTCAAGACAGAAGCAAGTGGAACTGCTGCTAGATTTTACCTCATGGCTTCCTTTCTGGAATACCTTCTTTGACCAACGCAGAGGCACAATTGGAAAAACCTGCACAGCTCCATCAGACAAGGATTGATCTTCTGCACTATGACAGTGACAGGAGGCGAGGTCACACGTGAGTCTTTGAGGATCCCCTGTGGACACCCTAGGAGAAACAGAACTGTGAACTAGTTCAAAGACTTGTCCCATTAAATCTCCTGCAATGACTTGTATGGGCTGAGGGAAACGTGGATTAAAAGGCTCATGTAGATATCTTAAAATCAAGTCTGATTGAGGCAGATAGTTGAAAAGGAATCAGCACACAGTCTGGCAATTCCTTGAAATTGCCAGACTTGAAAAGCAAAATATGACTTTTCAATTCATTATTATTTATAATTTCTGGTAAGTTATTAAAACCCGTGTGGCTTTTGTTTATTACAAACATAAAGGACAACTCTAGAGACATAATTTGTTTATTGTTAGATGGAGATTCAGTTTCTGCTGAAGCATCAGTTCGCCACAGCACAAAGCAGTGAGATGAAGAACAGCATTGTATACTTATTATAGTTGATATTTTCTGTATGCATACGCTACTTTAATGCAAAAGTCATTTCCAGTTCCATACCCTCATCGACACCCACACTCTAAATCTGAATTCTAGGCTTAAAATGACAAAGATAGTGAAGAATCAAACTCTCACTGCTCTTTTAATCTTCTTTTTCATCCTCATTAACAAAATAAACTTAATTTATGCAGCAGTTGTGCCTTTCTCTCTATCTCTGTTCTCATCTTCCATTTTCCCCTCTTGCTTCCACTGTCTTGAATAATCAGCTAATTTGAGCCAAGTTTCTAGAAATTGGTAAAAATCTTCTGGATAAACACTTTCCTAGAGGTTACATGAAAACTGCCAAGAAACTGGAGGAAAAAAGTCAATTTTTGCCTGCACTAAGAGGAAGGAAGGAGTAATTTCTCCATTTCATTCTTGTCAGTTGCCAGCTGGTTTGTCAATTTGTATTTCAAGTGACCATCATTATATTACTCAAACTTAAAAAAAAAAAAGAAAAGAAAATTGTGTACTGAGATATGGACTCCCTCTCCCCTGACTGAAAACAACTAAAAGGAAAATATCTGTTTTATTCTGTTCATTGAATCTTCTGCAGCCAGCAGTGAGAGGTAAACATTTGCACACAAAACACTTCATCCCACCAGGAAACACAGCTGTGCCAGGCTGCAGATAATGTAATATACAACAGGCAGGTGATGGCAGGTTGTTAAAATTGCTATGTGATTTTTCAGTGTGAAATACAATCCTTTTCAGACTCCCTTTCTGTTATAGAGAAGAGAAGGCAAGATGAAAATGAGGGAAACTGAGAAAAGGTAAGGCAAAGCTGAAGCTGTTGTCAGGTGTTTTTCACTGCTTTTCTTTGTCGTATTAAGAGAAAGCCTTGTGTTAGCCATAATCTGTCTTCTGAAAACTACACTCTGTCACACATCACCTTGTGGCTTATGCATGTGTACTCGCTGAACACTTGTGTTATGGTGAGTATAAGTCAAAGAACTTGCTAGAAAAAGAAATGCACCACTGCTGCTGTGTGCATTAATAGCACTGCTCTAAGAGATGTTGGAGGAGCACGCTTTATGTTACAGCAGTGAACACACCGTGCTGTCCCCATGCGCAGCAAACCTCCCAGAGGTGCTGGCCCTTGTGCCAGTGCTCCAAAAAAATGCAAAACATCCCTGCAAACACCACCCTGGAATTATAAGAGAGCCAGCAGCCTTGCTGAGACAAGCCACGTTTTGCAGGACCTTGGTGTCCCTCTCCTTTTCTCCCGTTGGGGTGGAAGATTCCAAATGTTGGGAGTGAAGGCAACAGCAGTGGGGATGCTGGCTGGCTTTTGTATTTGTGAATCTAGCAGCAGGCTTTGGCCACATGCCTAGATAACTGGCTTACCTGCAGAGTATAATCCCCTTAGACAGTGTAATTGCATTTCCAGGTTCACGTCTCACGTGCTTTATAGCTTTGGGCTATCTTATGTTACGCGATAGGAGAGGTTACGGGGGTTAAATTTGGACTAATGAAGTTCTGTTGAAATGAGACTGAGTTGTCTAGTGCTGACAAGAACTTTAATATAAAATGGCATTTGTGCGCAGGAGGAAAATAAAAGCACTGCCAAGCTGAAAGAGATTGCTACGAAATGACTTGTCTTCGACCACAGCTTGCCCAAGGTAGCAGGAATCATGACAGAGTAATGGGGAGACTTTGCAGCTCCTGTACGCTTGGTCCCCCCTGAAAAAAGGCCATTGTCTCAGTGTCACAGACACTGCACAAATATCAGCTGTAATTAGTCAGTGATGGGAGAAAGGGAGCCCCTTTTTTGCATGAACATCAGTTTTGCATGAACATCACCAGCAGCTGACACACCTTTTATCCTCTTGATGGCAATTAAAAATGACTGATGTCGTGCTTTAATAAACACTCTTCTTGTTAATAACTGAACATCAGAGCATGTGGCTATGAGGTTTGAATATAAATTGTCCATTAAAAGGGTCATTAGTGTTGCTGGGAATAATTAAAACTTGCTAATGGCCATCCTCCGTGTCTCAACATCTCCACCAAAGTGGGTGCTCACCACCCCCATCTGACAGGTGTCAGTGCTTTGCTCAAGCTATGTATTTTGCCAGCAGAAATTCAGCTCTATCTAAATGTAAATCAAATTACTGCAGTTTCAATGTGAATTCATTTACGTAGGAAAGAGAAGTCAAATAAGAAGCTGAAAGTTAAACAAATAGCTCTGGCTTTCATTTCTAACAATAATTTCATTTTAAATTAATGTTGTATTTGCATAATACTGTATTTAATGCTGAAGTTATCTTTCAATTAAAGTTGCATTAAATTTTATTTGGATTGGAAACTATACTTACATTGTTGAAATCAAAATTTTTCAGTGCTTCATAGTTATTTCTTATATCTTTTAGTAATACGTTTCTACTGAGAAATTTATTTTCTTAATTCAGTTCATAAATCCCTACAGATTCAGATTGATACAAAAACATTTAAAATCAAAAATTAATTTTAATACTTCCTTTTCTAAAATTTTTATTTTCTAAGAAATTGGTCCAAACAGGCAGGAGATGGCAGGAGCCACAGCTGTCTGTGCAGAGCTTTGCTCTTGTCCCTTTGAAATTACTGCACTACTGCTGCAGGCAGGTAAGAGACCAGTCCTTGCAGTACAGAGCCCTTTTCAGTACAGAGTATCACCTTTCTCTGACTTTGACATTAAATTTTGCTGTCATTGAAAAGCAATATTGTGGCTATTGTGAATAGCTCAGGCTTACAGTGTCCCTCTCTGCATGTTATAACATCCACTCATGTTATTAGTCAGAATGCAAAATAAATAATTAAATCCACTTGCATGATTTAAGAAAATATTTTCTGGAATAACGTCTTGGTCTTCAGAGCATTGTGGATGCTCTTCACTGCATTGTGGTTCCACTATTTGAACTTTTTTCTCAAAATGCCAGGACTGATTTGTGCAGGTAGACAGCACGATTTCTGATAGAGAGGCATTTTTTGACTCTCCATTCACTGCTCTCATTGAAATCTGTGTTTCCCAGCCTTTCCAAAAAGGGCTGATTCTCATTCTTAGGTTTATCAGGGCGCATAGGGCTGTCCACCAGATATCAAATGTCAAATGAACGAACTGTGAGTGGGCTTGTGATGTGCATTGACCAGGCTCCAACAACTTAGTTAGGTGGCCATTATTTTATCCTTAAATTCATTCGAGGCAAAAGTAACACAGAGAAAGTTGGGGTTTGGGTTTTTTCTTGTTGTTGTTGCTTTGGGTTTTTGTTGTTTGTTTGTTTGTAGAACTATTTGTTGATGGACAAGAACTACCACAGTATATTCCTCTGATCCCCGTCAAGATAAAAGTCCTAGTTCATCTTAAATTCTTCCCCTCACACCATCAAGAATGTTAGGAAAGCAAATTGTTTTCATATGATATGATACTGGTTCATTTTCTTTGTGCAACCAATGTACATCATGGGAGTTAAGATGAGGATTTTCCCTCAAAATACAGCGACAATATGAAACATTAATAATGCTGAAAAGCTTCTCCATATGAGTACCAAGGCTGAAACTTGTTCACCAACATAATTCATCAAATTTACTTCCCTAATTTCATAAATTTACTTTCTTAATTCCATTACCTTTCTATGAGTCTACGACTCCATGATTAATTATCAAGTTAAAAGGAAGTGTAATAGTGAGCTAAGATACGTGCAGCTCCAGCTATACCTTGCCTGTTGCTTGGTCGGCCACATGGTTTCGTTTCCAGTGTGATCACTGGGAGCAGTGATGCCAGAGGCCCTGGAGGTACTAAACGTGTCTGCAGGATGAGATGTATGAGTGGATAGCTTGGACTCAGGCACTAACATGCTCAGCATCCAAAGTCAGGGCTGGACTCTCCCAGAATGCAGACATTGGATCAGGTCCAGTTTTTCAAGCGTGCAACCTCTTTCTAAATACTTACATGGAAATATAATTTCATTGATAACATGGATAACATTCTTCTCCCCTGTATAAGAAAGACAGGGATCTGCTGGAAAGAGTCCAGCGGAGGGCCACAAAGATGATAAAGGGCCTGGAGCATCTCCCCTATGAGGAGAGGCTCAGTAAGCTGGGTCTGTTCAGCCTGGAGAAAAGAAGGCTGAGAGGGGACCTGATCCATGTTTACAAGTATCTTAGTTGTGGGAGGCAAATGGAGGTGGGGAACCTCTTTTCGGTGGTCAGTGGGGACAGGACAAGGGGCAACGGGCTTAAGCTGGAGCACAGGAAGTTCCGCACCAACATGCGGAAGAACTTCTTCACAGTGCGGGTGACGGAGCACTGGAACAGGCTGCCCAGGGAGGTTGTGGAGTCTCCTTCCCTGGAGATATTCAAGACCCGCCTGGACGCCTACCTGTGCAACCTGCTGTAGGGAACCTGCTCTGGCAGGGGGGTTGGACTCGATGATCTCTTGAGGTCCCTTCCAACCCCTGCAATTCTGTGATTCTGTGATTCTGTGATTCTGTGATGGCTAGGTGATATTTCTAAGTGGAGTGGCATGTCATCACATATGTACTACATTGAGCTCTCACACTCTAATTATTTGGCATATAAAAGGAAGTAATGAAGTCTCCTGAAAATCTAGCTGTTAAGAATCATTCTCCTCTCAAAGAGGAAGTTTGCAGTACTGAAAACCCAGGGAAATTCTGGAGATTTCATATGACAGGGACTGACATAATCATTTCATTTGTACCAATAGGACAATTTAAAGCATGCCCATTTCTTTTGTAATAAATTAATTGTAAGATTCTTCAGCAGCCAATCCATGTGGACATAGAGGATATACAAAGTTGATTATATCATCAGAGTAGAATTTGTATTTTCAGTGTGAAATCGTGTATGATTCAGAAATATTGAAGCTATCTCTACATTTGGGGTGTTTTACATGCATAAACTATACTACAATGTACATCAAAGATGCGTGCTGTTTCTGGATGGGAAGATTTGCATATTGGTATACACTCAGACAAGGTACTCTTTTTGCTACGTGAGGTGCAGATACTTACGGGCAGCTAAGTGAAGTTTCAGTGTCATGCTGGGCCGGTAGGGTGGAGTAGGCAGTACTGAGGAAGGCAAATCTGTAGGATGGAGAAGAATATAACGTCTTGAGTATTAACAGAAAAAAATAAATAAAAGCTTGATCAAAAGTAACAGGAAAAAAAAGCTGAATGCACAGACCAGTAATATACACTTCAGTAGATATTGATGCATAAACACATTCACAGTTATCTCTTTCTGTAGACACTATTTTCTATTATTTTATAAATGTGCCAACTTACACACTTTGTTTTTATCCCGAATCAATCTCACCTTGCTCCATTTGCTTGAGATTGTTGGCATCTTGAGGAGGCACAGTCTGCTTCCAAAGTGCATACACATCAGCTACAGGAACAGAAAGACGTGCTTCATGTCATTTGGGAACTTTGTTATTTATCTGTTTACTGAGAAGAATGTATTGTTATAGATGAGAGAGCTGAACAGCCAGGGGTCCCTACCCGGTGCTTCCAGTGGCATATAAAAATGGCAAGATGAAAAAGGAGGGACGAAAGCTGTATTTGCTGCATCTTGGAAAGTGCATTGGCCAGGGAAAAACAGGATTTAAAGAAGATATATTTAGTGGAGAACCACAGAAGTGGTCCTGTGTTGCTTTTATCACAGGTCTGCTCACTGGATTTGGAGCAAAATGTGAATGAAGAATTGGGTGGCACAGGTGTCCCTGAGGAGCAGGACTTGGTTTCCCCAAAAGAAGTAAAAAACTACAGGATGGTCTCTGTAACTTATTTTAGCACTTCAACAATAAAGAAATCAACTCAGTAGTGACCCAATGCAGGTTTCTCTAAAGAACCTCCCAACCTCCACCCCGAGACATGTTTTGGAGTGGGCTTTTGGACAAACTCCAGAGCTAATGGGTTAAAGTGTTTGTTAGTTCTCCACGTTGAACTCACCAGGGCTGGGCTGCAGGGCCGGCAATGTGACTAAGCTGCCCACGGCAGCTGGAGGGGCTCCAGTGGTGCCTCGTGGTCTCAAAGTGCCCATGTGCGGTGGTGGAAACGCTGATCCCTTCACACCAACTGTCTTTGGCCATGGTGAGGACCACGTGTTGGGGTTGTCCTCCCCTTTCAGGGCAAGAGGGGTGCTGGCAGCTGGAGAAGCAGAGAGACACAGTGAGGGCACTAGCAAGAATAACACGCTGGGTGACAATAAAACCTAAAATGCACCTAGAAAATACCAACTACTCCTCGAGTGCTTCCACCAGCAGGTGAGATGCAGTATTCCACTTCATTTAATTTTTTTTTTTAATTATTTCTTCCCAGAAAAATATGTGGAGTGTCAGTACAGTGAGAAATTTTAACTGAGAACATTTAAATGTGCAAGTTTTCATAAACAAACAAACAAAATAAAGGCGGAAATGTTCCTTGGGAGTGTTTTTTGTTGTTGTTTTTCCTTCAAATAAATTACTTTTTATTTCCTAAGCTTCTTCACAGCTGAGGGATAAGATGAAAGCTCTTGTCTATATGAAGGCGAGAAGGCAGTTACTGGAGGGCGGACACTGGAACTGGAGAACTGGTGACATTTTTGTGGAAGGAATGACAGCCAGGGCTGGAAGTGTTATTATAGGCCAGTATGGGGTTGAACAAATCAAAAGGACTTATAAGAAATCCCAAATGACCAGATAGAAAAAACAGAGAAATTTTGCTGTAGACAAATACAGCTGCAGTGACTAGGAGGGATGAAGCCAAGGTTTGAATTTGTCCTTGCTTCTGTGGCACAGCAGAAAGTTGAAAGCCTCAGTTTTCCACTTCCACAATGAGGCAGATGTGATTTCTATCCTGTAGCTCCGTTGGGAAACTAAAAAGCACTGAAGCCTGTGAAAAGTTCAGGTACTCACAACTGAAAAAACATAAAGGTTTTATCAATCTAAAATAAAAATCAATGTTTTTTTCATTTTCAAATATTTTAGTAAAAAAGACGTTAACAAAAAAGGAGTTGAATGTTTGAAAAATATTTTTTCTTGTTTTGAATCAACAATTATCTTTTTCTTTACCGTCTTAGAAAACATATTTTGTAAATAAAATGGCCAAAAAAAAAAAAAGAAAAAAAAAGACGGAGGCTCTTTACAATTGCATTTTTATCCTTCAGCTATTGACAGCATTACTGGTCTGATCTGCTGGGTAAGAAAAACTTTAATTCAACATCTCAGTGGTTCACAGCAAAGATATGCGATCACTTGTCAAGACATTAATAAAGGAGAGAATAAATTTAGGTATTTACTCACTTTTAAATGTCTGTATATGCTCTGCTGATGGATCCACAGTTTTGTTTGAGTCTTCCTGTAATTTCATGAAACTTGAAAAAATTGAATCTAAATCTTTGAGGTGTGAGAAGATAGGGTTAGTATGCTCAGTATGTACAGTATATTGTATGATAAAAAGGAAATAAATCAGGTTATGGTATGAAAGGAAAAGCTGTTTTCTTTTTAAAAGAAATTTATAATTGGCAAAGCATCTTTGATCTTTTATGTTTTTTATAGCAGGTGAGAAACATCTTACAGCTTTTAGTACGGGTAAGCTTGCCACTGATTCCAATGTCTTCCTGTTTTAATTTACCATTAAAAATGAGAAACAGCCACTGGCAGCAATGAGATGTCAGTATCTGAGGCGGAGGAGCCATGCAGCACTCTGGTTGCATATACTTGATTCTTTTCTGAAGGTTATTCACATAAATGCAGATTACTCGTGCTGAGAGCTAAGGTACATTTAGATCAAAAACATCACAGAGCCTCCACAGCCCAGCTCTGAATTGTGTAAAAGCTCTGATCCCAGCAGCTTTTGTTTGTTTCTCCAATAGAAGACAGCACATCTAATAATTTAAATGTTTGTAAATTTTAGTTCTTTTCACAAGATGGAGAAGGAGCATTCACTGCAAGGGCTACCAAGACTTGGCTGTCGTTGTTGTTGTTTCCGTTTATTCCCCAGGATGTACTTACCCAGGTCAGAAGTTGTATTACTGGAAAACGTGTAATTAACAACAGGAGACTTCTCCAGTATTTCCCAAAAGTCAGACAGATTTCTCCCTGCAAACATAAACAATCAAAAATATGAAGACAGACTTGTTTCTCATATAAGTCATCATTGAAAATAAATAGGCTAACATTTTGGGCTGGAATGGTTTTTGTATTTACCAGTTTGGCCTGTCATCACACAGATGTAGATACAATCTGAATCGTTGCTCTGACGCACTGAAGGGCAAATAAATGTAAAATAGATAACTGTTATCAGTTTTCATTACATGATGCCATCTTAAGCAGTTGAAAACAAAAAAAAAAAAATGATATGTGGCTGCTACAACTGGACAAATATTTTCATTCAGATCGAATTTTGTCAAAAAACCGGAATCCAGCACTAAATCCAAATCCTAGTACGTTCTGAAGAAATGTTTCTATCTAATTAAAATCCTGACTTACAAGTATGTTTATAAGGAAAAAACCTTCAGAAAATATAGTATATTGTTATTCCTTGGGGGTCAAAATTTCCCTGGATACCACCACTGAGTAATAATTCACCATACTTTCAAACAAAAGAAGATGCTTATTGAAACATGTCTCTGCATTATATATATTTAAACTATATATGTATTTTGATTCTCTAAGGAGACTGTTTGCAAATACAAGTCATGCTTTGCTAGATAAAAGGTGCTGAGTAAGAGCAATAGGATTTCATACACATTTCTACGCTTGTTTCCATGCCAGGACTAAATCATGCAATTAATGCAGCAATAAATATTAAAGAGGAAATGCAGACCTGAAAGAATAGAAGTGGATTTGAAAATTTCTGTGAGATAACTGGTGGAGTTTCCAATAATATCAACAAGTAAAGCTGTGAAATCTAGATAACAAAACAGAGAAAAATTATAATTCATAACATATATTCCACATCTACGTTGTCATAACTAATTTTTATAAGTGAACATATTTTGGATATAGTCTAGTAAATGAATATGTTTGAACCATTTAAAGTTTTCTGCTGACCAGGAGTAGCCTTAGGCAGCCATTGGTATACTCTGTGTAAATATGTATCAGATATGATATCCAAAATAGCACCAATGTGCCTAAAAGGAATGGAATTTATCTGTCCAAGAGAGCCATCTAGTTTAACATTTTACTAAGACTGCTTAGACTTTAAAGAACCCAAGGCTGTAGGTTCTGTGACACTAATTGCCTATTTGCCACGTGAGATATCTGATTGCCCATCTTTTCTGAGACCTGCTTCAGACGTGCAGGTAATGTTTCAGCTCAAAAAACTGCTAGTGATGGAGTCGTCATGATTTTTTGGTAACTTTCTAACAGGTCAGTATTCTCACTTAGGGAGTGACAGACACTAGCTCTTGCAGCCTGTGTGGGGCCCACAGCTTCCACTGCTTAGGATGGTAATCATGAAGATATTATAGATTTGGGCCCAGAAAGATTTAAGCTTCTGTTCCATTCTCCAGTGTAGATTGAGTCGTTCTGCAACAGGGCTTGTGAGTTCTGTATGTCCACAAAAAACATGAAAAACACTGTGCCTCTGTTGAAGAGTCATCACAGGCAGCTTACAGGACTTGGGTTCTGATTTCTAGTTGCTGAAGTACTCTTGATATCTCATGTTAACCAGCTACAGAACTCAAGGACTCAGATCATTCCTGGAATGTTAAACACTGTAAGATCACAGATATGAATGAGGACTATAGGTGAACCAGCTCTGTGCAGGCATTGATCTTTAATTTTCACTCCTGTTTGTCTTGCTGACGTCGTTGGAGTCTATTGGTTTAGATAAACCCTTGTTCATCTTCTGTGAGTTATCTCAAGAGTGTGAAAGTGTAATAATGTATTAAAAAATGCCAGGTTATCTGTTCTGCATAGATTTTTGTTCTCTGAGGAGGAAAGTGAGATCCTTCCACCAGGTAAGCCATGCTGCTTACCTGATGGATACTCCATCCCAGAGTGCCTGGTTGGGTGAAGCCTTTTTAGATGGAGTTCACCAAGTCTCCCCAGAGGTTCACAGCAGCCACTTGTCACAAGAAATGGCTGTTGACAACCCATAAGGGTAAAGACTGCAGAACTCGGGCTGCAGCCTTCAGCTCCAAAGGAAATAACTTTAAGCACATTCAATTGCCAATCTCTCCTGTGTACCCACCTGTCAAGTCATTTGTCACGTTGTTTAAACAGTAGCAGTAATGCATAGGGAACTTGCCAGGGTCAGTGTTTTTCAGGCTGGAAACTGTAGAGACAGAGAAAATGGTTGTCTTGATGGGCTGCCCCATGAGGGGAACTGTCCCGCACAGGGTGAAGTGCTGAGGCACTCACTGTTATAGATGGTGACTGACACTTTGTGGAAGGCGAACGAGCTGTAAGACGTGATGCTCAGCAAAGAGAAGAGTTTTTTGGTACCTGCAGAAACACATGCCCATGCTATTAGCAGTTGGAATAAATTATACGGACAGAATGTTTTGGCTCTGCTCATTTGATTTTGAAAAGACTCCCGAGGTGATACAGATGCCTGAGACTCAATTCCTTTTCATTACCACTGAGGGAAGGATCATTTGTATTACTTATTTAAAAAAAAACAAAACAATCAAGCAAACCAACACTGGATTATATAGTGCTTTATAAAGGCATCCCATAAGTAATTATGTTGTGCCTATATATAAACATCCTAATTTCTAAATTCTTTGGAGTAGACAGCTGTCTGCAATAAGATGCACAAGTGTAACTTGCTCTGGAAATTAATTTTGGAGGCAGGCGGCATGCATTTGTGGCTTCTCCTGCTAACACTTCCAGTTCTTTATTTCCTTCGCTGCCAGCTGACAGCCTGTGGGACCTGCCTGGCCTCTGCAGCATTACCTCTGAGTGCCGTGCTCAGCATTCCATTCACCAGCTCGGTCAGGTTCACAGCAGCCAGATCCACAGACTTCGCAGGCAGCTCTGGAAAATAAAAAGTCTCTGGAGATGGCTGCTAATCTCCTGCTTGTACAAGGCAAAAAGCTTCCAGGATGGGAAATAAAATGAGGAGTTTATGTATCAGGGAACACTGAAAAAACCTGCTGAGAGAAAATGAATATGCCAAGAGTGCAGAGAGCAGTTTGTAAAATCACAAGATAAAGTGGGCAATGCAATGGTACCCAGAACTTGGGCAGGGCTGTGTCATTTTCTGCTTTGAGCATGCCCTGAAGGGAGCCGCACCCAGAGCCGGCATCCCGGTTCCCCCTCATGCTGAAGATGCATGCTTCCTTCTGAGAGAAAAGCATCTCTCACAATGCTGAGAAATCCTCCCTGCCTTCCACAATGCTGCATAGAACTGAGATGAAAACATAGACTTTTTTTTCAGCTACCATGATGGCGAGACTACTACTGCAGATTAAATGTGGCTGAATCACAATTCTTATTTAAAATGTTTCCTTCCTGTTGACATTTCTTCTCTGTTTTTCCCAAGTCTAAGCTTCCAAAGATGTTCTTTTCTTTCCCTACCATGAAGTCACGAGGAAGCAGAAAGGCACGGTGCCTGCGCAAGGAGAAAGATCTGTGAGTGCATGACAGAGAGGAAAAACAGAACAGGATGGAAAAAGAAGCACAGAAAGCCAGAACAAGAGCACAATCAAATTTGGAAAGAAATATAATTTTCCAATGACATAATTGGAAATTATTGGTATTATTTTTAACCAGTTCTAAGCCAAGCGTGTTTGAAGCTGTGTTAGGACAAGTAGAGCTGGCGATGACAGAGCAGAGCACTGCAAGACGCATGGCCTCACGTGCGACAGAGGAGCTCACACTTGCTTGGAGGGCTCTGGAAGAAGAGAAAGGAAAAAGAAACACCACTACTTCACACTCTTGGAAAGAGGGAGGCCAACTTGGCCAATGGTTTTCCTCATCCCAAGGAACCACTCATACTGGGGTAAGGAGGCCTTGCAGCAGGAGTGGCTTCGGGATCATGGGCTCCACAGGGTAAGGGCCCACCCACCAACACCTCCATGCCCAGAACAATGCTTCCCATTCCCATCAACACGCACGGGGCTGGGGGTTCCTGACATGCCACATGTTACCTGCAGTAGCCAGCACTGCTCCTTGCTTCTCTCTCCTGTTTTCTCTTCTTACGCATGAAGCTGTGAAGTGAAGAAAGAGACTGAGAAAGAGTTTTCCCTGTTGAGCTATCAAGTATTTTTTTAATCCGTGGAATGTTCTGCCAGGGTTATTTTGCTGCTCCTATTCATTATGGCTTGGAAACCAATGTACATCAGCACTGCAAAGCAGCACACTGAATATCCAGAACAGCAGCTGATCAAGTATCTAGGAGTAAGGATTTCCCAGAAGAACCGCCTGGCTTTTTTACCTGCCAGCTAAATGGGAAAAATGGATTAAATATTAGAGCTCGTCCCTTTAACTCAAGAATCAAAAGAAAAAAATAGTAGAAAACTTTTTTCACAGTCTGAGCTGGGCTTGTACTGAACACTGACATGGACAGAGTATAACAAGGCTAAAAGGGATCTATATGGGCTGCGTGCATGTGTGTTATGCAAAGCAGGTGTTCAGCAGAGTACTGCTGTAAGAGTCGTGGTTTGGGGAACAGATTGGAGTGGAGCCCAGCAGTTAGGGCTCACTTTCTGGAATTCCCTCAATGACCAACAAGGGCGAGATGCCAAGCAGTGATTTAGACATTGCAGGACAGGTTGAAATGCAGGACCCATCTTAAGCTCCCTATCCCATCAGTGGGGAGCTGAGAGCCTCCAGAGAGCAGGCTCCCCAAATGAGCCAACACTTGATGTGTTAAACTCCCATGTCTCTCTGAAGCTTCTCAGTCTCTCCAAGCTGCCCAGGAAGATATGTTCTCCTGGAGCCATTGTTGAGCATGTCTCATCCCAGTGATGATGCCCCTTTCTGCCCTACAGTCCAGTGGGCAGAGCTCCCTCCAGGCAGTAGGATGCTGCCTGATTGAATTTCCTCTTCAGCAAGAGGGAAGCTGGAGGACTGGAAACTGCAGAAGAAAGAGGAGATGTGGCTGCATATTCTCACTGGTTTTATCTAAATATGAGAAACCTGGGTTCTTTTCCTTATTCTTACAAACGTCTATGCCTTCTACAGAAAACAGTCCCAGGATACATTTCTCCTTCTCTCTTCTTTTAAATAAGTATAAAAAGGAAAAATGGCCTGTGGATAATCCAAGGTACAAGGCCTGTAAATCGCAGTTCTTGATATGGTGCTAGTAAGCTGTATTAACATCTCATTTAGTGTGAGCTAAATTTGGACTGGCAAGCCAGCTGGTAAGAGGTCTTCTAATCCTTTCTTCTCTTTCTATATAAATTTTTCTGACTCCAGATTTGTGACATGGAAGGCAAGAACAAACCTTTGCCAACATCTTCCCTGCCCTGCTGCATGGCACCGTCCAAGAGTTCCATCTCATCAGCCTTGCCTATGAGGGGTGAAAGAACGGAGAACCAAGCCTGCCCCAAATGGAGGAATGAAGGAATCTCTCAGGCTATGGGAGCAATTAGAAAAGAGATATCTTGGTCATACCTCAGGAAGCACCAAACCATTGTCCTTACCTATGTTCCAAACCAGAAAAAGACACATAAATCCCAGGCTCAGCTTCGATGGCACATGCCAACAGAACCACCTCATTATGGACTCTGATTTCCAGTGGTTTTCACTGCTCTAGGAGAAAGAAATACTGTTTTGGTATTATCATTGCTTGCATTGTGCAATTTTCCCCAACATCTGTCCCAGAATGATGTGACCATGGGAGAAATACTAGCCATCTTGGTGGTAGAGAAAGATTGATCATATAAATGGCAAGTAATCAGAAATCACACAATTGGTATTTTTTGTGTATCATATAGCATATAATGTGTAACAATTTTTGAGTCCCACACAGCTAGGGCTTTACAGGGACTTGGTGAGGTTATCTACAGTCCTCTTCTAGGCTGAGCTGTATCCAAAGCACACTGACACATCAGGTGCCCAAACTTTCTTTGTTGTAACTAGATAAATGCACTTAGGTTCCACTTCAGGCCAGATACAATCGAGCTCCTTTTCAGCAGAACTATTGATTGCCCATTTGTCTTCAATCTTGGAATGTCCTTTTTTTTGTTTTGTTTTGTTTTGTTTTTTGTAATAATGGAAAAGGCAAATAACTCTGCAGCTGTCAGAAAATAAGGGTGTGTATGAAAGTTAGCAGAAAAAGATCCTACTCTCTTTTCATATCAGCTAGCTTTTAGTAGCTAATCCTGAAAGTACACAGTGAACCATTATCTTGGAGACAACATTGTTTGAATAACAAACAGTTTCCATGTGTTTAAGATCTTACCCATATTTAATTCACTAGAGAATTAACACATTATGAAAGTAGTTAAGTTGTACTTAACAGTTCTAAGAAAAGATCCTTCCTTGGGATCATGATACCAAGATTTTCCATGTTTGAAACATCTGTTTACTTGTCTGATAGGTCGAAAGTGTTAAAGCACTAGCACTGCAAATTCAAACAAAGCTCTGAGAAGTTTTTAGGTAGTTTTTATCTATTATCTGGCTAATCCTTTCTGTGGACTCCAAGCCTATTCTCACCCACAGTTTGTGCATAGCATGTGCAGGCTACGGGCTGAGGCTGGGAGAAGCCTTGTCCAAACCTCATTTGCCAGATTTCATGGTCTCAGTGAAACAGCTGACATTGTGGAATGGTCTCAGTGAACCATGACATTGTGGAATGGAGAGCTGGGCAATGACATCACAGGGAGGCTGCAACTACATACGTTTTGGAGCAGGAGAGCTATAGCGGCTGGTGCATGCATTCAGTGGTAATGGGTTGAGGTTGTTGGCCTCTGTGTTTGACTAAGGTCAGCAGTGGCATGATTTGCTGATAACTTCACAATTTTCACTCCTGTTCTACAAGAAGTGACTGTCACCTTAGCTCTGCAAGATCTGCATTAGGACTGTCACGCTTTGCAATGACAGTTCTGTGTTTAAGAGCCATAGGCCTCACCCTATGCATGTTTTTTGTGACCTCTTTCCTGCACACAGGGTAGGAGCAGGTGGCACTGCCCGTGATGTCTGTGCATGCTGACTCGAGGGACATGAAACTGCCAATGGCGCTGATGCTGCTGTGTTGCCCTAACACAAGGCTGCCCCTGGCTGGAGGGTCTTTGCTGCTCAGAGTGGGAGAAGAGCCCAAACTTCCGCCCTGCATGAGGATTTTGGCTGTGTGTTGAGAGACCCAAACCTCATAGATGGGAGAGGAGGACACCCCCTGCCACATTTACCTCCCTCTGAAGGCAGCTGCTCAGTGCTTTAGCTGAAGTAGATTTAACTTCATTACTAATTTATTTAAAACTGTCCCAGTGAGGTTCGTGGTGGCAGAACAGGGAAAAATTTCTGACAGTGGTATCTTGTGCTAATGCAGGTGTGAGTGGGAGCGTGTTTCCAAGATGTAGAGCAGGGGGAGAAGACTGACAAATTGAAGAACTGTTCTAACAAAAGGCATTGGGGGAGAGAGGGAAAAAGAAGCTGTTCAAAGAGAAATAAAAGAGAACAAAACACAGAGCTGTGCTTAGGGGCATCCCATGGACACTGAGAAATGCTCACCTGAATTTGTAGCTCTCTGCTGCCCTTCCAGCTGAGCTGCTCCTCCGCGCTGATCGCCACACGCAGCCTTCTCCTCATACAGCACTGCTTTGCAGCAGGAATTCAGATAAAGTATCAGCGTGGCCATTACACCTACACTTAACTGGGATGTCATTGCATGCTACATACCCAATCAAGGAAAACATCTGATGATCCGGACACCATGCAAACACAACTGGAAGGACAGATCGTAAGCCAAATTTTGTTCTAGTACAGAAATATTAAGCAATGTTGCTATGGAACATTGGAATGTTCATAGGAGCTATGGTTTGACTGATTGCCAGGTTTATCCCCCTGGTATCTTCTGGCCATTATAGGTGCTTAAGAAGAAATTGCAGAAAAACTTTAATACTAAGAACAGTGCATTGGAATGACTGTCACTACTGCTCAACATTTAGAGAGTGGTTTAAATTTGAAGCATTACGTTTTCACCACTCTCCAAAATCTTTTCAAGCATTAACACTCTCAACGTTGGTGCTGTCCAATTAAATTTTAAAGGCATCTGTGAGAAAGATTCCCAGAATTTCTGACTGAGCCATCTTATCTCTCAGCAATGTACATCTCAGTAAAATTGACTCTTATATGTCATAGAGTTTGTGTTACTGTGGTTATCTGATTTCTACATTTTAATGTATCAGACAAGTCCTTATTAATTTGTAATTGCATCTTTTTTGTTTGTCAATATAAGCGATGCTACAGTCATGACAGAAATACATTCCAGATTGCAAATAGGAAACCCTTCCTGTAGTCACTACCAATTTCCACTTTGAAAGATAGAGAGAATCACAGGCATTAAAGGAATGGATGCCACACAACTGTGAGCAGACAAATACCATAAACTGACTTCTAGTGAATATTTTCCTTCCAAACATTTATGTGATACAGGCTGCAGGTCAGGCCTTTAGCTACAAATCCTCCTTAACCACTGCTGGATACAGTAATCCACTTCTTGTGTTGATTTTAAGCTGAACAATATTACTAGGATCCATTTTACTCAGAACTGTTGATCCAGAGTTCCCTGAACTGCTGAACTGGAGAGTTTAATCCAGTTCAGATTACATTTATGCACTCACGAAGACCTCCTTTTAAATACCTCCATGCTATTCTAGATTAACAGTAATCTTAAACCAACACGGTTATTTGCAATGCTTCATTTGAAATCATTTTAATGCGGCAGGTAACCATGAAGTTCAAACTGTTTTCCTTTTTTCCCTGTACAAATGGAATGCAAACAGATATCAAGTAGTTTTTCCATATCTTCACATCAAACACAGCAGAACAAAATTTAAGAGGTCAAAGAATTATAACAACAAAAAAAATGAAAATCCTTGAGTATTAATTTCCTTACCTTTGTTCAGTCCCACCATTTAAAGGCCACCTCTCGTTTTAAGCACACCATGGTAAGCCAGGTCTAAAGAAATATTCCACGTTGCTATGTAAACATACCTGTTACAATTACATGCTTCGTTAAATTGCTATGACCACTTTTTTAGCTCAGGTTTATTTGTGGGAATTAAGCAATCAGGTACGAAAATACATTTCATTTTCTATATTCTCACTCAGCAATAATAGCTCAGGCAATATGATTATTTCCATGTATATTTGAAACTACTGAGATTTGGAATAGCTGATATCAACTTACCCAACTTCTCTTAACAAAGATGATTATCTTCAGAGCCTAAATAAAATAGGAGGCTATCGCCAGGTCTTAATAAGCACTTAGTGAAAGACTTTGAGTAAATACGCTTGATAATCTTGCTTTAAAATCTTGTGAAAATTGTCGTCCTAATCCCAGAAGGACTAACTGAAGGTAACACAATCATGAGCAAACAAAGTGCCTGTTGAATTCCGCATGGAATGACTCTGTGGCACGCCAGGTTAGGACTGGAAGATTCTTTTGGCAGTAATAACTTGAACTGCAAAGTAGAAGGATGGTTGGTTTTTTTTCCCCTTTTAAAGGGCCAGCTCATTTTACTGCAAGTGGGACAATGCCAACTTTGACAGGGAGAGGTAGGCCAGCTGAAGCCTCTCTGATGAAGATTTGGTCTTGCTTGGGATGGCAATTTAAACAAGAGGCATTGCTTAGAGAATGGTGGAGACCTGTCATGTATCTTAACTGTAGAAAATAAAAAGGAAGAAAATGACAGATTAAACATGAAAACTGCCTGACAGTGTGGTGAAGTGGTGGGGAACGAAGAGAGAGCTGGTCACGACACTGATGTAGGGCAATTTCAGTGATGTTGAGTGATATTTATATAACTCAAGAGATGATCATCTTTGGAAGATGTCATTAAAATTCTGCTCCTGGTTACTCCAGTGGGCTGCAAGTGATTCCTCCAAAATTAGTGGATTTAAACCCAACTTGATTGAAAGCAGATAGTCATCGATTCAGTAGCTTTACCTTAAGCTGCCACAGACCTCAACATGTGAGTAATGCTGTCATTCAAACCCTTATAGCAATTCAGTAAAGAGAGAAAACCAAAATGAATTCACAATCACAGTCAATCCGTGGAATAAAAAGTGCTTTAGGGACCAGCTTAAAACTTCAGAAGAGGAATATTCTGACCCCTGTTATAAACAGAGGATAAAAAAGCTGGCTGTTAGGAGTGGTCCCTGGCCTTTGCTCACTTCCCAAACACATCCTGGGAAATGTTGCGGCTGCTGGTTGGCCTAGGTCAGGAGTACTCTGGGACTGAACGCGCAGTGTCATTGTCCCACGAACAGTAAGGATGCTTGGGCTGTAGGGATGGGGAATGCTGCCTGGCAAGATTTAATTTATTATTGTAGATGTTGCCTGGGTAACTGGTATGTCAGCATGCTAATTTTGTTTTCATTTTATTAACTTTCTTCACTTAATTGTATTGTCTCCGTCTTGCACTTCCACCAACTGAAGCAAGGAGAGCTGTGATGTTGCCCAGCTAAAACACAGCAACCTCCTGGTATGTCAGATATGACATTCAGATTTCAATCGTATTTTGAGGGGGTCGAGGTTTTCCACAGAAAAGAAGTTCATGGGTCGTGTTACATGTGTGGTAGGGTGGTGTCTCCACCTGCTCTTCAGCAAGAACTTCAGAAGCTGGAAGGCAACTTTTAACAGTTATGGTTGGCAAATACGAAGCTTACATATGTGCACACACACATGCACAGTCTTACCTTTATCTTCTCTCATTTAGCCTTTCATGAAAACGCGTGTCATACTTTAACTGGTGGGATATCACTGCATCTAGAATTATCTAGTTCTTTCTGGAAGTCACTGGTGTGATAAAAGGCAAATTTTTGCGAATCACGACTAAATGCTGCAGCTTGGGGAATATGGAAATTTCTTTTCTTTGACTAGACCCACCTTGCATTTACTGACTTAATCACCCATTGCTCAATATCTCATTAACAAGACTGGGATGAAAGTCCTCTCTGTAACAGCTGACAAAAACAGGTATAGCCAAGAAGATGTGCGCACTGGGATCCATTCCAACTGTTTGATGTTTGGCTATGAGGATAATTTGACTTTCAGCAGGTTTTACCTCATGCTGTGTTTTACCCTGGGACCCTGTAATTTTAACTTTGCTCAGCTGCACAGCAATGCTCAGGTGACCAGGCAGGGGCATTGTTTGGCCCCAGCTTGGGCTCCTCGGGACAATGCCGTGCTCTCACTCGGAGCATCACTCAGAACAAGCAGCTTTCTCAGGAGTATAGTCTTTACGTGCCTTCTTTTTCCCGTGTCTCTTTGTGTGACAGATCTGTGCCCATAGCTAGCATCTCAAATCCAGAGTGAGAAAATAAGTCACTTTTAGTGTGTTCCCAGCACTTCAATATAGATGCATAATTCATATAAATTGCTGCATAAACACATTCATTTGCTGAAGGCTGTGCAGGAGAAGTCTCCCACTAATACAACTTAAAGAAACACCTTCAAGCCACAAGCCTGTGATTTACCATAAGAATTTTCCTATAAAAGAGAAGACTGTGAGGGAGGAAGAAAGCAAAGTCTCAGTGTTGGTGCTTTATCTCTCTGTGGGCTGAGGACACAGTGCGGAGGTGATGAGTTATTTCTTGCTCGTGATTTTTTCTTAAACAATCTAAAAACAAGCGGCTATGGAAGCAGTTGCAATGTGCATGCGCAACTGCAAAGGCTCCAGCAGCATTTTGTAACCTAAGCCAGGGTCAGCAACTGGCCTCACTCTATCCCTTCCATTTCCTCCCATCCACTCTGCCTCCAGCCGCAGCCAGCCCCAGCTGGGGCTGTACCATCTCTGCCCTAAAAGATGCCCTGCAGCATGTGCACCACTAGAGCATCTTACAAACCTATCTACCTTACATACACAGTAGGAAAACGTATCCTCCTGTGCCTATCTCTTATGAGATGCCAACATGCACCAAAAACTTGAATCCAAACTTGCTTCAGATGATTGAGGTTTTATCTTCAGTTATGCTAAATGCTTCCATGAAAGAACCTTCGAGTAATTTTTTAATAAATTTGTATAGAAAAGTATAAATAGTGTAAATTATACTTCTTTTCTGAAAAATCTTATTCATAATTCAGCATATCTCCTTTAGTCCTCTGTAATTAAATTTTTTACAAACTCTTTAGTTTACTTTATAAAGAAATGCACTAGCTCTATAAAATTTCAATTCATCTGAAGTTACTTTTTGGATATTAACAATATTTTTCTAATTATCTTTATTTTTTTCATCAATTTCACTAAGGACAATTCTCTAAATGTAATAATGTTTCTTTGTTACTCTTTTTTTGAAAGAGTGAAAAAAATGTCTCTTAAAGGATCAATTATTCATGTATATTAACATTCATTTATTCCTGTCCCTAAAACATCCTTCCAATTTCAGGTAATCTATTTATTTATTTATTTTAATTGCAAATGAAATCTGTTCTTTATAACAGCATTTCTTTAATGTTTTTCATTAAGATTTTGCTAAGATTGGTACTAACACCTCAAAAGCCTCAGAAAAAAATGAACACCAAACTCTGCAGTCATTCGACCTGAACTATTCCAGCAAGAATGTTTTTTATATTTATGTCTAAAGTAGATAAGTAACTATATCTTTAAAGTGTCTGACATTGTAAAACTATTGTGAATTCAAGCATGTTTTCATGGAAAGGAGGAAAGACACACAGGGAAAAAAAGAAAGGTATGAAAACTGAAAACACAGAGGGATAATAACATAAAGCTACCACAGCTGCTGTGGAAAAGGACTATGAGTTGTTTTTGTCATATTGTTTGGCAGAAGCATACTTCAGCTGGAAAATTAGAAAGATGTTGCATCACAAGAGCAGTTTTATTTTTATTTTTTCTGTCACCAGATTTCCTGTTCACTTGGTTAAGCATGCCAAGGTTTGTCTACACCAGGGACACCCAAAATTGCATCAGCTGAGGACTGCCATTGCTTGTCCCATGGAAGAAGAATTAAATGCATTAGAGCTGAGTAGCTGGGTACTACTCCATTCCTCAGCCAAGTCACTGACGTGTTTTAACAAGAAAAAATATAGCAGAGGCAGATGAGCTGCCTGAGCGAGAAGAGCAGAACATATTTACTGAGCCATACTCATTGCACAGTCATGAAAAGAACAAAGCTATTGCAATCATTTTTCTGCAGAGCGAATTTTCATTCATAGCAGAAATGTTTCTTTGGAAAAGCAGTTGCAGTCACTGTTGCACGATCTTCATAGTTCCAGTCCATAAAGCAAAACAGGAGCTAAAGGGAATGTACTGAATATCATAACCAGTTCATCTCTGGTGGGCTCCTGATGGTTTTGCTGCTTTCTTTGCACGGTATATAGATCCCATGGGATTGTTAATGACCCTTACAATACCTTGCACAGCTCCTCTGGGGCTTTTGAAGAAAAGAGTCTGTGATCAAGCACTTTGCATCTGTAAATGTCAAGACTCATAAGGCTTTTATTACATACAGAGACATTACAGTGGTTCAGAACTTAGAAAATATTTAATCACTTACTCAGTGTCATTATTATTTCTGATATAATATGTGTCAGACACACAGCTGGTCCCTGCAAACTTGCCAAAACATTCACAGCACATCTTACATTGCCTTCTCTTTCCATGAGCCCCGGTCTGTGTTCTGCTGACCATCTGTGTCTGACACAAGAGAGAGGAGAGAAGCTGCAGAGCCTTCCCAAGCCCACTGGGCTACCAGCCACCAGGCCCATATGCCTGAAAAATCATCTTGGAGGGCAACTTCTTCAGTGGCAGTCTAGCTCTCCTGCTGGTCTGTGCCATGCGACTTGGCTGTCCTGACTCCTTCCCTTCTCTATCATCCAAGAGGATGCTCAATGTTACCAAAAGCCATTTTTTAACAAGGCAGTTTACAAGTCTGTGGAAAGAGTGGTGAAAATCAAAGCTCCCCGATAAGCATCTTGAGAAGAAAGGGAAGAATGCACTCAGAGAATGATGTACTTGGAGAAGTGGAGAAGCCACCATTCCCAACATCATTGCTTGGACCATACTGGAGGCACCAATCCCTACCCTTTCTAAATAACTGAGAAGTCGTGGCCTCACTCTGCTTGGGTATAGTACAATTATATATGACCTCAGCATTCCCATATATATCTAATCAGAGCTTGCAGAAGTAGACAGTTCCCTAGATATAAACAGGACTCTGTCTGAAGATGGATATCATATTTTATTCCCAATTTAGAATTCATTTTTTAGAAGATCAGAACCAAGGCCTCAGTGAAATCTAGTGATTTGGCATGCTTGTGTATTTGGGTGGCTGCCAAGAGGAAATTATAATGCAATATATTTGTTTAGGTGAAGAAAAGCTGAGTGGTTTGCCTAATGTGTCTATGAAATACTCATTTAAATGGCATTGCTGTGGCTGTCTGCTTTCCTTTGCAAAAGAATTCTGCTGCGCAGTTTGTGCTTATTTCAAACTGGGTCCTTCATTGCAAAGTATTGTTAATGCATGGAAGTTCTGCCTATAAAAGGATGTAAATACACTTGAAGTACCTTTGTATTTGTCTTGAGAGAAATGCGATGAATAAAGAAAATGTCAGTGCTGTACTTAGCTTTTGTGGAAACCTGAAGAGATTTACAATTCTAGTAGATTCATTTTAAAAGAATTGCTGTTAATCTTCAGAAAATTTGATAGAACTTGTCCATAAAAGCCTGATACTGATCCTATCAGTATATATCAATTCTTTTAAAAAACAAACAAAAAACAAACAAAATAAATCAGAAAACAGAAGCAATTGGACGTTTCAAGATTTTTTGAATCTACATCCTAATTTACAGGGATGAGAAGTCAGATCAGAAACTGGATTAATTGCTGAATATATTTTTACCTACCACAAAAATTAAAGGAATACTTTAGGTTGCATTTCAATTTTTAAGCAGAACTTTGTGAAAACCATGGTGCTGAAGGCAGGAGAATGACATAATTGCCCCATTGGGACCAGTCATATTTCTGTGAAGAGTTTATGCTTCTTGTGTTGTCTCATTCAGGACAGTTATTCTTCAGCCCTCTCTAAATTTATAGGGTGTGATTCATCTCACCTCAGCTAGCTATCTGAAAGGCATGTTTTTGTCTAAGTGTGTCATCTTGGACTCTGTAGTTAAGAAAGACGGCACACCCGAGAGAGGCAGTCAGAGTTATTTGTAATAGGATGGACTAAGCCATCCTCTGGAAGCACTGTCTTCCCTCCATTCATTGCAAAAGGAGCTTAGCAAGAACAAAAACTTGCATCTTCAATCGCAGATTGAACTGTTACATGACTGCTATAAGTGAGAGAAATCAGAACTGCTGCACCTGATCTATTTCTGATACTGATATATGAGATCACAGTTCCCTGTCATTCCAATAATAACATTTTTGGGAAATATTTCCAGATGAGCCAAGAACAGATGGTCTGTGCCATGTCCCTCTCCTTCCACATACCACAATCCCCCTGCAACGCAGAGCCAAGCAATGCTGCACACGTGTGCATGCACACTTTGTGCCTTTTCCAAGGTAACTTCCAAACCAGCTAGGAGCAAAAAAAGCAAATGCTTGATATATATATTTTAAATATCATGAAAATGCTATCCCCAACCAAAACTAGAAACTGAATATTTTGTAAGAAATGTTTTTGGGATGAATTATCTTCAGTAATACCCTCCTTTTGGTGGAGGAGGATTAGACTTTAGAAATAATTCCTACTGCCCCACAGTGTTGCTGTGAAGCAGGCAAGCAGCCTTCTGGTGGTTTCACACATCAGGAGGATGGATACACAGCTGGACGTGTGAAGCCATGGCCACACAGAAATGCAGCAACAGGACTAGGGACAGAGCTCCGGAGACTGAACTTGCCACCTAATGCTGCAGCCAGCTGCTAAATTCTCTGCCTAACATATTGAGGGCAGCTCTGTACCATTGCTGTGTTCTCTATGTATTTTCTGCATAACTTCATTGTGTTTTAGCACATTAATGCTTTTACTTTGAATGCATATTTCATAGTTTTCATTTTCACACACATCTATGGACAAATACATATAAGTTGCATGGCCACTAAACCAAAGAAGTCACAAATAATGAGATTGCCTGTGCATTATATTATAACAGAACCAAGTGTGGAGGCATAATAAAGCCTATTAGTAACTCGAGCTCAGTCCTGCAAGGAAGATCTTATGCCGATGTCTTTGCTGAGGGAACATTTGACACAGTGTTCCTTGTATATGTGATTTAAATGAAAAGAAACTCCTCCACATCATAATTGAAATTTTTATTTATTAATAAGTGGTGCAGTTTTTAAAGACAGAACATAAAAAATCAGTTAAGAAGTATTGTTTGCATAATATATTGAAATAAACATATTAAAGTTGTTCAAATATTGGACAGTGCCAGAATATAAATTACACATACGGTTTAAAAATTACAATAAATAATATTATAAAGAGCACTAAAGGCCACTTGTATAAAAGTTGTGTTCCCTTGTCAGCCAGAATCTGAAAAGCATCTTTGTAGCATGGAGAAAATTTCAGTGAGCAAGGCACAAATACTAGTAATAATAAGATGCCATAACTAGAAAACAAAATGCAGTTGGCTATGTAACCTTCAGTCTCAGCGTATTCTCAGGGTGGAGACAGGATCCCACTTCCAGCATTTTGCGTGGATTTACTTCAGACAGAAGCTGCTAAAAGCTGAGTTGGGAAGGATCAAACCTTACAGCCTAAATAATCAGAAGCAATAGTGATACGCAGGGTTTTCATTCTCGTGGTGCTCAGCTAAAGACACTTGAAAATGGCCCTTTCTTCCTCTGCACCTCTGCAAATGGTCTTTGAAAGGCAACACCCACATTCAGTTGAGTTTCTTAAAAGGCGATACCTCTCCAAATTCATGAGGTGCTGTAGAAAATTTAGGTTTGCTCTTGGCACCTAAAGCTTAGTGGAGGGGCTGAGGAGTGCAAGGAATTGAGATCTGGCTCTTTCTCATATATTTTGTACTAGGTGGGACAAATCCAGTTCCTGCAATGACCAGGCTCCCAGCAGGGCTGAGTGTGCTCCCTAACCTGCATATTCTGATCACTTTAGGCTCTGATCCTGCAAACCGATCGGATTGTGGTGCTTGCCTGAAGGCCACGAGTCAGCAGCCCTGCTACGCTTGGGTTCAGGTGGGAATTAGTTTGCAGCCTTGCTGGGCCACCATTTGAAGCAAAAAAATATAAAACTATTTCCACTCTGAACTGTAACAGTGCAGCAAAGTTAGAGATAAGAACAGAACAAATATATCCAAAGTCAGCTTAGGGACAGATTCTATCAATCTCTGCATGTGCTTGTTTCTGATTTATTTTGACAGGAGTCAAATCAATGAATCCAGTGCAGGGAGGAGCCAAGGCAAGGACAACATTCATTACCTGACTAGATTTTTTCTTAAAGGATTAACTTCCTAAGTGGAGCATAAAACACATTTTCTACAACTGCGTACTTAGGCTAGACATTCATTTCTGCATTAATGAAATACTCTTGGTTTGAATCTAAATTGAGGAACCTTGATGGATGACAATGCAGCGAAGAGGTTCACAATACAAACACATTCACCTTTCCAAAAACTTGCAGATAAGCTTTATTTATAGTGACAGAAAAACCAGTGTAAAAAGGCAGCTAAGAAAAATGTCTCCAAATCAGTGCTTTCACAAAGAAATTCATAAATGAAGGCAGATTAGGACCTAATCCTGACCCAGTGCATCAGTTTGAAAAGATTTCTCAGTGACTCCAAGGAGAGCAGAGGAAAATCCCATACTTGCTAATTAAGAGAAACATTTCAAGGCCTGAAATGGATTCTTGGTCACTCATAGGATTTAAGAGTCAGCAAAGAGGGGATTCCAACAAATAATTGTCTTTATTGTTAACTATATGGAAATGAAGATGCTGTTAAGATATGAGGCTAAGAAAATTAATAGCTGAAATGCTGCACACTAATGAGAGATGGGATCTCATTTATTCACTCACATTCATTCCTACCATGAAGAGTAATAGGAACCACTCTCACCTTGAATTGTGAATAATTGTTTCCTTTTTTGTGGTAAAACTATTCCAAAAAACAGGTCATGACATTTTAAATGTTGCCAGGGTCAACATCACAGATACTTAATTATGTATTGCCCAGTATCTATGGCAGACACAGAAACTGAGTTCCTTGGTTGATGCACTCCCTGGACTTAAACTGAAGCGCATTCTGATAAAGTTCTGGTGGACAGCCCAGATCTGGGATGATCACCAGGTCTCTCCTTGCTGGTGACATCTGGACAAATTTATGTTGCCAACACAGAGAGCAGAATGAACGCTCACCACATTTTCAATCCAGATGATATAGGAGGACAGAATCACTGAGCACATCACCCTTCTGAAGTGAACAGTGACTGATTTCTGTGGAAATAAATGTGTTGGGTAAAAAAAAAAATATATTAAAATAAGCTAGTCAGACCCTCCTTGACCCTCCTCTGGTGTGTCTTCCAGAGGATTCAGAGATGTCTACTGCACAGGATCTTGCTGAGCTTGTCGTTAGCACCTTTTAAGAAGAAGGCCTTAAATGGTCACTTACCATGTCATTAAGTACTTCATGATGTTACTACAGACACTTGACCCTGTGTTTTTACAGCAAATCTGTACTAAACGCTAACTTGAAGGTAGTTCAGCCGCAATATTCAGCCGCACAGAATACAGGGTAGCCCAAATCCTGCTTTCCCTAGGGCTGCACTTTGGCATGTAGATAAGACTGATCCAAGCCTCTGCCCTTGCTTCATTTTCTCTTGAAATAAACATACCTCTATAATGAGTTGATTTACGTATTTTCAGTCAGGCTTAACATTGAGAAAACATTCCCTTTGTGTGATTCAGCGTGAGAGAGATTAGAAACCTGAACTGAAGAATTGGAGGGGGATTTGAGCAGAGAACTGCATAACACAGCCACTGTGAAAGACATTCACAAACACATTTCTCAGATTGCCCTTGTTTTTGAGTTGCCTTGATTTTTGATTGGTCAGATCTAGAAAGCATTTTGAGAAAGGCCAAACTCCACTGAAATCAGTACAAACGCCTGGTACTTGACATGAAGCATGCTTTCTAGTATATACTTCAACATAACTTCAGAAGAAGTCCAGCAATATTAAAATAAGTTTTCATTCTTTTCCATTCATCACATGAGGGTTAAATCTTATGAGTTGCCACTGATAAATGCTTTTATATTAAAAAGACTGCAGCAGATACAAGATAGATGTTTCCAAGAATCATTGATAGCCAAAGAATTTTTCTCAATGTGCCAAATTATAATTACACTTTCACAGTTAGTTTTATTCTCTTTGAGTTTAGCCATGAAACTGCAGCAAACACAGACTATCTTTCAGATCAACAACTATTTTGTCAATTAAGTAATTACTAAAATTGTAACTCATTATTGGTCCATGGAATAGCTCCATGGATGAAGCTCAGTCTTCAAAGGCTGTAATTGGTGTACTCTATTTACTCAAGTAATTATGTGAATTTCTTCTCCCTGAAGATCTGGCCCAGAGGCTGTATAATGATTTTAGCTGAAGAAGCAGATCAAGTCTTAGAGTAAAAAGATCCTAAGCTTTTAGGTGGCTCTTCATTAAACAGTGGAGATGAAAGCTATGCCTACATCTGCATTAGACAGAATAGAAGCTGGAAGAAATGACTGTCATGAGATGTCAACAATACTAAAGAATCAACACAGAGTTGCCCACAACTGGACAAAACTCAACAAGATATCCTCCACTGAAGCACACTCTATCCAGGCTGGTGCATTACCCAGTTAGAGACATACACGGGCATCCCAGTAGAGTATATCACTTGTGTTCTAATTACATGTGCCAACGATGCTCAGTTGTACAGCTGCAGTGTAACAAAAGCATCCACTACAGAAAATTCACTTTCTAACATCTTTCATAGTTAAATCCTTATGTCTTCATTGGTCAGTGCCCTAGCCACGGGGGTAGAATCATTAAATGTCTTGAGTGGTAGAGGTCATTCTTAACATGAGGTGGACAGGAGCCATGGCAGAAGCTGCACCTTGGATTGATCAGGTGGAGGTAATAGCCTCATCCACTGACTGTGGTTGTCTGTGACATGTCTACACCACAGCAAATCACCCTCTGCTCACTTTGAAGTCAGTAGAAATTTGGTCATTGTAGACAATGGAGTTACACATGTGATTAATTTCATCCTAAAGATGATGCATGCTTTGGTTCTTGTACCTCATGCTCACTGACTGTACAGATTAGTTTTCCACCAGCTGTAAAGAGTGCATAGCAATTGTACTCGACATAAATGGATGCTATCTCATGGACACTTGGACTGAGATCCTGCGGAGGATATTTGAACAGGTTGGTTTCACTAGCTGTATAGATACTGCATTCCCACTGTGGTGGTGAGATTGCAGATTCATTTCCGCCCCGTGCCCACTGGGTTGGGTTGTTTTCTTGCTCTCCCTCAAAACGATTTCTAATTTCCACACAAAATGTTTGGTGGAGGCCTAAGGAGCATACTTACACCTCTGTTGCTCAGGGACAGGACACAACAATGGTATTTATTTTTTTTGTACGTTGATGTTAAATATGACACACACACACACACACATGGACTTGGAGCAGTCTATTTCAAAGAGAAGCGGTAAGCCAGACACTGGCATCTTCCCACACTGTGGAGCTCCCACGGAACAGAATAGCGATACTCTGCAGATCTGAGAAGCTCAAAGCACTTCACAAATACCACTGAAGTGAGCCTTAGAACCTCTGTTTATGTAACCATAACTTCAAATCAACACATTGGGAAACTGAAGAACACTTATATTTTGGAGCTTACTTAACATCACAGAAGTCAATAAAAGAGCGGAGAGTAGAAACCTGAGTTTCACTACACTGAACAATCCTTGTTTTTTGGAGCACAATGAAACTTTGGCCCCATAAGAAACAAATGAGCTTAACAAAAGTCTTTTTACAAATTAGTATTGTAGTCACATTTCCAGCAATTTTATAATCTCTAGGGGAGATTTTCAAAGAAGTCTGAGGAATTCATACAGTAATTAAGTATCCAAGACTGATCCCAGTAGGTGGCTTTCATCATTTTAAATTCTACCCCTAATTTCAATTTGGCATTGTATTCAATGGGTAGTTGAATAATAGATCACATAAGAAACATTTAGTTTACAAATTGTTTCAGTAAAGTCATTTACTTTGACTCAGCTTTTTCCCTGCTTTGAATATCAGATGTTTTTGGCTAGACTGGATAGAGATTGATTTAGTTACATTGGAAAATTGATCCAGATTTTTTATTTCCACAAAAGGATGTTGCTCCTGAAATTATTTTGACTTTGCTGCTCTGTTTAAAAAGCGTAACAAGGACCATCATATCTTGGCTGTTACCAATCCACCATCGTTGTAAGAATACCAGATAGATATGTATCATAGAAGAAATCAGCTGTATCATTTATATAGGGTAAAGTCATGCAAACCATGCTCAAAACTAAGGTCCTTAGTTTTGGTAGCATGAAAAAAACTGCATTAGTAAATTGTATGAAATGGTGCAGAATGACTACCACTAATACCACATGCATCTTATGCAGCCATTGGTGTTTTGAACTAGTAAGCTTTGGGTGCAGAGTAAGTGAGATATACAAAGTATGCTTACATTACACGGAGAAGTCAGCCAGTGACTACCCCCCACACACTTTTAAACTGGCTTATTTGAAGGGGTCCATATTGAATCTGAAATCCCATCCCCTGTTGAAGACAAAGGCATGGAGCCACTTGGTGTAAAAGGGTCGGTGTCTGTGTCTGTTTCCCCCTCTGCTAGGTAACGTTTCTCTCTCATCCATGCAGATCCTCCACTGGGGCCAAACGGGAAGTCATCTCTGTCTTGAGAGATACTGAAGCCACTCGGGGAGCGCTCAAGTTCCTCATGGTTGACGGAGAGAAGGGACAATGGGGTATCACTGTCTCTTGTGAAGCTCCTTCTCTGCCTTGGAGACACTTTGTCTGAGTAAGGGCTTTGCAGGTCTCCTTGGGAATGGTAGCTAACCTGGGAGTCCATTAACGTAAATATAGGCAGAACTGTTGGCCTTTCTGCATGTGAAGATGAGGAAGGTGTGGCTTGTAATTTGCCAGAGTTTTGCCCACCTGTTGATAAGGGTTGCGAATGAGTCATATGACCATGTGCTGAGAAGCCATAAGGACTGACTTTGTTGACTGGAACTTGCTGGAAGTTGTAAGGAGTTTCATGAGCACGCTGCTCAGTGTATTTGTATATTATTGTTTTTAATTCAGAATACTTGTTTTCTTCTCTCTTCTCCTTTGCAGGAGAAGCAGTTTCTTTCAATGGACTTATCTCAGCGACTTGTATTTGCAGCTGTTCCATATGATGCATATGCATATCAACAAGAAAATCCAGTTTCTTCCCCATGTCATTAACCTGAAAAATACCAGTTTTATCACATCATCTCAAGTCAGTTGTTCAGTAAGAGTCAATACTTCCATAGGTGCACTGCCCTCACAGTGATGTGTTGCCATCTTTATTGGTCATGAAGTCAATTACAAGATAATCATGACTTTCCTGTGCAAGCTGAATTACAGTGGATACCAGTTTATCTTTTAATTGCCTCAAATTAAGACCAGTCACTATGAACTGTGCCAAATATTTTTTTAGTGTTGCTGGATATTTGGCAATCCACTATTCAATGAGAGTCTACAGCATTATGACCGAAGTCTTGATAGCATACAGCAAAAAGCTATTACCAAAATGCAACAGATGGAATTACCTTTGCACACAAACCTACTTTCTAACTCTCAACAGTCCCACAACATCAGGGTTAAATATCAGCACTAATTTCCTTTCTCTTTTGATAGCACATTGCACCTTATTTTAAATAAGAGTGTAATTAAGCAAGAGGTTAAAGAGGGCTCAAAAACGCCTGTGGAGGCAATCCTTTTAAGCAGCAAATCCTGCAAAAGAAGGTTGTATTCACAGCAAAACATCAGACATGACAGAATGGAGTTTAAGGGAGTGAAAAAGTCTCACCTAAACATCATGTTTAGGGTCTGCTGCCATACATAATTATATTCATTCGACATGTCTCAAAATGCACATTTCCCAAGTTACTAAATTATTTCGTGGAAAACTAACCAGATAGTTTTGTGATGATTATTGGAAGACCTATGTGACTTTGGATCATCAACAGTACAAATCTGTGTTGGTCAGACAAAAAATCACACAGAATTCGTATCAATTTATTGTTACTGTGTAAGCAGCTCATTCTCCTTCATGATCGTGGAATTACATACCTGTCGCTCAACTTTAACAAATTTGCCCATCATACTTTGGTCTTCAGTATCTGCTGTAGATGCTTTGGCTACATATGGATCATTTCTATAAAGAATTAATATCTCTGTTAGTGCTCCATCTTTTTTTGCAACACAGAGAGTAGTTTACATAAGAAAACTAAAACATCATCTTGGTGGTATATTAATACAGCTCCTTGCAGCCCCATTTAAGAAGAGATTGGAAAAATAGGATAAAAAGATTGCTGTGTACAATTTCAAGTCATTTCTAAAGAATGGACTCCTGATTTTAAAACAACATTGGGTTCAAAATCAAGACAGGTTAAGGTAAAACAAATGCAAACAAAAAAAGTTCAAAATGGCAGTGAAATTAATTTCAGACTTAGTGGAATAATTCTAGATCTGTGAAAAATGTTGCGATGGTCTAGATAGTAGATCTACAGATGGACATGTGTTTTGAAATCTAATTCTTTCCAATTAGTGTGTTTGAAGACTTTGAATATGCGTTTCATGGTCATGTTTTTTTTCTCCATTTCATTAAAGCAAATAGAAAATGACAGAGATTGGAAAAGCTGAAAAGAGACATTCTGGCCTGGAGATTTAAAGTAGGTTTCTGAATAAATTTTCTTCTACCTTATTTCCTACTGCTCATGCATCAGATGGATTAAGCTCAGCAGGTAAGAAGATGATTGCTGCTTAAGAATCTTATTACATCATGGGAATGAGATGGTCATTGTCAAGCTAAGTCTTTACCTGAAGAGTTCCAAATCCACTTCAAATGACTCTATGGCTTTCTATAACCTACGGCAAAGCCTAGAGAAACAATTTCTAAGCACTTGCTCCTAACAGGACTTAGAAACAATATACCCTAAAACTTTTAACAGGTCCAGTTCTTGTCCTCTCTTTCTGACAAAATTCACAGCTGTGGATAATATCTTCAAGCACAAACTATAATTAAAACATGTCAGATTTTGCAGGTTGGGTTACCATTGATACAGTTCATGCAAATTTTGCAATCTGCTTTGTTTCCCAAATGATCATTGCCTCTTCCACATATGCGGGGCTCTGTCTTCATATTTACATGTTTTCAAATTTTTTACTGTGTGGGATAAACCAGATAGAACCAAGTTAATTTATTTTCTGTAAGATTACTTTTGTCCTGAGAAACTGTAACAGCTTTGGGGACAGATTGCTGATAGTTTTGTGTGGTTCTTCATGAGTATTTATTGACAGATTGATAGATGCGAATAAAAGAAAAAAATGTCATTTATTATAGAATTCTTGCTACCAGGATTGCAGAATACAATAACATGCTGTAACTTTCACACTCAGAAACCTGTTGTTTCAATTTATTTTCAGTAACTCCTTCTAATCATTGAATTAAAAGCAGCATTGTTGAAACTCTGTGCTTGCCATTCGGTGGGGATAATAATGAATTTTTTTTTCACTTCAGGAAGATAAGTGGTTTACCTTAAAACTATTGGCAATTTTTATTGACTTTTTAACTGGTCTCAATAGTTGAATGCTAGAAATTCAGTACCTCAGCAATCAAATGGCCATATTTCATATAAAATCACATCTGCAAAATATAGAGAAGCTGAGCTAGACAATTAAGAAGCCAGTAAGTTAACATTTCAATTATTCACTATTCTGAGGGAAGCCAGTGTCATTATGTATCCTGTAACAATGAATCTTCTTAGTATCATTACTAAGTGCTCTAGCTCGATGAATGAAGTGCATGCTTTGTGGTATGAGTGAACATTTTATTCCCATTTTTTTCTATGCAAAATACTAAGCAGAATAATTTCACCTGGGAGACTGTTGTGAAGGGTAAGAAAAAGCTCCTCCCTTTTGGGATTTCTTATGCTTGGGAGTAGATGGAGGTCCAGGTGTAAAAATCATATCTACTCTGGAAAAAAAAAAAGAAAAGTACAACTGTGTAAGACCACCTCTAAATGCTAACACAACAGAAACTGCTATGCATCTCTGCAGCAAACAGTAGCAAAGACTCAAAAAGAAGTTTTGAAAATCAAGCTTAAAAAAGTTACGGTAAAACTTGAAAAAGCTAACTAGACATTTCCTAGGCACTCAAGCATTGCTTGGATATCAGTCAATGTCTCATCAAACTCCTTTGGCATCTCATTATTAATGAGTAGTACTCATTTCCTTAGTTTCGTCTGGTAACAGTCATTAGAGATCTGGTCAACTCAGTGATAAAAGATTCGGGGAGAGTAAGGAAGATTCATCTGACCAAATCTGGTTTAAGCAGGAATGAATTGTGCCATAAACACCATTAGTTACATTGACTAGCTCTCCACTAACTGTAAGAGGAATCTCACGACTTGATCTCCACTACCGATGTTTCTTTATGCTGGGGTACAGCACTGCTGAGCTGAACATTGCAGGGCTGAGGGTATGCTGTGATTCTTGCCTGGGCTCCCCTGGGATGTGTCCTCACCCCACAGACCTCTGCCATAAACACAGTGTGAGGCAGACATAATCACATCAGCACTTTCACGACCACGAGGACTTAAGTTTATCTCTGAAAGATCCTCTGCTGCTGAAGATCATGCAACAGCTCAGTCTAAGATAGAGGAACGATATCCAGCACGTGGCGTGTAGACCACACTCCAGATAGAGACTGCTGACATCATGTGCTCTCCTCAATTTTCTAAGCTAAAAAATAGTTTCATATGTATCAATTTACACTTGAGGGGATTTCAAATCTTCTGGGCTAACATGTTTTTGCATGTTTCACCAGGCACAGTTCAACAGAGAAACCAGCTCAAAGGAAAGCCCTGTCTAGTGCAGCTATTGCTTTTATTCATCATCTGTAAAAAGGGGAAAAGGGGAAAACTTCACCATAATCAAGTGAGGCAATGGACAAGAAAATTCCCAGGAGTTCTGATTTCCTTGTTCTAATTATGAACCAGTGCTCTCTTCTGCTGCAGCTACTCCAGCTAGCTGCTCACTCACCTTTACTTCTTGGCGAAGAGGTTTTCTGACAGATCAGCTACACGGTGCAAAGATGTAGCTTCTATTTGTGTACAAGGCCACACAGATCAACTAGGCTTTTGCCCACACAGTTTCCCCATTTCACAGAGGATTCTTACCTTGCCTGAAGATACTTTATTCTGGAAAGCATATCAAGATGCCCCGCTGAGTATTGCTCTATCACATCCTTTACATCATAAGGCCTCAAAGTTTCCTTGAACTTTTTTTTATAGAGACGAAACTGTAGTATTCTGTGTAATAAAAGGAAACATTGCTAAGTTCCTGTATATAATTCATAATGATCATTTCCAGTGTTATTAAATAAATGGTAAAGACTCTGGATGTTTGGAAATTTAACATGTTATTTAAATATAAAGCAATAAAACATAAGCGGAGAATCTCTAATATTATACCATGTTTTTAAACATATAATAGTTGGCTTTTCATAAATAATGAGTCAGATTTTCTTCAAAATAATTATATATACATTATGTCTTTTTCAGCATTATCTTCATAACTGGAAATGGTTCAAAGCAACAAATTCAGATGGGGAACTTCATTTCGAACAGCACGAGTCACAGGAGATTTTGAAACTGAAAGAATGGTTCAGACTATTATGAAGCTATTTTATTGTATATATAATGCTGAATCATTTTCGGTTTGATTTTCATTCTGCACCTGGAAAAGTTTTGGATAGGACATGCTAACTCATTAAAAATGTGGAATTTCAGTAGTAAGCAGCTGAAGTTGTAGATGAAAGCAAAAATGTTAGAACCACCTGAAATATCCTTGCAAAAGTATCAGTGTAACATTATTGTTGTTGCAGTGGAATTAGTAGTAGTAGTATATGTCCTAGTAATAACAGAATCATAGATATCTTAAAATATGGACCCATGCTGGCATGGGAACTTGAAAACTTCTTTTGCATCCTCTTTTACAATTCTTTTCTGTTTATACATTCGTTCATACTTGCATCTTGGAAGATTAAACAAATAGATAATAAATATATGTAAAGAACGAAATATCATTTTATCTTAGTCTGGGTCTTGGGTTTTAAACGCATGCGTTTACTTCCTCAGTATAATCTTCATGTTCTTGTAGGTCTGAATTGTGGAACTGCCTTCATCTGTCAATGTTCTGCCCTGCTTTATTCAAGTTATACTTTTTGACTTTTTAAAGCTATATAAGAACTTTCACTTGGCAAAGATAGTTCTAGCATGACTTTAAAAGGTTTTTTTATTATTTAACCCTGTTGCTTCTAAGTCTTTCAATGTTCAAGATTTCAATACTTTACCTATGACTATTATACCCCAAATATGTATGATAACACCAAAATTATATGTAAAATAGGAATCACACTGTTAGTGATTTCAATTTAAAATCTTCTTGATCATTCACAGAAACCCATTCAGAGGTTTTGATTGAATGAATTACCTCCTATTAGCATTCAGGGTCTGGATAAACTGTACAAGAAAAAGGAAAAAACATCTTGGCTCATGATTGAGTTTAAAGGGAAATTACATGAAATCAATTAGATTTGCACAGGATATGGGAAAGGAAGTTTTGCAAAAGTATTAATGGCATGCCTTATGGAAGTGTACCAAAAACAGTGCAGCTGTAAATTCTGTGTTTGAAAACAAGCAGGTATCAGGAGGAGTAAAAGTGGAAAATTATGGAGGAAGCAAGGATGAAGAAACTTCCAGTAGGAGGGAACCGGTCATGGGTAACACAAGGAAAATCTGTGGCACATATCTTTCCGCATGCTTGGGAAAACTTAAAATTTTAATGTCTAGTTCTTCTGCACTCAACTGGAAAACAATGAGGAGAAAACAGTATTTTTATTTTATTTGTAAATATCACTCAGCTAAATCAACCTTGGATTACTGATAATAATGATAAAATGAAAACAGACATCATACTTATGCAGAAGAAAATAAAGTATTGAATTCAGAGCACTCATCAGTTATGGAAGCTCTGATGAGGGTAAAATGGAATGACAGATAATTGCATTTTGCGACAGAAATATCATCTACGTAGTATTTTCCTTTTTCAGCCATTGCCCAGTTAATAAACTGTAAGTTTACTGTGGAGGAGAAAAGGATGAATCTTACATTGATTTTCAGTTGTAATCCACCAACACAAGCTGTTAGTATGACATAGCATCCATAAATGAAAAAAAAAAGCTTTTCAGAAGTCATTAATTCTGATGCTGTAAATGTATATTCTCTAGTAATACAGGTCTTACTTTGTGATACCAACAACTAAAAATGTGAAGTAAGATCTTTCATCATTTAGTAATTGATTGGAAGCTGTTATAAACAAACCACACTGAAATGGAAGGATGGCAGGTTGGCTGAGAGCCTTAGCATGGATTGGGAACACATACAGCCATAACCAGTAATAATGGGACATCCATCCCATACACCTGAAATTGATTTATAAACATTTTGAGATTTAGAGTATATAATCATCTTCCTTGAACCTTTTTGAAGAACGTAGTACTTGGGACACTCCAAACTTGAATTTTTTCAAGTAGAGGGTGGTAGCTGCTTGGAACAAAATTTAACAACTATTAAAACAAAAAAGCAATTGCAATGAAAGCAGAATATGGGAAAAGAGTAAAAAAAAACTGAGTGGTGGAGTAATAGAGCATCAGTGAATTAATTTCAAGTTTTTGACATGCTAAGCACATTATCAAGCCTTACTAGGAGACTTCTAGCCCCAGGGATTATTGCTACTGATGCAAAACTAGAGATGACACATGCCACAGGCTGAAGATGGATGAAACGGAGACCTCAGCATCTATTAAAGCATGACAGACAAAAAAATATATTGCAGACTCATACAATTATAAATAAAGAAGATATAACTCAGCTGAGGATTTGTTGCTAAACTAAAATTCCAGCTTTACAAGAATGCTATAATAAGTTGGGAAAGATATTTTAGTTACAGTACATTTTAATAAGCTGTATACTATATTGTTTTTTAATAAGTATATTTACAGAATGTCTTGCAAAAATAGCATGATCAGTATTACTGAAAAACATTTCTTTTAAAATGTACTTTGAAAGAGGACTTTGAACAGGATTTGTCTGATGCTTTTCAATTATCTACAGTTGTCCAATCTATTACATTTATAAAAGCAAGAACAGCAACAATGGATCAACATGCAGTGACACAGTTATGTGATTTCCTGAAGCACAAATATTCAAAATCAAAATTGAGAAGCTACAGGCATTTACCTGACAGCTCGGATGGCTGTCTTGAATGTGGGAATCATATCTTCCATAAGGAAGTCACTACTGTCGCCTCTCTCTTCTCCCACAGGTTCCCCTGTTCCTGCATCTGCAAGGTAGGTCAAAAATAGATATGTGAACATCTGATGACACAATATACAGAGGGAGATCTGGCTGATTAAAGCATAAAATAAAGTAAGTGTAATTCAGTAAAGGAACAACTTTTGCAAGTTTCTCTTCCTCTACTCAGCTCTTGAAAAGGATTTCATAATTCTGCTGGGATAGTTGTGAGACATTAATTCAGGGATCTCCTCTCAGATTCCAGCAGTTTGAAAGCATTGGGAACTTTTATTGCTTTCAAACAGATTTAGAAGTTCCCACTTTTAGGAGTTTATGTGGTGAAATATCTTTGCAAAAATTATTTTACATAAGGCTAGAACAGCTGTAGAAAATACACGCCAAGTTCTCCCACTTGCACACCTCTGATCTCATGTAATTTCATGGAGAAGGATAATCAAGTTCCTAGAATGGACACCCAAGCTATATCCATGGTAGTATGGATGTACGCACTGAGGGCAGCTGGCACAGTAAAGAATAAACTGTTATTTAGGAAACAGTTTGACACAACAGACAACAGAAAATTGTTTTGAGGGAAGCTGAGAGGAAAAACGTGTTATCTTGTTGCATGGACACGCATAAGTGGAAATCTGCTGGGGGACAGCGGTCATAGGGAAAGTGGGAGGGAAACAGAGGTTCACTCCACAAAACATGGTTTAAAAGGATTGTGATGAGGAGGTATTTGGGATGCCTGGACACAGATTAATGCAGACTTGGATGCAGTCTAGCAGGGAGCTACCTTAGCATATCATCCCTGCTAGTAAGCAGAGCTGTGACAGTATGTGTTTTACGGGGGATACAGACTCACTGCCCAGTGTGCCCTATTGTCCCAGTTCAAATAGGTAGATTGTATCACTGGCCAACTCTAATATGAATTGCTGTTTTTTGGAGGGCCATTGACTTATTTTAAGCACTGTGTTGCCTGGACACCAGCATTCCTTTCCTGGAGCCTCCCCAAATGTGCAGCATATAACTAGGAGGTGGCAATGCCTGTCCCAGAAAGTTGCAAACCTTCAACAGAAGATGCAGAGGAAGAAAGTAAAATGGGGAGAAAAGGGAACGAATAGAAAGAAATCAACACAGATGGGCTACCTTCTGAGCTTTGCCAAAAAGCGTATGCTTTCATTCGGAATGCAGTGCGAAAACGCTCCTTATTATTCAAGACAACATTCTTAGGCTCTTTTGATGGACTTTCTTCAATGGCATCTACATTCAGAGGGGTAAATAGCTTTCCTTTAGTATTGGTACCACGAACCCGATCCAAGAGACCCAGCTTTTGGCTACAAAATAAGCAAAAGTAATCATTTTCCTCCTTTGTACACTTCGAACTTGTTCTCATGATGCTTTAAATATATAAGAGGCTAAATAGCTGTTTTGTACACAAGGACACTGCTGGGGCTACCGTAATACATCAACGTCTTTGCAAGCAACCGCAAAGACTCACATATAATTAATGTTTTTTTTAATGAGCAGTATTTTTGCATCAATGTTGAAAATGTTACCACAGGGTCTTACTGTCCTCTCTATGTAATGTATCACAATGCTTCAGCTCCAGTACCATGTCTGCAGCATTAGATTTATTATTAAGAAGACAAACTCTAGTGCTTAGGCAGTTTTATCATCTAATGACAAGGTTGCTTGGCCTTCCCTGATCAGTGCTTTCTTTAACTACTGCGTCCATGGCAGGCTATTAAACAAATAACTCGTGTGCATAGCCAGGAAAAGAAGTCAAATGTGCTGTGAACCAAACAAATTATCAGCAAAACACTGGAAGGGCATTGCCAAGCAATTACTTGCCACATGGTAGGGCAGGCCACCCGGTTCTCTCCATGATTCAATTTCAGTAATTTCTTATTACTCTAGAAATTGAGGCGTTCTATACAAATTGTGGTAAACCAATTTATTTTGCTGCTCTGTTGATTTGTCGCACTGTACTTTTTCAGAATCATGGACCAAAAACATTATCACATCAGTAATAATATATAGCTAGAATTGCATCTACCTGCCATCTTGCTGGCATTAGTAACTCTTTTCACAGCCCAATGACCTTAACAGTCTTAAAGATAATTATTAATACCACTGAAAACAGCAGTACAAAATAATTTGCTAACTAGTGTATCAGCTTAAATATGCTCTGAAGAATTTGTAGGTGATAAGACGGTATAAATGTTTGATTTGCTGGTTCATTTTACTGCTGAAAATATCTGGTTTTGAACATTTGTTCAAAAATGTAAATGTGGGACTAAGTCATGGGAAGAAAGCCTCCCTTTTAAGCCAGTCCTGAACAGCGCAGTGTGGGACAGCTCTGAGGAGAGGTGAATTGGGCACATATGACCAAGAGGCACATTTGTACGGGAGAGCAGGGCAGGAGAGCTGAGTGGGGAGAGAAGAAGCCACAGCAGCTGGCAGTTTTCTGAGAGCCACAGATGGCAGCAAAGCTGAAGGAAGAATCGGTGGCCAGAAATAAGAGATTTTATAGGTATTCAGGGAGGTGCTTGTGCAGTGTATTCAGCTGAAGCTACTAAACTTGCTAGCATGGAAGATCAAGGATGAGGAGGGTACACCCTGGAAGGATATAGTGGACCAGCAGGAAAACGGTCAGTAGACAATGCAAAGAATCCAACACATTCATCTTGTGGTGGCAGTTTTTTTCCAGTGCAGGGCCAGAAAGCTCTGTCCTGGACGTACCTCAGAATAGCAGTGATCAAGATTTCATATTCTGCTTATAGATCAAAACAGATCAAAATATTTATCTGCATTCAGTACAAGAAGCTACTTATTTGCCACAATGTTCTCCACTGCACAGACAGTCATACTCTTTTTTTTTTCCTGAAGGTATCTAATATGACCACAAAGCAAATTGTCTTTCTAGGGTAACTTTTCCCAATGGTAATTGTCAGTTCAGGAACAAACCGTTGTCCCAAGACTGTTTGTTGCTCAGGCATCTTAGGTTTAGAAGCTAGAACTCAGCTGATCTGTTTCAAGATGTTTGAAATCTTGTCTAAGATTAATCTTTAGACTCCTTTTTATGCTCAGTGGGAAGTCAGCAACCTACTGAGAGAACTGTTTCACTCTGGAATGACTTTCCAGCTGGGGGAGCTTGTATGTTATTATTGATTACAGAGAGGTCTAGATGAGAATTAATTTAAAATGCAAATCTCTAGTCTAAGCTAAAGTTATGTGACCTGAAGCCTTTCTCATAAATTTCATGCTTATAATTAACCCTTAAAGTAACATTCAGACTCATAGCAGTATTTTTACACAATAAATATAGACAATTGTGCTCATATTGAGGCAGCCAGAGCAGTAGAATACTCAGAAAATCAATCATCAATTTCACATGAAAAAATACAATATGTTGTATAGAAAAAAAACCCCAAGCTTCTTTCCAGATAAATGGCTAGCTGTCATCGGAGGTAAAACAGACTTTATTCTCATTTCCAGGGGATGAAATCTGGGTCTGCTGGGGTTTTTGTTTACACTGTGCTTTTTAAAAACACTTAGGAAACATTTGTTTTCATGACACAATCTCTTTCATTAAAACAGCATGCGCATGGCTCAGTCTCAGAGTATGAAGCATGCGCAAATCATATCATCCGTCATGAGAGTGGCTAGGACAGTGGTTCCCACCTACAGGTTCATGTACTGCTGCTTGTCTTTCAGAATCCTCCTGCTAATATTAGCTGCTCTTCCTCTCCTTGGGACAGTGGTCTCACTTCATTTGGCTTCCTTAAAGACAGGAAAACATGATTCCTGACTTCCATCGCAATTTCAGAAATTGTGGGGAATAACACATCCCAAACATACTGATAAAAGCGCAGAGTATTTTTTCTGACTAGCTTGGATACATTGCCACTGCTTGCCTTGCATGCCACTGCATGCTCTCCCTTGTGATGGAATAAAAGTTTTTCTCAAACCTTTACCTTTAAGATGGAGTCCAAGGATGAGAACTCCTTTACTCTTTGGTAGATACAGACCATAAAGGGACGAAGGCAGATGCATTGCAGATAATTTGGCTTGAAATCTTCATAGCTAAAGGACAATTCATCTCTCATATTCTAGCTCCCCTAGACCAAAGGGAATTATTTGGAAAATCTGAGAGAATTTGCTTGCTGGACATACAAGAGACAGCTGGCTTCTGCAGGAGCTGTTCTACGCTTGCTAAGCAAAAAGAGTGGGAACCACTGAACTAGGAATACTGGTTCAGGAACAGTCATGCAAGGAAATAATGCAGTTACATCCCATCATGCAAGCCAGATACTCTGCTCTCTGTGCTTTGCTTAATATTGGAATTTCATTAGCAAGTGGTAAATGTATGAGAAGAAAAATAATGAATTAATACTAAAAATGAATCAGACAGAGCCCTCTTCCATGTATTTACCATTTTCACCTCACACAGAGTAATAATAATGAGAAATCCTTCCATATTTTTGCAGTTTAGCTAACCACTAGGATGGCTAATCATTAGGTTAGGCTAGTGTCAAGTAACTGGAAGCAAAAGGAAGTCGTGCCAACTCCAGTATTTTATTACATTATCATCTGTGCTATCACTGTTTGAGTGAATGTAGCTTCGGGAAATCAAACATTCTAAACGAGATTTTCAGAAATATTCTCCTTTGAACTGTTCCCTATAGAAATTAGCACACAACTAATATGAAGAGAGCAATGAGTCCTGCTGAAAATCTAATCCACAGTGAATACATTCAACTGATCTCTAAGAGTCCACATTTTCCCAATACAAAACAAAGAGCATTTTGCACTTCCAAAGTCTTTGCAAACTTTAGCCAATCAATTTTCCCTTTTAAGGAAATCAAATGCAATTCATTTCTATAGAAAACAATACACAAAAATGTTCAACCTCAAAATAGTTGACTGTAACTTCTTGAAAACTAATGCCTTCTTTCAAAAAGCCACCTGGCACTCTGAATCTCAATGTCAAAATTTCTAAGTTTTTGATTTGTGAGGGAAAAATGTCCCATTTTAGTAAACACATTTCCTCATCCTTTGGTGGCTTATGTTCTTATTGGTATTTAAGTGCAGACATAACTTTAAACTCAAATTCACTTACCATCCAAATTATCTGGCAAGAATCATGAGCATGAGTTCCTCCTTAGACTCATCTTTGACATCCTTCAGGAAGAGAAAGAGCCCCTGCCCACACTAACAAGCTTTTGCTCAGTCCCTTTCCTCATGCACACTCTCTAAACTGATTGGAAATGGGCAAAAATAAGCAATATCACACCAATCCATGGGGAGAATAAACTAAGTTCAATTCCTCATGAAAACAGGATGGGTATTTTTCACCAAAGGATGCAGCTGGAAATGTAAATAGAAATCACATGGATGTTGACCCACTCTTTACTTAACAGTGAACATTTCTCCTTGTATCAACCACTAGAAGCAAACAAAACTGAAAAATCAATGTCTCTCAAATATTTTGCATGGGCCAATCATCCAGTGAAAAATGGAGTGCTTCACTAGCAGCTCTCCAAAAGATGAAGGGCTTAGGCTAGGAAAGCTGACTTGTGTGTTGATGATTTCATGTTTGTGAAATGAAGTAGAAACGAGAAGAACAAGATAAAGTTGAATGATATGAAGAAGTTTGTGCAGGATAAAATTAAAATGCTTGACAATTTAGTGAAAATCTTAGCATTTCCAATGATGCGTCTTTCAGAATTCTGAAGTGCCACTAATTATTTCTGTGCCTCATTGCAGGAAGATAAAGTTCTTGCCCCAGGTCTTAAGACACAGTTCAGCAAGATCTTTAAGCATGTCATTAACTTTATTCAGATGATCAAAATTATCCACTTGTTTTCCATTTGCTGAACCAGAATCTGTAAATACACATGCAGTGATGTTGATCCGCTGAAGACAAATGCAAAGTTACTTGCATCTATTTGTATTGACAGGGTTGGGGCTGCATAAGAAATGTTTTCTAGCTCTTCTAGAATGCTTTTCACGCATAGACTTCTAAATGCTTCACAGAGCAGGTTAGTATCATTCTCATTCTATGAAAACAATGAAAAGCACTTGCTTCTAGGCAGATCGTTGGCAGAGTCCGGACCAGACCCCATGTTTTCTGAAATGCAGAACAATGAACTATCTGCAAGGTCATGCAAGTTTCTTTTTATATTTAAGTAATGTTCCAGTATTTTCTCCCTTACTTTTCATGGTGGTTAGATGAACTACTGTAGTCAAAACAGAAAGTGCAGGCAGAGAATGGCATGCAAGAAATATGAAGAGTAAGGCTCAATTGTTACTTGAATGTATATACCTAAGTTTTCTTGTGAGGCTTGATCCAAAGAATGACTCCCTACTAAACATGACATTACTGTAAAGTGAAGAAAAGTTATTAAGATGAGACGTTAATGATTACCCATGAAAAGCTCTATGAAAAAGAATGGGAACAGCCTTTCATTTGTATTTAATGAAGTATGCAGATCAGAGTGAGTTTTTCCCCTTCGTGTTTGGGAAGTTGCATTAAGAAGAAATGCTGACAGTAAAATTTTCCAGCCTTGCAAAGTATGGTTTTATTTTCATTAAATTGTGACTACTGGCAATACAAAAATGCACCACATTATATGCATTCTCTTATACTCACATAGTAGGTAGGATTAGTACAGGTTCTGCCACTTAAAGATCTCAAAACATATTTCCAAAGACAGAGGGATATTATTTATCTTGAAGACATAAGGAAACAGGGATAAATGACTTTTCTGCAATCACATCATAGTAGACCTAAGAATGAACATGTTTTCCTGATTTCTAGTTCTACAGTTGAGTAATGTTCTGTGCAGAAATTAAAAACCTGATTAGGAGCAAGGCCCGAGGAGAAAGTTCAAAATCCTTCACAAAAGTGCCTGTATATACAAATGATTCAGAATTCACACACTAATGAAAACCAGTGCTAATAGCTGCTAACAGTGCTGAAAAATCAAGCCCACGATTCCTCCCTCAAACACAGACCTAAAAAGTTGGTTCAAAATAAACAATGTACGCACTGCAAAAGCCTACCCAAAAGGTTGGGAAATGTAAGTCAGGCACTCAAATATTTGCTGAATGAGAGCACTCTATCAAATATGAACATTAATGTAACTTTTTTCTTAAATCTTTTTTGACAGGTAAACAGCTGAAAAGGCTTTATAATACGTACAGAAGTGTAACAGAACAGGAGTTTTCAGATCAGGTGGAAAAAGGAAATCCTCCTGTCTCTCCAGGCACAATTGCTATTTGAGATTTCATATGTTGGTAGTTTAAGGCATTAAGGAACAAAAAGCTAGTGGCACATGCAGTATGAGCCAGCAGACTCCCCACCAGTAAGCAACAGAGCACAGTTCCAGTTCCGCCTGTTTTGGGGGATGTATAGGGCTTGAAGGTGAAGTGCTTAACACAGCAGTATCATATGTCCCTTCACCACTTACATGACACACCCCACTTTCTGTGTCAATGTACTCTTCATCACGTCTCACATCTTTAGTTCTAGTTTAAAGTAAGCTTCAGTAAAACCTTGGGCTGTTGTCAAACCTTAATCAGCTTTCTACTACCACAAGTCCTTCCCTGCAGACTTGCCTTGGGATACAGCTTCTGAAATGGACTCTTCCACTCCGCTGCCTCCTCTGTGTTTTTTCCAAATCATTTAAGAACAAGGAACTGCATCTACCTGTGATTTTGTTATGCTTCCAGCTCCTGCTTGAAGGAGAGGTCCTAGAAGGATCTGTCAAGAGTTCAACACTATGGAGTTCCTGAAGAGCTTTTGTACTACAGAATAGAAACCTTGACACTGAGAACACTATCCATCCTTAAATTTTCACACAGCTAGGCCTCACTTTTTGTTTATTAACTATTTATATTTTCTGATTCTTCTGGGAAAGATCTGGACCAATTCTTCTTTCCCCATTCTCAATCACTGTTCAGACAATAAACTTTATTACTACAACATGCCCTTTGAGTACTTCATTGATGAAAGACCTTGGAGACCAAGCGCACTGATGGGCTGCTCACTCCACTAGGACCACATTTCCTAATTGCCCGTTTATTTCAGTATAGCCTTCAGTGCAGGAAATACTTCTCATACTAAATCACTATAGAAAGAAGTTTTTTTTCAATTATATGGTCTGTAAATAAGAGTTTTATAAGATATGGGAGGCGGAACTGTCAAACCAACCAGATTTTAAGGCTCAATTCCATGTCTACTGAAGTCAGTGGATGCTCCCACAAGTACCATCATGTGTCTGTTTACATGGAGGGCTTCCAATCCTTTTTTTTTCTCTTAATGCTTATTTCTCTAAACACATTGTTGCTAAGACTCCAATGCAGGATTAATGATGATTTTGCTTTATTACTTACATAACAACACAAAAGCAACAAATAACCTGACAGAATGAGGGGCTTTGGGATTACAGTTTTAAAGATTCTGGTCTGAGAGTCATATTTTTCAGTTTTTAATCCAATTCATCAATGTTAAATGATTTCCACTGGCCTACTCAATAGAGCAACTCAGAGGCTGCTTCATTGTTCTGTCACTGCAAGTACAAGAACTTCTCTGGAAGGGCTGTAATCCTCTGCAGTTTACAAATTTTACTACAATTCTTGCTCTTTTTCTCTGTGTTTTAAATAGTAATGAAAATGGAAATGGCTTAATCACGGGTTTTTGTGGAAATATCTATCCTTTAATATCTGTTGACTTTCATTGTGGGTGATCCATTGATAGGAGTTAAGCATATAAGTGCTTGGTGTTCTTGACCTAAGAGGATGAACTATTTTATGTGCTTTTGAATCCATATTTTAGCTGAAAGGGTTATGAATAATTCATTTCCAAATGTGTTTGAGACCTTGCAGGTTCACTGACAGTGACTGTTCTGCTGTAGTCTTCAATGGCTGACCACTATTAGGATTCTTTCATTCTCTTTGCTCATAAATCCCCCAAAGTTACTGGGAACTTTCCCATCTATTTTTGCAGAGGTGGGACCAAGCCCTCAACTCTAATGCAGCCTTTTTATTACTGCCAGAGAGCTTGACTATCCTGATGATCCATTTTAGCCTTTCATCTTCCTATTTATCATAAAGAAATCTGTGAGTGTGTTGAAACGACACAGACCTGATCCATTCCATCAAAACATTGCTCTGCACAGGACTGTCGAGCAATAACCTGAGGCAGAACTTTACATTGACTCCAGAACAGCCTGAATGCTAAACTCTGCCTCTATAGAGTGGACCAGGAGAAATCTATATAGACTATGATTAATCATAACGAACAATAAAGCTGTTTACAGACAATCAGCAAGCAACACTTTCCATTTGTACAATTAGCATTTTAGCTGCATTGTTAAATAGAGAAAAAAAGCAAGCAATTAAGAAATGGATTGGTTAATCATTTTTAATGACTACCTGTGGTGTTAGTAGCATGTTTTGGTTAACAGCTCATAAATCCACAAAGAACCATTTAACCTGCATTCTCCAATAACTGTATTAGGACAAGGCTATAATAATGACAGTCATACCTGGCAGTACCATCCAATTGCTCTTTCCTTTTACAGAAGAGAAGAAGCATTACAAGAAAGTAAGGAGAGAAGAATTATACAATAAAGTCAGCAGATTATTTTAATGGAAATTGTTAATCTATTGCTAATTGTTTATACTTTTTCTGTTCTTTGACAAGATCATTACTGACAATAGAAATAGAAGCTTTAACATTACATTTTCAACTAGTCATAAAGTAAATGAAAGAATTTACTGAAAGCAATCTGTGCTGCTTAGAATGGCAATCCAGTCTTTGGTGAGAAGTCAGCCCCCTTGCCCTCTCTCCCAGGACCTTATTTGCAAAACACCTATTAAATTTCAGGTTACATTTAAATCACAGAAGAACCTTCATACAATGAACAAGCTTGAAATCACAGTAATGAGTCTAGAATTCAAGAGAACCTGAGAAGTACTCTCTGAATAAAATCTGACATCAAGGAATCCTCTAGGAAGCACTGTATAATGGATAATGTGGGAATAGATACAGAGTGAGGAGGAATAACAAAAAGAAATGTACTGAGCCTCAATTAAGCACTTTTTTTTCTTAGTTATTTCCTTTGTGACCTGTGTGAGATGAGCTCTAAAGAAATACACTGTGAATGAAAAAAAGAAAGAGATAATATTTGTGATTTTACTTTTGTGAAGGCAGGAGACCGAAAAGTTTCTTCATGTCAGTTTTGAGCAACAGCTGGCACTGCCACATTAGTGCAATGAGTACAGCTCATCTGTGCGCAACTCTTAGCTGACTGACGAGTTAAGAGTACTTTTTTCAGAATGAAGTATAACAGCAAGCCCAGAACTAAAGTGGAAGATATATCCTTTTTGTTATTTAACATCCATTATCAGCAGCTGACGTTCTATAGCTAAAATTCTAGGCTGTCACAGGGGCTTTTTTAAATATTAATACCTCAAGGTGAGGCAAGAAAAGCGAGTATCAGACAAACTCACCCACACATATGAGCATAGATTAAGTATGAATATTTTATGTATGGAATGCTTTCCACTGAACTCTGGAAGGCTGATAAGAATTAGGATTAAAAAAATAATGACCCTAATTCACCAGCAAAGTTTTCTTGTAAGCCTTCAATGAACAGCTTCAGTGGACAGTTGTAGACATTTCTTGGTTGTCCTCCACTGAATTACAACCAAAAGCAAACACTATTGCCAAAAGATAAGCTTTTAACAAGCATTAATTGTGTTCATGTGCCACGGCCACCACTGTGAGAACACAGTTCTCAGACTGGTTGAACTGGGGAGGGACAAGTAAGAATTTTCATTGTAGCCCATATCTTAAAATATACAGTTGCAATCTAGAGGGTGTGAGCAGTGCAGGTGCCTGTGGCTCAAACTTTCTCAGGATCAAAATTACAGAGGGAGAAATTCAGATTTCCAGGTCAATAAACTCCAAAGTCTTACAAAAGGAAGCTGATGGTGTGGAACCTTCTTTGTCCAGCCCCAATATGAGATACACAAAGGGAGTTATCCATGTGCCCATGGATCCAGAAGCCTAAAGAATATTTTTCACTCTCAGCCAGGAAGATGGTAACTGGCAACTCTTGGCTACCTACGAAAACTTCATTATATACAAAAATTCCATGCTTCCTGTCCCGAGATATATTTCACAGAAAATGGTGATTGAGTAGTAGACAGTGCACTTACCTGAAAAATGGGAATGATACAATTGATTCATAAAATCTCCACGTAGCAACTAGATCAATCCTGTTGGGGTTAGTAGCATAGTATCTCCAGGCAGCCTGAAGATTGCAAGGGAGAGACAATAATTAGTATTAGGCAAGACTATTCCCCAGACTGAAAACAGCCAGATTATTTCAAAGAAAAGAATGATTTACCCGAGTGACTATCTGGAAATGAATTACTAATCAGTCATACCAAGTGAGTTTATATGGCAAAATTATTACCGTTAGCTTTTGATCTGAAAAGGTTATTAAAGGAAACAGGACACAAAGAAGCACCACCAGGGCAAACAAGGCATTACAGGCCTTGTTTTATTCTCCTGTGGCATACTGCTGAAAGAGCTTCAAGAACTGCTGGATTTGTCCAATATTTCTAGAAGTGATTAAATTGGTTACTATTTAGGGTGCCATCAGAGGAAATTTTGCTGAGCAATTTTCTCTTTCAGCATTTCGCCCCATCCAAAATCCTCTAAGCACATAACTAAAAATATTACGGCTAAATTTGTTGCCTGCTAAGTAGATATGCTTTAATTTAAGCAGTAAATTTCATTCACTATTCCTGCAACCCCTTCTTTTTGTTAAGCAGCATTTTTAAAGAAAACAGCATAAGATGTAATTTGATCTGCTTCTCTTGAACACTGTTTTGATCCTAAACAGTTCTGAGCACCAGCACTTTCACATGATGTTACAGAAAGCTTCTCTCTCCCTCTATAGAAATGCTACCACTTGCTTCACTGCAAATGAAGTGCACAACTATGCTGAGTAATCTGTCAGCCCCGGAACGAGTTATTTTATGCTTAAATTTTTGAACTCATAATAAAAGCTAGAATAAAAGTCTGAGTGAGCCGAGACTCTTCCCATTGACTTCTCTGATCTTCCAATAACAATGGCATGCTTCAGCTTTTACAAACCATACATACTATTTATGCATTTTGCCTTGATTGACGAAGTCTCTGTCTATTACATCACTTTCACTGCTCTTTTCACATCAATAAGGACTTAACTTTGCAGATAAAACTCTCTCTCAAAGGAACTGGAAAAACCTGGAGTTTTGAAAGAATATGTTTTCAACAGCTTGTTTCCTGTGATTTTGTGGCACTGACAGAGAATTTGGTTGGTTTCCAGAAGCTAGAATATGAGTGCCCTTCTTCTAAAGACACATTTCCTCTAAAAGACATCATGGAAATAGAAAGATTCCTCAAGAACTGCAAGAATCAGTGGATTATCTAGCTCAATGTGAAAAAAATTACTCCTTTGCAAACGTAGCTTCTCACATCCTACAACGGCAAATGAGAATTTAGGCTTGGGAAAGCAGTGGTCCTTCTTACATCATGCAGTGGTCTTTGTAAACAACATTTTTCAATTAGGGGAGAAGTGGCTGCAAACCTGAATGAGTTCAGCTGCTGGCTTTCTTCTTTTCTCAAAATGTTTCTGACGATGTTGCTCCTGGACCTTCAGTGCAAGCCCTGATCCCAGAATGCCCTGAAAACATTGAGGGATGCAAGATTTTATCACAGGATAATAGAATCATAGCACTGTTTGGGTTGGAAGGGACTTTAAAGATTATTCAGTTCCAAACCCCTGCAATGAATAAAGACATCATCCACTAGACCAGGTTGCCCAGAACCCCATCCAACCTGGCCTTGAACACTTCCAGGGATGGGGCAAATTTAGGCATATTTTACTCAGGAAAAGTGGAGAAATGCTGAGAAGAAATGGTTCTGTGAGTGAGAATGGGAATGGTTACATGGGACCCTTCTGCAGTACATCATGCCTTTCCCTCTGCCCCACTGAGGAGGTTGTCCTGCTCCTCCCAAGGGATACAAGCCACACCAAATCATTTTAAGTTCCTCAGCAGCCTTCTTGAATGTCTATTGCCTTTCCAAGTGGGAACGTTCAGGCAACATATTTCTTTCCACTCAGAGCAGAGCAAAAAAGTGGTTGTATTATAAAACAGGTATACTAACTATACTCTGGATTTGGGTGTTGGGGACTTTCCATCCTCAATGAAATTCTTTCCAAGTCTCGCTCGAAAGGAAACACACCCTCCAATCTAGAGTTAGGACAGTTTCTGCTGTGATCAGGCCCTTGTGATTCAGATCTTGTCTCACTCTCACTTCGCAGACATGTCAAATATTTGGCCTATGTATCACAAGAGTCCAAATATACTTTCAGTGGCAATTTAGAGATCATTTCTTAAACAGTCAGCATAGGATTCACCTCACTAGATTTTTTTAAAAAAGCACCTGGAAAATATGTCTTGTGTGGCTATGTCAATACCAGGAAACTAACACAGGCTAGGCTACAAGCTCTGATCTGCCCTGTGATTGCCCAGCTTGTTCACCTGCTGGATTTGTTTTGTCCTGGATCAACTAGCACCATCAAAGATGATGCCCACACATGGTTCAGGGGTTATAAGGGTGACATATTGTTCCCAATAGTCTGCATGCTAAGTCGAGAAGGGAGTTTGATAGCAGTGTGCCATCTGACTCCAGGAAGCAGAGCATAGACCAAAGTTATTTACTAATACAGACCAGTTCAAGTGTCTGTATCACTTCTATAAAGGAATTTTGATTCCATTGGTAGTTTTGATCAGTTTACACTCTTTTTGCAAGCACACAGCTCTGGGCTATGGCTAAGGGAAGAACAGGAAGGTACTTACAGCAGGAAGAGCAAAGAAAGACACTCCAATGAGAGAGAACGTAGCTGCAATCAGCCGTCCTTCCCACGTCTTGGGGGTCTTGTCACCATAACCAATTGTAGCAAGGGTGATCTGTGGGCAGAATGACCAGGCCTTCCCATAAGAAAAACAAAGCCAACAACCCTGCTTTAAATATCACCATCAAACCTGTGTCACTCACTTAGCTCTATGGGTGCTCACGCACAACTTCTTAAAACAGGATCTTTATGATGGGCCAGTCATTTTTTTTCATGGTATCATAGTCCAGAGGCACTGCACCTGGGAGAATGGATTTAGTCTTAAATCAGCTGCCTCTTTATGTATGTTTATGCATTTACTGATGGGGAACAGATGTGACACAAAGAGCAAGTCTCATGCCCACTGTCAGTGCAGTTAGGAATGGGATTTGCCTATTAACGGTTTGCAGAGCTTTAAAAACCCGTCAGGGCTACCTCTTCCTGAAGTCCCAGCCCTTAAGAAGCAAAGATAATTTAGTGAAAACTTATTCCTTTCCTACACAACTGTTAATCTTTGTTTTTCAAACATGGAACTTATCTTACCAGTGAGACTCTACCTCAATGTCCTAGACAAGGATATGAAAATATTCAGCAGTTCTATGCATCACCTTTTGGTTAGTAATGGAAAAGGTGAGCAGGAGGATGAGAGAGAACACATATTTCCACTTACAAGAATTGCATTGAATAAAAAATATGCTGCTGAATTTTAGTCACAGAATGATACAGACAATTCCCATAACTACTGGTAGTAAAGAAACATGAATTTTGTATACCAGATGGTGAGACTCTTATGTGATCAAACGAGCAGTGGTGCAAACCAATACAATAATAGATGTATTAATGATCCCTCTTGCACAGTATCCTACCATCAATGGAAATCACTGAGGGATTCTTGGGAAATGCATGTAAGATATAAACAGTGTTGATTATCCTTCCCAGGGACATCTTTTTACCCTTCCACATCTGCATCCTGAGACTTATTCAGTGGAAAGGACTCAGTAGCTTCTTATAGACCTAACTTCCATCAGTATTTACCTATACTGCCCAAACCTATGTCACATTTCACTAGGGCTACAAAATAGACTTTTTGCCAGCTCTGTTTTCATCATTTGCTGAAAGATGTAGCATTCACAGGCCAGATATTGCTGTTGTAAGGACTAGATCTCCCCTAGGCATAGTTTCTGCCATGCAGTTATACTTACAGAGACCCTCCTCTGAAACAGAGACTTCCCGGAAGTCAGGAACACAGATTCGTTTCTGTATAGGCTTTATGCATCTAAGAGCCTTTGACTAAATATCAACAAATAAATTCTGATAATTGGTTTTAGTGGCTTCGCTACTATAGCTGATGTTATACCAGTAACATACCCTTCACCCAAGTTTAGCAACACTTATATTGTAGCCTCTAACATCAATATTTTATCTTTTATTAGATACAAAGTTTTTAAAATGATAAAGAATTTTTGGAGTCACTTACCAACCCCCACCACAATGCATCTGCATAGGTTTCAAACTCTTCCTTCATCTCCACCCCATTAGCATCCTTTTCAGGCACATCTTTTTCAACCAGATAAACAAGAAACGAGGATAGGATGAGTGTCAGGAACCCAATGTACCAAGCAGTGATGAGTTCCTGCAAAAGAAACAGGTAGACAATGAAGAGGCTGAAAACAGACTCAAAACCCACAGTGGCAGAGTAAATGTCAGGAGAGGAGATAAGCACTGATGACAATGGCAGAGCTCTCACTGGAGGCTTGGTCACAAGTCCTCTATCAGCCCAGCTCAGCACTTACTGGCAGAGTTGCAGTTCTCCATAGAGCTGGGTAAAGGGCTTGGCTGCACCATGACACAGGGTCCTACAGGACTGTATCCCTGACCTTGGGCCTTAAGAGTCATACTCGTTCCTTCCTTGAGAGAGCCGAGGCTGCAGAATGCAGTTTCTTCCCTTCAGGCATATCAAAGCAGCTTTCAAGGCATGTTTTCAGCATGGAAGGATTCAACAAGAACACACCTTCAAAAACATCTGTGTTAAATCAAAGCCCGAGCTTGCTTTAGAGAGAGTGACTACAGTGGAGCAGGTGACTAATCCTACTGAGGTGGGAGATGCAGTGACCCAAACTGCAATCCCAGCAATGTCTGAAACACAGCAGAAGGTGTTCACAAGCAGGTAAAAAGTCAATACTCAACTTTCTTTCATCGTCTGATAACAATTTTAACAAAGAAAGGATTGTAGCTGAGAACTGAATAATTGCATCTTGAGATAAGTCAACTTTTTTGGCTGATTTCTGGGGGGCAACCACAGAAGGCAATTTGTTGGCTAACCTTGTTATTAAAATTGTTTTGTTACTGTATTCCACTGAAGCAAATTTCTAACAACCTCTTCTTATCTCTCTCATTCAGCTGAGGTCCAAAGGGTAGTGATGGAGAATAAATGTGGAATAATTAGAAAAAAATCCCACACTATGAAGACTTAAACAATTTCTAAATAATGTCTTTAGCACATATACCTCTATGATCTCAGTTTCCTGAGAAAAATTTTAGACATAATTGTTTATACGCCACCTGCCTTGTAGCAATTTTGTATGGGGAAGAAACAGAAGCTAGTATGAAATGAAGGAGGGTACCCCATCAGCCACTGCAAACAAGTAAAGCCTAATTACGCTGTGCCAGCTGGCATTTTAATTTTCAAAAAAATCTTAAATGTCAGGAATGTCATTCATGGATTCAAAAAATAAAATAAAGAAAAAAATGACCCAGTACGTAGCACAGACTATATGCAATTTTTCTATACCCAGTGTAGATGAGAAATCTCATCTAGAGACTTTTAATGGGGATAGTTTTTAACTTGTAATAATGTTTCCTGGAAATGCAAAAGCACAATGTATCTGTCTGGTGTGAGACAGAATGTCTGACTACTAACTGAGTAAAGATGACTTTAGAAATTCTCTCTGTCTAGATTCACACTCTGTGCATCTCTGTATTGTCTGACCCGTGCTTCCAATGAGAAATTATACCAGCAGCTCTCTCTGAAATGACATTTCTGCTAGCCAGCCTCTTGCATTCCCTCTGGAGTCCTGCTCCATCTGTTGATCAGGCAAGCCTGTGAAACCACTAAAAATAGGTTGCAACTACAGATGCATTTCTGTCAAAGATTTCAACATACTTTACCATTAAAAGAATGTCCCTGCTCTTATTCTGTGTAAGAACTCCTGTCACAATGAGTGTGAGAATGGATGCTCACTCTTGTCACTTCCAAACATCACTACCGAGTAGAGGATGGTAAAACAGGTGGCAGAAATGGTTCATAGCACAGAGGAGGAAATAAAGATGAAATGATTAAACTATTACTTGTGCTAGAAATAATTCCAAGGCATTGCTGCACCTGTGCATCTCCTCTCTTCCACTTCAACATCTCTCCCCAGGCCCCAGCTGAGTCTTGCAAGCTCCTCACTTACTTTGCTATGTGCACAAATGGCTGATCCCAAAAGTTTCCACGTGCCGCCCCGCCTGTCCATTCGGAGCATCCTTAGGATCTGAAGGAAGCGGAGGCTTCGGAGTGACGTGGCCAGAACATTGCCCTGGTTCCCAACAGCAACCACTGGCACTGAAGCAATCAGCACAAAGATATCTGCAAGGTGAAAAGAAGAACAAAGCCTGTCAACAAAAGTGGCCCCATCACTCACTTTTTAACCCCACATGGTTGTGCTGCAAATTTCCCTAGGCAGATTTAAAAGCTGCCTGAAAATGCCTCCCCATGCCAATTAAATAGGTACCTGCACCTGCTTAGAGTCGCACAGAACCCACCAGAACCCACAGAGCCCACAATTTACAGATCGATGCACTGTATCTGAGACACAGGCTGAGCTAGCTCAGGGACACACAGAAACAGTGTCCTAATGCTGGCATTAAAAAACAAACAAACACAATAACCTGAATTCTTATTTCCCCCAAGAAGGCCACAGAGAACACAGATTTATAGATCATCAGATAAGAAATAGAGGCTTTTTGTTGGCGCACCTAGCATTTTGTTCTTTTGGCTGAGGTTTCCCATTAAAATCTCTGTAAGCACTCACTATGACAACTCGCTGACCAACTGAGGAGGTCCAAAATGCAAACCACACTGCATCTTGTTGGTTGTTTTGGTTTGTGTGTTTTTTTTTCTTTTCTTTTTTAGTTTTTCCCCTTGTTTCACCCCATTTTTAGATCTCATGAAAATAAAAAGTAGTGCCAAAAATTCTCTGGGCACTCATTCTTTAAATTGTCTTCATATTTTATTTCCAGCCAAAAAGAGTGGCACCAGATGGAGTTCAAATTTATTCATTTTCAATCATTCTCAAAACAAATTTATGTCAATAACAAACCAAGAGATGACATCAATAAATCCAGTGGGGTCTTTTCTGTTCTTTACTCAGATCTCAATGAAGATTCATTCTCAGAAGTGAGATGACACTTTCATCGAGAAAGCATGAGACAGTATCCATCTCATGTGCTCACACAAAGCTCTGCTGCATTCACAATGCTACTAGAAGGAGAATAAGGATGTATACAAAGGTGGCACTACCCAACTGAAGGTATCACAGATGCACAAACAAAATTTGTTCCAGTTTTGTCTAGACTCATAAGCTGAACAAAAGGGAGAGGGAAGAAGGTAGCAGGTTTTTTTTATAACTGTAGCACCACAGGTCCTAAGAGCACTATGTGCAGAACAAATGAAGACCAAAACATTAGTGCTTGGCCTGAAGAGCATCAAAAGAAATGAGAGAGATCTACAAAAAATGAGTACATGACAGGTGCTCAGGGCAGAGCAAGCTCCTGCATGTTGGCTAGTCGGTTTTGTGGACAGAAAGGGGAGTTTTAGGAGGAAATTCAAAGGTGAATAATGAGTAGTTCTATGCATAGTTGTAGGTAGTGCCTATCAAGCCTGAAGGATAAAATGTGAGAAATTGCAAAGATACTTGTTTGCAAATGCAGACCAACATTATAACAGTAAAACACAGCATAAGAATATGAAAAGGGGCTGGGGAAGATGGCATAGAGTTAGGACGTGAAGGGCTTTGAAACTGAAGGCAAATAGCATACATTTTGGGAAAAACTTAAGAAAAAAGCACTTGGGCTCAGGATAAGAAAAATGTGTCTGAAGGGTACAAATATCTATTTTTTTTTCTCATTGGCCATCCACCCAAGTGCCTCTTGAATGAGTTGTTATTGCCAGGTATTTCAAATAACCATGCAGGATGCAGCTCCTAGCACAAAGGGCTGGGCTGATTTCGGTGCTCTTTGTACTGCCGTTCACTGGTTCTTGGACATCCTCCCAACTGGCTCAGAAGGAAAAGGACATAATGGAGAAAACAGAAGCAGAGCATGTGTGCCTACCCAGCATGCATAGAGGCTTTCTGGCAAATTTGAGTCTCCCTCTCCATCCTTTGTAGCGACAGCAACACCCAGCAGCCCAGATTCTTAAAGCAAACTCTGCTCCAAAGATGAAAATGGCAAAAGTTTCCTGCATTAAAGACACAAATGAGAATGTTAGACTCATAACAAATTTTGCAGTAACTCTGGACACATGGAGATAGCTGAAGCAAACAGACAAGGTGCAAATGTTAGGGGCAGCGGTGAGAGAGAGAGAAAAAGAAGGTAGGAAGGAGAATAAAAGTTGATGAGAGTCAAGGCAAAGTAGGACATAGCTTTACATTCTGCTAAGCAATCTGTATAAAGGGTGTTCCCCTGCTGTTGGGTATATGTGAAGTGCTTGCCCTGCCTTGATGGAAGTGCAATTACTTCAAAAACACCAAAACCATTCCTTTTTCTTATGAAGTAAGATCACATACATTAGTGGTGACTGCAAGGTCTCCAGTGCACTGTACACCTACAACTGGGGTTACATGCCAGCAGCCCCTTTGTGCATCCACGTCTGAGAAGACAGCATCAGGAGCAAGCATATTCATGTCGTCATATTCAAAACATATATATTATGGCATATATAAGACAAATTTAAAGTATGTATCATCCCTCTGAGTTTCTTGTGCACAGAAAAATAGGATTTTCTACTGTGCTTAATGGATGGGGAATTTTTCATCTCTTCTAGGTATGAGGAGGAAAAGGGGAGGAAAGAACTTCTCCAAGGTGATTAGAGAAGATGGGCCAAGGGCATCATGAGGCCTCTGTGAATATGTGACAAGAACGAAAGGGGGATTTTGCCTAATACTCATATCGACAGCTGCTGTCCACTTCTGAAAACCACTGAGCCATGTGAAAGGCATATGAGAACAAAAAATTACCTCAGGCTTTCTCAAATGTGAATAGATGGGCCAGAGCAGGGTAACAGAGAACAAGAGTGAGATTTAGATTCCCTAGGGCATGAAGGTGCTTTCACACAGATGTTTTTTAAGAAGGAACATGCAAGAAGAAATCACCTCTTGAGCCTCTTGGCATTTAATTCTTGTCCACATCTACTTGTCTCTTGTGTACAAAAGGAAATGGAAATTGAGATTCTATAACTACTGCTTCTGGGCAGTCCCTCCTTGAGTTCCTTTTCTCCAAGACTAGGGTTAGTGAGAAAGACCACTTTGTATTTCATAACAGCTGTGGGAGCAGAAGATGCTCTTTGTCAGGGTCATTTTCATAAAATGATTAATTTGCCATGTTTATATTCAGTGAGCTTTTCCTATTTGTTTTTTTTTTTTTTCTCCTTCTGTCAAAGAGGAGGCCTACAGAAATAGTCTTGAGTATGAACTCCAGCATTGATCAAATAAGCGTGCTGGAAACTCAGAGAAAGGAATATATCTTCTTCAAACACATTTTGCCTCTTTCAGGGACAGCAATCAGAGACATTGCTTGCAACAGTTTCAATTTTGCTAGTGTTAGGAACAAGTCTGAGTCCAATTCTAAAGACCTCCCTTCAAAGAAATTTTGGGATTGGAAGAATATTACAGAATGAATCAATATTATTGATGGATCCTCAAAAATTGAGTTTTTAAAGATGTTCAATTGTGGCCTGGTCAGCAAGAGATTTACTGGTACTTCTTTGAGGGAACTGTTGGGCAAATGCTGAAAACTCACTACTTAAAAGTCTCAGGATAGTATTTTTCCTCCTTTGTTCCTTTTTACTCAGTTGATGCTGACAATGGACTGGGAACTCTTCAATATGTGAGGGTACAGTCATTGCCCCAGGACCAACAGAAGAAATCTTACTGCATGCAGAGCAAATTTCTGACACAGCTGATGGAGTTGATTTCCATTCAGGGACATTAGCAGGAGGACACGCTGCCCACAGACGACTTACCAGCAAGAGGAGCCAGTCTCCTGAAACAGTTTCATACTCTTTGAAAGTTGTCAGGACAGCTAAGATCAAACACCCCAAGACAATCAGAAACCTGGAGTGAAATAAAAAGAAGAAACAAGGCATTGTTACTGCTCTGTGTTTGCATGGGAGATATTGCTCATATAGTCACAGGAAGTAGCTACTTCCCATTGGTAAGCAGTGGGGTGTACTCTCATGAAGACCAAGGGGGACTTGGAAGTCAACAATTGATGGTAAGACCCTAAATCAGAATGGCTTCAAGATAAACATATGTTGATTAACTCTGTTGCATTCTTCAGGGAGGAAATAGATGGTATTGCATTTTGGGAAGGGATTTACATGATATGTAATGCTCAGGAGGTCTACTCCAAGCTGATGTTCTGTGTGCTTCATAAAATGGCACTGTGGTTACAGTGAAATTAATCTGCTTGGCAAATACTGAGACATGAGAAGAAGTAAATGCTGCAATACAATGTGGCACTGGGACAAACTCTCCCTTGAAAACCACAGTGACTTTTTTTTTTTTTTTTTTTTACTTCTCTTTTAGCATTCATTTCTATGCAGATGAAAAGATAGAAAAGCTTGAAAGAGAAACAAAAGAGAGGGTGAAGTTCTGCTCTCCAATAAACCCAGTGTGTGATAAATCACTGCCCCTCTGCTATTGTCTGTGAAACCCCAGAACACAGAGATTTTACAGAAAATTTAACTCCCATAGCTGGCAAATCCAATTCAGTCCAATCTAAAGTCACGTTGATCCGCTTTATAAAACTATTGCCACGTTCAAGCTATTCAAAATCTTTTATACATAAAGAGGTAAGAAAAATCAAGGGAGTCTCATAAGTGATTGCTGTGAAGCAGAGCAGGGGAAGCTCATATTCTAGGACTTTATGTACTCAGTCCATAGGCATTTGAATGTGTTCCTAAATTTGATCCACAGGAACAGAGAGACAAGTGGTCATGGAAATATTTCAGAGCTTAGTGAATAAATCGGAAGGATGTCTCCATAAAAGCTCTGGATCTTTTGCTAGGACACATCAAATAAACGACAGGCATTAGGCACTGAAATCATCCAGGGAAAAAATCTTGTTAAGACTTGAACTGTGTTTAGGGTCCAATACCTGTTTTGAATTTCAGTCTGATATCTGAAGTACCATTTCATGTCTTGCTGAATAAATCTGCATTTGTTTCCCCCGGTGAAACAAGCAGACTTCAGTCTACACATGGAGGCAGGAAGAGTGATGACCATGGGGAAGGGAGGCTTGGCTTGGATATGTGTGTCCTCTAAACTGTCTTGGGGATTTGTTTCCTTTGTGCACGGGGAAACAGGAGACTCAGGGAACATACCCTGACAATTTACAGTGTTTCTGCAGCTGGATTAGAAGCAGAGAGGAGAGTCCCAGACAGCTCTCACTGCCTTTGGGCGGGAGAATTTTCCCCAAACAGCATCAAATAGTATCTCCATGCAAGGAACGGGCAAGTGAAACACCTCCCAGCAAACCCTGAAGGGTTATGCTGTTGTAGCTTTCCTAGCCTTGAGGCTTGTTCAGACTGAAGTTTTCTATGTCAGGATAATCACCTGGGAAATTTCAGATCAGCCATTTTGAGAAAGGTTAGAACAGATATACACGGATTTGCTCACGCTAACTGTCTCAGAATTTCGTTGACAAGTTTCACCTTCTCCCACTCACCAGCCATGCTCTAGAGGAGGGGTTTATGTGGTTGGTAGAAAACAGCCTTTGGGTCCAGAATGTGTGTTTTGCCATCAACCTATAACCACTTTCGTGCTACAATCAAGGCAGTAAGCAGCACCTCTGTAATGTTCTTGCCGTGCCCTCAAGCTGGCTTTGCCACATGATACCTTGCTTTCCTCCCTTGCAACTACAAAACCAGTAGCTCACTGGCTACTTAAGACTCACATTTTCTGCACCTCCATGAGCAAAACGGTGAGAACTCAACCAAGACAATGTGATTCCTTCAATTAGCTCTAAACCAGCAATGATTTGACAAATTATAGCCAGTTCAGAGACACCACCACTAATTTTCAAATTAAAAACTTGAGCTTTAGCTACCTGATGATTTTCATTGCAGTTGTTTCTTTACATCATGTGAAAATTCAATCACCCACCAGCTCACAGGTATCATTTAAATGATTTAATGAAAGGCGAATCATGCTGAAAACAATCCAAGGAAATTACATCACCAGATACTTAAGGCAGGAATTTACAGTATCATGAAAAAGAACAGCACTGTCCCATAGAGATGATGTGCAGATTTTTGTCGAAAAGGAAGACAAAAGCCAACTCAGTAGCCTAAAAAATGTCTGCAGTTTTACCACCAGAGGGTACCAGCACTCCACAGACCAGGCAGATTCTGTTCATTGCTATTTTCCCTCCTCATGAAACAAATGAATTGCAGGTGGTGTTCAGGTGATCGCTCCCCTATATTTGACATGCATGAAAATGAGCCTCACAGCAGTGAAAAACCTTTTCCTCATTCAATAATAACAAAAATGTTGGCACGAATGGGCAAGGGGTGCTTCTCCCTGGATCACTCTGTGCAGCACAGCCCACACTGCAAGCCCTGCTCCTCCAAGCAGGAGCCCACCTGCAAAAACAACAGATCGTGGAAGGCAGAAAAGGAAAAGAAGTGTGGGAGGGTGAGACTGAAGATCTATAAATCACCAAGAATGATTTCAGGGGTGAATCTCAGCAAGGGACACAGTCTGAGCCCTAAGAATTGCATGAATGCAGTCCAGGAAAGTGCATTTGAAGTGTGATTGCTGAGCAGGAACCGCAATTCCCCCAAAACCCACAGCCCACAGAGCCAGGCTGCTGCTCCTTCTGCAGTAATCTGGGGTGCGCAGTGATGAAAAGCCTGTGCTGGGACACGTAAATGCAATCCATCTTGGAAGCATCAGATATCCTCCTACCACACCACTTCCAAAGGATAAACACCTGCTGCAAGTTAATCAAATCACATCTCAGCAGTCCTCATTTAGCATCTGAAATGATGACCGTGTTCAGAGCTCTCAGTGAATTTTAATTTCTGTTGATGCTATACAACCCACTGGTTTCCCTGCAGTCTGTTCTGTTTCTTTCACATCTTGGTGTTTACAAAGTCTAGAAGTCTTCTTAAGTCCTCTTTCTATAGAAGATGCTACAAAGCTATCATGTTTTATTCACCAATGCCCCTCGCTCAGCAAAGATGATAACAAGGTACATCTTCACCAAGTGTCACCTACACTTTTTTTTATTTTTTCCCTTATGGTGGCTCAGTATTCAGAAAGACTCAAACTCACTTGACTGCTGCTGAGTCTGTATTGTCCCATAGCCATAGGATGGTAGCTGAGTCTGTATTTTTAATCTCATCTATTAGAGGCAGCAGTGTGGGTTGAGTTGTTGGGTCTGGCTGTAAAATCCTAACAGGTGAACCAGAGTGCTGAAATCACAGGGGATGAGGAGAGGAGAAGCAAACAGTGACCTGGGGAATCAATGAGCAGAGATGGAGCACCTGAAGTTTACTTGTAGTGATAATGATACTATCAAGATACATACAGCACTAAAGGTTAGAAGAAAGAAATAGCATAAAAATCAAGGTTTAGTCATGAAAATTGAGTTCTCTGAAGCCTAGACTTTCTAACAGCAGTGTTTCAGCAGGTGGCAGTCTGTACCTCTAGACTAATTCATATATGCTAAATAAGGATCTGAATTCACTTCCTCAGTTTTTAAAACTAACCTTTCTATCACTTCACATAATTTTTCACAGCCCATTAAATTGTACCAATTTGCAGTATTATTCCTAAAATCTTGGTTATTTTGATGTATGTGTAAGTTACAGATTACCAAATGGCAATGCTCTTTTGTCACTGTCACAACTAATATGCTATTCTAGGTAATAAATGTTCTGCCATTGCGAATCACATTTAGCATTCATATTTTCAAATCATGCTATTTTGAGGTATTGAAAAACAATATTCCAAAAAGAATACGTATTTCTTCCAGGAAAGAAAAAGCCATTTATGACCGTGCTAGATTATGAAACTAATGCTGCTGGATGCACGTCACAGGTTTTTTTTTTTTTAATAAATTTTGATTTATTTTAATATTTTAGATTGTTTCTTCTGTATCTGCTTTCATATGGACTAATATAATGCAGATCTAGATGAGAGTTTTCATATTTCATATTTTTATATTGAGAGCTATACATACGTCAGTGCTTGTCATGTATCCTGTTCAGCACCTCTTCCTTCAAATTTTAGGAGCAGATCACATACGATTTGCCTACAATTTGTTCCAAAACACAGCAGCTCTTTTGAAGCTGTCATGAGGATTAGCTACATCATAGGCAGGTTAAATAACATTTACATCTGCCATCATTTTGGCAATTATTTGTCTTGCATGAAGATCCTTGCCATTACATCACAATCCGTCTGCAAGACTTTTCTTGAGCGTACATTAACATGCAATTTATTTGATTTTTTGTACGGCTTTTCTACCATATATGTTAATCAAGGTAGCAGTTACTCTGATGGAGTCTTGATCTTGTATTGCATCATCTCCTATAGTGAGATGTCATGTAGGACTCACTGTGGACATCTGCAACCAAATTCCTCAAGTAGACTTACAGCTAACAGAGAGGAACATATGCTTCTAGTGGACAACTCCCCCTATGTGAGGGTGGCCAAACACTGGAAAAAACTTCCTAGAGATGTGGTTGATGCCTCGTGCCTATCAGTGTTCAAGAGGCATTGGGATAATGACTTCAATAATATATTTTAACTTTTGGTTATCAAGGAGTCAGACAGTTGCATTTAATGATTTTTGAAGGTCCCTCTCCCTCTCCACTGTTTACTACATAAATTAGCCAAATACCACCCCTTATGTTCAGCCCAGTTTTGGATTTTATTGATCTACTTCTTAAATGATCAGGTTTCTCTGAAATTCCTCACTTCAACTTTCAGTATTACATCTACATCTCGTCCAGGATCATACTTCCAAGATAATAACCCAAGCTCTAGGCAGGACAGCTTCTTAAACAATTACTACTAAGACACCACCTCTTGAGCACAGACACACAGATTCACTTTCACATCCACAGTGCTGTTTCTTGCAAATCCATTGGAATTTCATTTTTCTCTAAATGCTCAATTGAATCTGAGATTTTTCTGCTTTGCTTCATTTGATTCTTTCTTGTTTTCCCTTAAAACTTGCAATCCAGTTTCATTCTGTTCTGCCACCTGGTAAATGCTAATGGACTTCTCTAAGATTAGATTAGGAAAATATGGTGGGGTTTTGCTCTTTTTGGTTTCTAGTTCCCAATACAATGTCTTAAAATTGGGGGATTGGGCTCCCACAAGCTTTCACAAATTTCATATTGGAACAGTCCTTTTTCTTTCATTTATTGGCTTTGACCCAAAAAGATTAAAATTGGATCTTTTCTCACACTTCTTTCAGTTGCTCCTTATTCCCACCCACCATCTTTTTCTCTGCATCCAAATTTCAGTTTTCACAGTACATCTGCAGTATCTTGCACCAATCATTTTATGGTTGTTAAGAACAGGTTTGAGTTGGGTTGCTCAATACTAAAAAAAAAAGGTCATTACCAAATATTTGCCAACAACTCTTCAGAAGAAGGGAATGCACACCTGAGTTTCACAAAGCTGGAAGAACTCACTTCTTGCATTTCTTTCACTGTGTCCACAAATTCTGCTGAATACACATGTATGTCCACAGCTCTGTGCTAGAGCCCCTGGCCCAATGCCAGCATACATCAAGAGCACGGTAAAAATGCCATGTTCAACAAGCTGAACTGCACTGCAGTGACAGAGACAGATGAAGATTCTCCACTTGAAGCTGGAGGAAACCCTGGGAAGTAAGGAAAAATCCCCAATGGGTTCCTGGTCTCAATGGGAGGAAAACAAATCCAACAGGTAATGAAGTGATAGCTCAGAATGACACCAGTCCATTGGTAACAGAAATGAGGACCATGATTGGGAGGAGATTGAGCCAGAAAAAACTCAGTCATGCCAAAATAGTCTTTCGTGACCTTGGGTTTTGCATTGGCAGGAACTCCTCTGAATAGGCTTCACTGGTGTTTCCATGAGTTTGGAAAGCTTTTAAAAAGCAAAATCTAGGAAATAAAAGTTGTGCTTCAAGCAAGGCATTTAAGACTTTAAAGAACAGCTTGTAAATTAGATGGTTCCTTCTTTCCTTCATGTACAAGCCAAGATCCTGGTTAGAGCCTCATCCTCCTGTTGCCTTTTCTTCCAGTCCACTGCTAAAAACATTTTGCTTTAATGCCCTTTTAGTTCACCATTGACAGCTTCCTTAAAGAGTCTGGCATGCTGATACAAAACATTTTGCATCAGCAATGTCAGATAGAATTAACACTGTTATTGTGGATCTTCTGCTCTATAAGATGTTTCAGAACAAAGGGCTGTCACATTTTAGAAAAATGTCACAAAATAGAAAGCGAGAGAACACCCTGTCGGATTATTATCAGCTTGGAAGAATCATCCACCAAAACCTCATTAGCATCTTGTCTTTGAGACAGGTATTATAGATGACTGAAGGTCCTAGCATACATAGGGTACAAGAAGAAGCCTAGATGTCTTATCATCTGAGTGATTTGGGGCAGGTTGCAGCAGCAAAGGGGAAGCAGTAACAGCGTCAGCTATCAAGAAGCTAGATGTCTCCTGTCCTTCCATGGCTTGAATAAGGATGGAAAAGCCTCTGATTGTTGCAACTAAATTCTGAATTGCTCTGTTAGTGGCTTTACATTCTATTTTTATAATAAGTAATGACATTGGACTGAACTGTTGTCTGGGGCTTTTATCTGCCATGACTAGTATGCTTGTCCATGGGCTTATCTCTCTCTACCAGCACACTGCTAATTGAGTTGAGACACATAGACCATGAAGCACGGCAGGCCACGCAGCACAGCAAAGCAGGAATACCACAGAGCCAAACTGCAGTACCCAGCAGCCCCAGCTGCAATAGCAGCAAGTCAAATGTGTTTCAGAAATGGTTCAAACAGGACATTCTCCAAAGTGCATTAACAAATCTGTGTGAAACCATTTGAAGGTAAACTTTAAGATTTATACATCGGTTTCAGCTAAATTTTGTGAAGAGTGTAGGACATTGAAAGTCAGCTCATAATTCAGTAGTCAAATGCCCAGTCTTCAGCAAACTCTGTAACAAAGTGAATTGAGATTATATAAAAAATCTAAGGTAAGAGCATCAATCATTCATGTCAACAGTTAAATATCTTGAGCTGGAATTCCCAGGAAGGTGCCTTTCTAAACATCATCAATGCTGTGGTGTTCAGAGAAATGAAGATCAAAGAGTCCAATTCCAACAGCAACAAATTCTTTGGGACATCCAGGAGCATTTCTCACACAGACCTGCACTTGTATCCCCACAAATTCTCCCCAGTTTCTTTAGAAAGCAAGAGAGGAATGTATTATACACTCCCAGTGATTTTTTAGTGAGCTCCAAATAACATAATAGCAGAGAAACATCTGAGCCTGCTGTCCTGTCATCCACATTGATTGCACACACTTTTGTGATATTTTCTGCCTTCCCATTTGATATCACTGAAAATTAAAAGACCGCAGAGGACAAAAGAAAGAGTGAAACAACCTACTCATCCTTTCTTCCACCTGACCAAATTCCCTTTTCTGACAGGCATTCGAGTCAAACATATTATGTACTCCACATGCAATATAGCTGGGAGTGAATTTATAACATCAGGAATACACCATCCTGCATGGTCTCTGTAGCCTCTACTACAGGATTTCTACATAGGGGGGTGATAACATTGATTTGGTAGCTGGTCAGATTCTTAGAGTGGACTGAAAACAGAATCTTTACTCTTTACCCTCTACTTTGACCCATTTGGGGGCTCTGACAGTATTCTATTTTTTGTGTTTTGGAAAAAACATTGCAAAAGAATATACTTTTTTAAACAAAGCCATTACTTCAACCTAATCTAACACTTTCAGTTATGTGGGATGACAAAGTGAAAAAGAAATTTCTAATATGAACTCTTCTTTGTTTGTGCCATCTCAGCCTTCACCACACACTCAGTTCTATGTGTGAACGTGGAGTAGGACATTCACAAGACAAGTTACATGGTGGAACTCCCAATGGACATTTTTGCATGGTTAAACATTTGCAACAAGGTATGAAAAAAGAGCATGGCTGCACATGACCTGCAGCCCAAAAACACATTGACAGTACACTCCAGGACCATTTTAGTGAGTTTTCCATTAAGAGCAATGTTGTTGTTTTGTTGTGGTGAGTTTTTGTTCATTTGCTTGTTTAGCTTTTATTTTCAGTCCAGGAGGATTTTTTGACCATTTTCTAATTTTTATGTAAGTGAGGAATGCAGAATCATCTCTGCATCTTACTCTATGTGACAGCACTGCACGTCAGTTTTCCTTAACTGGTCAATGCCTATGTTCCATCCATGAGTCAGTAGTACTGCAAAATAAGCCCATATCAATCAGTTGGGAAAGGATTTATTAAACTGTGGAAAACAAAGCAGATGAGCTAGCAGATGAACTGTTCTCACTTTATTCACAGGGAGAAAAGAGAAAGAGAAGAAAGGATCTGTGCTAGAAGACGCAAGGGCTAAACTCAAGTTACAGCAGCTGTGGATCCAACAAATGGTGCTGTGGAGGAATGTTTACTCGAGATTCAAAAATTAACACAAAAACTAAGAACTATAACTAAAATTTACGATAAAACAAGCCCAATTTTTATTCCAGTTTGACTTGAGACTGCCCATACAAGCCTTTTCTTACACCGGAATTCCTGCTCTGTAGATAAGCACGCTGTACTTTGGCATTGATGATCCATCGGGCAACAAGGCTCCACAGCTCTAGCTCATTGCCAGTCATCATAAATGGCACTAACTGGAGGCCATGGGAAGGCCAAAGAGTACTGAAAGCAGAATATTCTTAAATATCTTTTTCTAAAAAATAACTGGGGATGTCTCAGTATTTTCTAGATACCACATGATAATAGCCATTTTTAAATATTTCAGTGTAGGTGTCTTCTCTCATTCAAAGTCCCACCCAAGGGATGGACTTTTATCAGATAACCATGGGCACCCTTATGTGGCTCCACAGGGTGTCCAATAGGTTCTATTCCACATCTGCCAACCCTGTGTGCATACTGAAGATCCGCTGTAGTATGTCACAGAGCACTAGGCGCACATGATTGAAGCTCTAGTGCTCTTCCTTTTTGGAGGAGCCATCATAGCCACTTAGAGTATCAGATCAGTACTGAAGATCAGCATCCTGGCACTGAACAAAGCTGTGTGGATGGAAACTGCAGTTTCGATGTCAACTTAAGCAGCACAGTCTCATAATTACACTGTCCCTATTTAGCCAAATACTCTCTATCATACCCTTTCTCACCATGCAGAAATGAAACCATTCCTTGTAACTCAGCTGCAAATCAATCAAACTGTTGCTGCAGGTTGTATACCCTTTAATGTCTATCTGCATTTCGAAATACATTCTCTCCTAGTTCTATATGAACATTGCAAGGATCTTTTTTAAAGTTTCTGGAGAAAAGGGATAGGAAATGGATTTAATCCTAAAAGGTCAGCTGCTGTCTTGGTGGTTTAACACGTGGAAGATATGTGGTCTGGATAGAAATGTGAGGGGTATGTTCAATTGCTTAGAGGCAAATCCCTTTATAATAGTGGTTTTTCAATGTCTCATCTTTAAACTAATGGGAGTATGTCAGTAATGTATGTCAATATCTTTAAAGTGATTCAATAAAGAGACCTACAGAGGCTGCGTCATAAGGAATTTCTATAGGATCTGCACCTCCACAGGAAAGAGCATTAGTATATGCAACTCCCAGTGGGTTGAAAACGTATGATGTTAACATAACCACTGAGGTCAACACAGGAACAGCTGAAGCACAGAGAATTGATGAGTCCTATGTGCTTCATTTTCACCTCTAGTTCACGTTCATTAGTAAATTATGAGTTGCTTTTGCATGGCAAATGAATCACATTCTCCCTGAAGGTGAACTTCAGATAAGCACTGTAGAGGTCATTGTACCATTACAACTCTGATTTATAAAACCAAACAATTGCACATAGTATTTGTACCTATGTAAATTTGATGCTGTTTTAAACTGTTTCTGCTGCTTTGAATTACCATAAGCAATTAATCAGCATTCAAAATTCAGAATGATCATCTGTAAGCATGTGATATTTCATTTGAAGTCTGAAGTTGAAATGTTTGGAAGAGGTTATCAGCCTTTTCCAGACCTGCCCAATTTTATTCCTGAAGTGTTTCACTAGCATCTGTAACAAGCTTGTTAAATATGATGGCCCTTATGCTCAACTGACTTGTTAATATCTCAGATTACATTATCCCTGTTTAACCTGACAGTTGCAAATAAAGACAACCCTATCAAACATTCACGAAAAAAATGGCAAAATGGAAAGGAACATTTTTATTTATTTTTTTTTTTTCTGAAGAAAGAGCTCTATTTAGTCAAGTAATTTGAAAGAGAACAGAATTCAGCATACGTAAGTACATTCAGAAAAATAAAACCCAATTTGCAGTAATGAGAAGTTCTGCATGCAGAATACAATCTAGCAAAGCAGTTAGGTCTGCACTGAGCAGCTCTATTGAGATTCGTGTGTTTATATCCTCAAAGAAGATGAATCTTCATTCATTTCTCTCCTAAATGGAACAGCTGGCTTGACTGAAGGAAGGTCCTCTATAACAGAGGAGTATTGGGCACAGTGATACACAGCCTTGACATAACTTTCTTACTCAACATCCATGGGAATAGAAATTCCTGTTCTTAATGTGAGGTTTCCCACTTCCTTCTGTTGTGAGATCAATGCAGAGAGGGGCTGGAATTTCAATGTCATAAAGAATGTGTAAGACTGGAGAGTTAAATTCATTTACATGAATTTTCATGTAGAGAATGACAGATCTGACCACCGGTAGCCAATAAAGCTCATTCAGTGAGCTGAACTGCCCTAGGAGCACCATTGACTCTAATAACTATTTATATTCACTAGGATTGTAGATACTTAACTCACATATACCACACAAATAGTTGAATCTCTGAGTGCAATTTCTTAATCATAGGTTGAATCTCATCTTGTGTACGTGAACAAAAGCAGAAAGCCTGCAGCAGAAAGCAACAATGCTGATGCTATGCTCACAGCTTCCAGTGCCTCTGTTAGTTCCAAATATTGAGATGCTCACAGCTTCCAGTGCCTCTGTTGGTTCCAAATATTGGGATGACAGAGAGAGTTTGCATCAGATGTACAGAGCTTTTCCCTTTTGCTGAGCCTAAACAACTGTTGCAGTAAGACTATGAATGCTCCAGAGGAATGAATGTCAGGTCTGGGCTTTTTTATTGACATTCTAGACAACAGTGATGGTTGACTTAGACTTCTAAGGGGTGTGGGAAGTCAGATTTTATTCCTCCCATCAAGGTATCTCCAAGGATGCCATGTAATGGGACAAACCATTAGCAAGTGAGCACTATGCAGTAGTTCTTTCCTGGGTGAAAGATGTACTGAATGAATCAGACAATCTCTCCAGTATCTCAAAGCTCTCATCATATATGGATAAACTGCTTACCAGCAGTAACAGTCCTACAGAGGCACAGAAGTCTGGCCTATATTGGAGCAGTCCATAATATTACTGTTTTTTTTTTCCTTTTTTTTTTCTTTTTTCTTTTTTACAGTGTTATTCCTGAGGACTAGTTCAAATTACCCTTAAATCAAGGTGAGAATTTTCACTGGCTTCAATGAGTGCTAGAGCTCAGCTTTACCTTTTTGCTATTTAAGATTTTGCCTGCATTTTGATTCAATAAAAATCAGGCCAGATGCATGTGAAGCACAGGCTGGGATTCACCTCAACTTACTGCAGACATTGCCAGTGCAATCTCAGTGCACCTGGCTCCCTTTAAAGCAGTGGGGAAAACTGGAGACCTTAAAAGCATGATTCATCTGCTCTGTTTTAGATATCTACTTTAGGATGAGATTACATACGTATTAGAAGTGTCTGCTTCTCCATCTGGAAAAAGAGCCCAAGCTGACTAGGTCAGATCAATCTCACTCACAATGGTAGATAACAAGCCATGGATCAAACCGAGCACTCTGTCACAATGTTGGGAATGATAAAAAAAAAGGGGTAAAAAGGGAAGAGAAAGCTTTCCAGTAGGTTCCAGGGCACAAACATCTAAATACAATCCTTAACGGAGGGAAAAAAAGTTATATTACCAGTGTAAACGCACAGAACATGTTTCATATTCAAATATTTTGCCACACTCAACATTGAAAACTCATGAGATGAAATCAAAATTGACGAGATGTTCTTAAAAATACTTTTCCCCTCTGTTATTTTTGCCCCTCAGTGTGCATGCAGATGCAATCTAATGTTTTTCCATGGCCACGACAACCATTAAAGCAACTCTTTCTAAAGAATGCAAGCTTGCTTTCTCCTCTGAAGGTAATGCTTCATAGAGAAAAGTAGAAGAAATCAAGTATAGCAATCCCCACCTCACTCAGTAAAATTATGAGATCTGGTAACAATTAGCTTGCAAATTATTTGAATTCAGAGAGTGTTGTGCTAAGTCTGGTGATAAAGTTAATTACTCACAAGGACAATATTTGAAAAGTTTTTGTGGTGTACACTTCACATTAAATTACTAGCACCGTTTCAGCCATTGTGACATTTTAAAAATAAGCACGTTTACACACAGCTTGCTTGTAAGGTTATTAGATGTATCTCAAGGTGGCCACTTGAAGTGTATGCTAAACAGCTGTAATGTCGCTGTGGATATTGTTTATCTAACAGAAATGATTCAACATGCCCATAATAGAAAGCATGTAATTAAGTTCTTCATGCACCAGTATTGGAAGCATGGGGAAGCCTAAGAAATATTTTGTGCTTTAGACTCTTGAGGGAACTTGTGGTCCCTCCTTCCTCCTGCATAGATCACTGCGTTCTTTCCTTCACAGAAGGTCAGAAGGATAAAAAAGCATATGAAATCTGTCAAAACTAAGGATTTTTTTTTGCCAGGAATTTCAATTAATTCTCCTTATAGACGACACAGCTCCTGCTCTGTTTGTGCCACACTGCATAAAAGGAGGAGCGGCCTCTCCCTTGGATCTGTATAAATGAAGTTAATAATGCTGGAATCACCTGGTACTTTCACTTGCATCTTCCTACACTGTTACAGTGCTTAAATTCACAACATCAGCTTTATGTTTTCTGTAATTTTTAATATATGGAAGTTTTTGTGCTGGAGGATATTGTCACATAAACATTTTTCCTCAGTTCATGAAAGTATCTGTTTGGTATTTCTGGCACAGCTTTTATTACTTCCCTAGTTAAGAGAGTGCATGTACGCTCATTCATCCTTTATTACTGCATTAACCCATCCATTATCCAAAAGCATATCCCAAAAGTAGGGTTCATATTACAGGCATCAGGTCCAGCAATGACTTCACAAGGTGATTTGGTAGCAATTCCTATCAGTCAGTTGATGTCTCACAGCCTCAAGCTTCATGAGATAGACGATAAAAAAAACAAGAAGCAACAACTAAAACCAGATTGAATTCAGGGGATCCTGGCTGCTCTCCACCTGCTTTCATGGTACAGCAAGCTAAATACATTGGGCTTATACTAACAATTCCTTCAGCTAATGCTCCTAATTGATAAGGTGTCAGTGCAATGTATCAGACATTTTTTGCATGCATGAGTTTCCTTTATTCTCCACTTCCAGCTAGGAACAAATAGAGGATATATATATATATTTTTTTTTCTAGGATTTGCACATTTAAAATCCATACCACATACTACATCAGTGCTGAGACTGGTGCTCTTCAATATCTTCATCAATGATATTGACAGTGAGAATGAGTGCACCCTCAGCAAGTTTTCAGACGATACCAAGCTGTGTGGTGTAGTTGACATGCCTGAGGGATGGGATGCTATTCAGAGAGACCTAGACAGGCTTGAGCAGTGAGCCCAGGAGAACCTCATGAGGTTCAACAAACTCAAATGCAAAGTCTTGCACCTGGGTTGTGGCAACCCTACTATCAATACAAGCTAGGGGATGAAAGGAGAGAGCACAGTCCTGCCAAAAAGGTACTGGTGGATGGCAAGCTGGACATGAGCCAGCAATGTGCCCTCACAGACCAGAAAGCCGACCGTCAGGCTGGATGGGGCTCTGAGCAACGTGATCTAGCTGTAGATGTCCCTGTACATTGCAGGGGAGTTGGACCAGATGACCTTTAAAGGTCCCTTCCAACTCAAACAATTCTATGATACTATGATTTTATTTCACATGTATATAGCCTAAATCCTTTTGGTAGTGACCTGTTCTTACATCTTAATGACCCTCTAGAATTGGCATGCATCAGTACCACGTGTATGCTTGTGTCTGTCCTCTCCTGTTAGTTCACACTGCCAACAAGGTGCCACACATCAGTTTTCTTGTTAGATGATAAAACAAGGGAAGAATGGGTAATATTTGTTGGGCTTTAGAGATGCCTGAAGGACCTTCCAGTGAGGAAGAAAGTAAGGCTGATGCCAAAGTTTGTTGGTTGAGGAAGCTGAAACACCACTTGAGCACCATTGCATAAAATAGGGTAGATAAAACCTCAATGATAAGGAGAGATGGCAAAACCCAAGCTTGCGGCACTCCAGGGCATTAGGTTTACATGGCAAGGTTTTGGCATGGAGGGAGACTGAGGGGGTGGCTTCTTTGAGAAGAGCCCAGAAGCTGTTCCACTTTAGATAAAAGCCAGTTCCAGCTGGTCCAAAACAGCCAAAACTGAGTGGATGCTGAGTGGATGCTGCTTGTGCCTCTTAGAGAGCAGATTTAAGAAAGAGAAATAAGGCCGCTCAACAGCAGCTGGGAGAGGGGTGAGAAATGTAAGAGAAACAGTTCTGCAGGCACCAAGGTCAGTGTAGAAGGAGGGCAGGAGGTGCTCCAGGCACAGAGCAGGAGTTCCCTGCAGCCTAGGAGAGGCCCGTGGAGGAGCAGGCTGTCCCCCCGCAGCCCATGGGCACCACACAGAGCAGATCTCCATCTGCAGCCATGGAGGAACCCACGGTGGAGCAGTGGATGAGGCCCGGAGGAGGCTGCAGCCCATGGAGAGCCCCCGCAGGAGCTGAGTTAAGCCAAGTACTGGATTTGGCATCAGGAAGGGATATCTCTTTCACATCATGCTGACAGTCAGTGTTGGCTTAGGCCTGGATGTTTTCGTTTCCCTGGAACACAATGCATTGTCGTTTTCTTCGGCTTACCTAGGAATTATTTTGCTATAGCAAGAATTGATAAAGGTCTCATTGTTCTTTAAGTACATTATAGTTGAGACTCCTGGTCTTTAGTAAGGTGAAATAAAATAATGAAATAAAGTACAAAAAAAAAAAAAAAAACCAACAACCTTCAGGCTCATCATAGAGATGCCTATGTCATTGTACTGTGCCTAAGCAGACAGTCTCAGATATTGACTGGAGAAAATACCTAATTTTTTGTTATTGCTTGTGACTGAAGTTGTTGGTCCTTTTCCAGTGAAATGAAGGACCCTATCTTCATAGTCAGGAACCTGATCCTGGTGGTTTTAACTCCAGCATATGCAATGGATATGCCATTGAAATGAACACAAAAGATGCACATCTGTCTCCTTACTCTATCTTACACTTCCTACAGCTTCACCACCCCAGCATTTTGCCTTGGTTCCCAGGACATCAGTAAGAAGCTGATGTGGGAGCACGAGGTGTGAAACATAAAGGACTAAACAGAGGAAACAGACATTGGTAGCTCCATTCTCCCCTCCCCTCACCTCCTTCATCAGGATTAAAATATCTTTTGATGAATAGGGAGAATATTTTTTTATGTGAACTAAAAATATTACAGGAAATTAAATAGGGCTGTGAAGATGTTAAATTGAGAAAGTATATTCAATCATCATAACATCTTTCATGTCAGTTTTAGTTCTGATTTAAGCTCAAAATCTCAAAGTAAATGTAACTTTGGAGCCAGAGTGTATGTTGGTTGCTATATTTATAGACAGTGTTACAGGAGTGTTCTTCCCGCTTTACACTCAACTAGACAGCATGGCAGTGGGTAGTACTCCAGGATACATCTGCTTGGTACACCAGCTCTGCAGTACCGGGAAGGTGCAATTTACCAGCTTTAACAGCATGAGTTGTTGACACGGCTAGATGTGAGCAACCAGAAATGATTTAATTATTTTTAACATGAATACCCAATTACTTACAGGCAGGTTTATGCATGGGAGTGTGCATATGTGTGCATATCTGAATATATTTTCTGGAAACTAAATATCCTACAGACATTGAATTGCTACCTTTATGAGAGCTGGAAAATTGAACTAATTTGATCATCACTCGCACCCTAAAGAGGATTTCCCAAAATGCCTGAAGACATATCAAATTATTCATTACTTTTCTGAGTGCTTCTACTTTTTAGCCAAGAAATAAAAATAGAAAGAGAAAGAGAGAGAGAGAGAAATGGCATCTGTGCATTGGGGAATGAAGCCTAGAAAGAAACATTTGGGAAACTTAAGAAAAGAGTATGAAAGGAAAGCAAGAGCTTGATCTTATGCTTACAGAAATTGCTGGCAAAGTTCTCAGTGACTTTAACAGTGAAAGATCAGAGCTCAAAGAATGAGCCCAAGAGAGGAAGAAAAGAAACAGGTCTGCAATGAAAGACAGCGGGCGCAGAGAAATGGTGATAGTCACACAGAAAAGCCCATAACCACTTTCATGTAAAAAGCCTCTTGCTTCAGTGACCTATGCACATCTGACGGCTGGTGTGTTCCCTCTTTGGGGTAGATGGCCACAAATATACTGTTGCTATGCGCTGAACTCCAGGAGTTCAAAGCTGCTGCACATTTTTCTTTGTCATTTCCTCTCTTTTTTTTTCCCCCATAGTCTATCTGCTGTCAGCTCAAGATTTTTTACCCCACCAATTCCGAATACCCATTTCTCAAAGAAGTCTCAAAGAGCAATTTATAGAGAGCTCTTACAACTGCAAAGAAAGTCTTAATATTGTAATAGCTTGGAATACAGATGGCAAATTGAGATGCCCTTTAGCTAATGCTAAACATCTCATGTGCTTTCCAACAGACAGATATGTACAGAATAGGAGAAACCTGGTGGAGCAATAAAAGGCTTGGAAGCAGACAGGGTATCGCTAAGGTTGTATTAGGAAAAAGAATTAGCTTTGAATTTTACTGTGGCAGTTGTGAAGGCCTGGGGCTTTAATCCTACAAAGACTTAACCATTCAATCTGTACTGGATATTACAATACCTTACATCATTCCCTGTTCACAATTCTTTTCTGATTGAGATTTTTCAATGTTTTGAAAAAATAAAGGATATAATTTACCTCCCATTTATCAGCCGAACTGCAGAGCTTGTTAGGATGTAATCCTTTCGGGGGAGACAAATTTTAACAGACTGCTGGAGTTGTTTTTGGTTTGTCATGTGCAAACTGACTGCATTCTCATTGGTAACCACTGAAAAGGCAAGAAGGATGATGGCTGTGCTACAGCTGGTGGTGAAAGGTTATTCTCAATTTTGATCTGGCAAATGAGTTATCAGCCATCATGAATGACAAGATTTCTTCTCCCACTCAGTCAGTGATGAGCACACTTTCAAACATACTGTTTTAAGAAGGCAGAATTACCAAGCCATTTCAAAGACAAGGTTAAAAACTTCAGATGCTTCATTGCCCCTTGGTAGGAAAAGGAACTGCAATCCTCTCTTCCTGCTCTGACATCATTAACTATTTCTTAAAAATTAAACAAAACAAAACAAAAAACACTGAAACACTGCAGTTGTTCTAGGAAGCGATTGACACATACAAAATAGGGAGAAAGTTTCATCTTAAACTGGAAGAAGATAAGTGATAGGAAAATGGAAGGCTTGTGAATGTTCTTGGCTAAATGAAATTCTGGATCAAATTAATTGGCTGCAGAATCGAGGTCTTGGCCATGGTTTAAGAATAAATGAGGCCACCAGTCACTCATAATTGGAAAAAGCTTTATTTTCATTTTGAATGCAGCGATTCAATAAATAAGAAAAATCATTTCAATGGGGATCATTTCATGCCGGGGCACACCACAGCAGACTAATGGAGTAATTTTTTTCTATCAACATCAGCAATGATTTGGAACTGTGCTGTTTTTAAAGCTGAACCATTCTGGGGAAAAAATAAATAGCAAATGATTTCTGAAGTAAATCCTTCCATTCACCTTCAAGGAAATGTTAAAGAGAAACAAGTAAGTGGATTGTTTGATCTAATTATATAATGCAAGCAAAACTCTGAACAACAGCTGCAGTATGAAGAGGGCATTAGTGTTAACTCTTCAGCCCAAGCATCAATGTCTTATGATTATCACTCATTAAAAACACTTTGTTGCACATGCAAAAACCAATTGCTAAGGGGACCTGAAAACTACATAAAGCCAGAATGTGGCAGGCATCCCTGTCACCGCATCTCTCTGCAACCATATTAAACTTAGTATACAGACTTCTGGTGAGGAGTATAATCTAAGTGGGGTAAGATCTCTACAGCCTTGTATGTAATGACAGAAGAAAGGAAGTACAATACAGAAGAGTGATAGATGGTCAGTGGACAAGTCTACATGCGGAATGAGCAACTAAATTCTACATCACCCGGTGCAAAAATTGAACAATTACACTTATTCTGCATATCTGTGTTCAAAGCATTTTAAACCCTACTGCTGATGAAGTCCTACCAACCCTCTGTATGGTTCATGTCCTGTTGCTTTCCACAGACTGACAAATGTGAGACAGAAAGTTAACCTGCCCACCATTATAAAAGTTGCCCACTGATTACAAGAGAAAAAAATTAAAGGAGGAACTGAAAATGTAGGGAAAAGTGCTAAATAACATGCTAATAGTCTTACAGTTACACTCTTCTGCCTTATGAGCATCAGACTGGTGACACAATTCAAGACAAGATAATTCAAAGAAAGTGCTTGAGTCTAATCATGTCACTTAACATGTTTTTGTCTTTCTGCAACCAATTTGATGTCTGCCTGTATGCATTCTTAAAGCACTAGGTCTCAGTAATTTAATTTTGCTGATGGAGAACTGAGATGTAACCACATGAATAGTTTCTTAACACAGTCTCACAGTGCACCTTTAATTCCCACAATTCTGAAATGTTCCACAGAGACAGGATCTCAAACAGCAGAACGGAACAATATTTGTGCTTACCTTACAGTGAACATTTTCCTCAGAATGTTTATATTGGAAATGGATAAATAGTGACACAAGAAATTCATTCTGATGCCCTCATAATTCTCCTTGGTGATGTTCGACCATACCTAATGCTGCTGAGTTACACAAGTAACATTGACATGCAACACAAATTTGGAGCTCACCTAAAAGACAGACTTCAGGAAGTACACATTTACACAGGCTACAGGGTCAGTATCACCCAGGAATTTCAAGGAGCCAGTATGGTAACAAAAGTTTAATTAAAAGAGGTATAATAGCATGTCAAGACTGTCCTGAAGCACGAGGCTGGCAGTCAAAATTAATACCAAAAATCCTCACCACCACCACCCCAAAAAAATAGATATGTGTTCAGTGTTACTAATGCATAGTAATTTTTCTTTGCAGGACATATTTAATCTGAAGCTAGGTGACAGTACTGGAATATGAATCACCTTGTGCTAATCCTATCAATACCAAACACACACAGATGATTTTACATAGTAACTGGTCTCTTTATACAGCCTAAATTAAAACCTTCCATTGCTTTCTAGCACTTATCACCTCAGTGTCTGAGGCAAAACCTCATAGCCAAAAGTAAGAATTGAGTAGGAGATTAATATTATCTCACAACCAAGAACTACGCTGAATTTTTTAATGGTGCTGGTAATAAATCACTAATCACAAATGAAATTCTGCAATAAAAGAGCCAGTGAATCACAGTGTAAGGATGACATGTACCCACTGTGAGAGCATGGACTCCTCTCCCAGCTCCCTTTCTGAGTACCACGTAGCCCAAGTGCCATATCCAGCCCAGGCCATTTTGATGTTGGTCTGCTGGTGGCATACCCGTTCCACTTCCAGAAGTGGAATTCTCCTGTGGAATGGGGCAAAATATATCTCATGCAACGTACATGCAGTGTAGCACCTCAGACCAGGCAGAGTTTCCTTCAGCAGTGTTGGTGTGGGTATGTAAAGCTGGGTACTGCCAGAAATCTACAGGAAATCTCATCATAAGGAAGGATACATTACTCTTTGTTAACCAGGACCACATTAAAGACAGCCACCTTCGGATGACACCCCATCCTGTTTTGAGCTTTACCACTCTCCACCTCACCGAAGTAAGCCAGTCATTTTGACACTATGAATACAGAGGTGTAGCAACTTCATCTGGTATATGGTGTGGCAGCCATGACCTTGGTGAAAGAGTGAGAATACTTTCTATCCATCTCAAAGCTGTGACTTGGTCCCCCTCTTATCCTCCATGACAGCCTGGCACGAGGTAACTTTGGTCACCAAGTCTTCATCAGTTCCAGTCCCTAGCTCTGCTTTTGACCCAAGGCAGGATTGACTTTGCAAGGGGATATTAACCCACAATTTTAACCTTGTCCCTCTGCACCATTTCTATTTTCCTTGGCAATTCCTTTTACTTGCTGTTTGTTCTCTCTAGCAGTCTCCTAGCTTACATTGGTCAGCTTCCCTAAATCGCTTTAGTCGTGGCTTTGTGTAGAAGTTGCAGAGTACAAAGCATTACATCCCATCACAACCACAGTCCAGAACTGATGACAGCTCCAGTGAGCATCTCAGGCTGTAAACCTATATCTGGTATTTAGGATTCATTTTACGTTATCTTTATACTGCAGGCCCAGCAGTAATTTTAATACATGAGCAAACACACAGATTCAACACACCAAAGGAGAAAACATTCTCCTGGGATATACACAAAAGGTAATTTAGTGCTTTCTGCCTCTAAGGCTTGCCAATGCCAAAAGATCTTGAAATTTATCTTGTAACTGCCCACTGCTTTTTTTTTTTCCCCATCTTGCTGTCTCCTCCTTCCCAGCCTCAGGACAGGCTGTACTTTACACTACAAAGAGATACAAAGTTTGCCCTAGAAAAAATAAACATTTTTTATGGAATATATATGTATATAAAAAGCCAAGATGTCTCTCATAGCAACTCTTTTTTCACCATAGTCAAACACTGCTACCACCTTCAAAGCATCAAAATGAATCCTTCCTGTACTAACTTAAATATTTATTTACTTTTATTTTAAAATACAGCTTTCTGGCTCTTAGATATTAAACGCTTAAAAGGATGAAGTCTGCTCTCACCTACCAGCTCTCTTGAGGTACTCACTGCTCTGATGCTACCAGAAAAGGTATGCTGCCTGCAGTCTTGAGTGGAATAAAATTCAAATCCTATAACATGCAACTTCTTTCCCTCTTTGAGTTACACTATTTTATTGACTTTCAGCCACTAGATGTACAGGCTGTATGTCTGTATATCCCATTTCAAGTTAAACCCAAGAATATATAATCAGCGAAGGTCTAATCCATTAACAAATAATGGCTGTGCAGAGGAAGGCAGGAATTCAACACCTATTGCAAGTGCTTCCAAGGTTATCAGAAGTGCTGCCGGGTAGTCCAGGATGAGCAGCTCATTCTGTCAGACATGAGGACCGAGATCACAGTGTAGGCTTGAAAAAATAAGCTGTGTTCCCTTATGAGAAAAAATCATGCTTTGATAACAAAATTTTAGAGCTCAGACGGGTGATTTAAATGCATTTACAGTGCCCTGTACTTTTTCATGGGAAGCACCAGAAGTGTTTACCAGAAGGTAAAGCAGCTGAAGCCAAGTAAATGTCAAAGTGAAATCCTCTGAAATTGTCACTTGCCATGATGGACTGGCTCCATGAGGTGATACAACTGAATCTGACTTAGTTCCTTCACACAGAGCAGTGATACATGAAACTTGACAAAGCCAAGAGTCCCCAAACCAGCCAATCCAAAATACATTTGTGAATGTGCTCAAAATTCATTCCAAGCCACCCCTTAAAACTGCAAAGGTCAGTGGCTTTTAAGTGCAGAAATTTGTTTCCCAGTCTCACCTCTATTTTATGTTCCAGCCATCTGTTGCTCCCCTGCTTACCCCAGGGATACTTCAGCTTTCCAGGACCATGGCATGACAGAGACAACACATTCATTTTACTGAGGACCCTTACTAGAATTTTCTACAAGCCAGCCACCACAATGTGAATAACCAGGTTTTCAAAGTAGATGGTGATCCCAATCCTCACTTAGGAGCTATCTCTTATGAAAGCTAATGTAGCACTGTTGTCGGGTGACAAAATTAATTTACGAACAGTGACATAAAAGCCAAACACAGATACTCATGTAACAGCAAGAAGGACTGCAGGTAATTTCTGGGCACTTTCAAGAGAGAAGAAACACAGAAGTACAGAGAACAGACACAGGGTGCCTGTGCCCAGCGCTGGCCAGGAGCTGCAGGGCCTCTGTGGGCTCCAACAGCCCCACCGCAGGGCACAGCTGAGCCCAGCAGCCAAGCTGGTGGCCACTGGGGAGAACAAATATCAGTAAGGGCACAGCACACACAGGCGGAGGAGGAGACCCCAAGCCAGTGAGAAGCAGCAGAGGGGCCCCAGGCCTGAGGAGGAGGAGGGCAGGAGGGGCTCCAGGCCCACAGCAGGGATTGCCCTGCAGCCCCGCAGAGCCCACCTGGAGCAGATCTCCACCCCGCAGCCCGGGGAGGGCCCACGCTGCAGCAGGGGGACATTTCCTGAAGGAGCTGCGGCTGTGGGGAGCCCTGCGGGAGCAGGGTGTTCCTGAAGGGCTGCAGCCTGGGTCAGGGCCCCACTGGAGCAGGGCAGCGTGTGAGGAAGAAGGAGCAGCCGAGAGGGGCTGGGGTGGGCTGAGCGTGACGTCATCCCATCCCTCTGCTGTTCAGGGGAGAGGGGCTGGGAATGAAGGGAGACATTGAGATAGGAAAATGGAGGGTGGGGGAAAGTGTTATTTTAATGTTTGCCTTTGTTTTTCACCACCTGAATGCATTGTTATTGGAAATTGAATTCATTTTCCCCAATTTGTCTCTGTTTTGCCCATGATGGTAGCTAGTAAGTGATCTCTTCATCTTGACCCATGGGCTTGTCCACGTTGTTTTCTTCCCCTGTCCTGCTGGGGAGGGGGAGTTAGACAGCCACTGGGTGGGAGTTTGGCCCTTAATCAAGGCCAGCCCACCATGCCATTCAACACTTTTCTGTTCATTCTTGCTGGATTGTACACTCTCATGAAGAAAGGGGAAGACAAAAGGCCGAGGTGTACACTGATGCTTAGAATTAGTTTTACAGTCCACCAGCTTCTCTCTCAAAACTTGATTGATGTAGCCATCACTGCTCAGTCCCATTACCCCCAATGCACTGAGTATAAATTTGTTTATTCTGAATATTTTAATGTTTTCATTATTACTTAATCCAAATTAAAAAAAGGAAAAAAATATTACCGGGGCAGATCTAGATGATCTTCACCTATTTAAGTGTCCAGAAGCTATTTTATCCTTGATGAACTATTAGTGTTGTTCACACTCTACTGGACACTGTTATAAATGTTTTTGCGTTCTTTGCCTTGACAGAAAAGGAGAAAAAAAATATTATTTCATAGTTGTAGCTGTAACCCAATTACTCCTCATGTCAGAGCAGAACAAAGGCAAATGTGATTTTGGCTTCAAGCCTGCCAGCATCATTCAGTGCTTCAGTGATTTTATTTCCCCTATGTCAGCAGTATTTAAATTTCTCTGTAAATTATTCCTGGTAGTTTACTCATATCTTAGCGGAGGGGCTGTGGAACTGTGCCTACGCTGTATCAGTTTAGGGTGAGCAACATGGAGCCAGAGTGCCGCAGAAATCATCTACCAATTTATGGCTGACTCGGGCAGAATTTATTTTGGGATGACACAGAGAGTGGAAGACCTACTCCCAGTACACATTTGGCAGCAGGAGAACAGTCACTGTCTGCTGTGTATATGGGGCATGCACAAACTCCACTTACGATGAGAATAAAAGTAGTAAATGAAGGATATTTTAATAAAGCCAAAATCTAGGCCAGAAGTCTGAGTGAGTCTTTAAGCTAAAGCAAGCAATGCATCATCATATGAATAGGTTGCTATCATCCAGTTATGGGAATTGGCCATGCGTATATCTGTAACCCTCTACAGCTGTGAAATAAAACATGATAGCTTAGAGCAGGAACTTGTGAATCATGGAACCATTGATGATTTCAGCTATGTCTTTGGCTTTAGTAATAGTCCTGGCTAGGTTCATGATTATGGTAATGATCCTTATTGTGCCGCTTTTTAAGCAGTGACTTTAGAGTCATTCTTCAGGGTAATATCTGAGCAGATTCATTTATAATTGCTCACAATGCAGGGAAGTGGCACAGTGAGCATTTTCTGGGTGGATGTGAACAGTGTTTCAATGTTTTATCATATATATATATAAATCTTCCCTGCAGCCACTAAAGAATGCCTGTATAGCGTCAGTGAAGGATTTTCTGGTTTTAGTTCTGCTAAAAGTGCACTTCCTTAGCTTTGGTTTACTCAGCTGTGAAATGGAAACCCTATGATTTATTCACATTTCACAGCAATGAAATGTTTGCAATTTCAGCAATGTAAGATGAAATCAAGAAACATTAAAAAATTATTCTTGTTGTCATAGTTTTTGTTACTCATGCAGGGTTATCTGAAGAAATGCTATCACCTCTTCCTATCTGAGAAGACCATGACAACAAAGAAATTCTCCTAAAGAAGTTGCTGAAAATGCAGGAAAAAATGTTCAACAGTGCCCATTCCCCTCTTATATTGAAACCACACAGTGTTTAAAAGCTTTCTCTGCATGCATCATCCCAGAGGAATCCTCCCAACAGTACCTGCAGAACTTCCCTGGGATGTTCTCAGCACCTGAACATATGGGATGTGGGTATGTTTGTGGTTCAGCTCTTGAGGACACTGTGCACTGAGATAAGGGGTCGTGAGATCAGCACCAGCTGTAGCAAACATTGTTCAGACAACTCCCTGCTGCCTCTTCTTGTGTATATTCAGCAGAAGAACAAGGAGGATAACTTACAGGTACCACTTTTCAGCTTCCACTCTGACTTACTGCCTGACAATGGACAAGTCATGTAACCTCCTTTTGCCATTTTATGCCTCAGTTAAAAATATGCAGCACTTACCCTCCCCTTCTGGGTATAAAGCTTTGGTAATTCATACCTGTCAACTGCTTTGGGACTCTTAGATGAAAAGTGTTAAAAGATCATTATTAATACTAATATGAGAAAGCAAAATCTATAACATAACAGACGTTGAAAGAAGCCATGTGCCATGTATTAAGCACAGAGCTTAACAACATTGGCTTGCCTATCTCTTTTGAGATAAGCATGATTGCAACAGAATCCTTGAATGGTTAGACAAGGACTCCAGTTAACACTACTTGCATGTTTCATAAAAATAATGAAAATAATTGGGGTACCTATGGTGCCCCAAATTTTGCCCAAATAGATGCATGCAATGTCTTGCAGAGGCACATGGAGATCTTAAACCTCAAGCTTTCCACTATCAGATTATATATGTCCATATATGTATAAAAGGTGGTAACTCCTGTCAGATGAGTTACCTATACCATCCTAATAAGGTACATTCAGTTTGGTTACATATGGGTATGTGTCCATTCATGTGATACAGCTTTTATGTGGTCCATGATCCCAATGTGAGCATTCTCTGACATGTGGTAAGCACACTTGGTTCCATTACAAAGTATGATTTCAAAGCACCTGCCATATTTCCCAGTGCATAAGGTTGTTCCTATCACTTGACAACACACTCAACTCCACTTATGTGACAGAAGACATGGACTTAAGTTTGGCTGATTTCTTAGCTTCCAGTCATGTATTATACTTGGCTCTTGAGAATGACGGCATCAGTGATTGCCTTGCTAGGACAATTTCTGTAGTCTGTATTTCACTCCTAGGACACAGACTTTGAAAAACAAGACAGCAGACGATGGCAAGATGGTCTGTCTGGATATGTTTCAAAGACTGCTTGAGCAGTGGGCCCCGGAGAACCTCATGAGGTTCAACAAATCCAAGTGCAAGGTCTTGCACCCGGGCCATGGTAATCCCTGCTGTCAATACAACCTGAGGGATGAAAGGACAGAGCATAGCCCTTATGAAAAGGACTTGGGGGTACTGGTGGATGGCAAGCTGGACATGAGCCAGCAATGTGCCCTTGCAGCCCAGAAAGCCAACCATATCCTGGGCTGCATCAAAAGCAGTGTGACCAGCAGGGCGAGGGAGGTGACCCTGCCTCTCTGCTCTGTGCCAGTGAGACCTCACCTGGAGCACTGCATCCAGATGTGGAGCCCTCAGCACAGGAGAGACATGGACCTGTTGGAGCACATCCAGAGGAGGGCCACAAGAATGATCCAGGGGATGCAACACCTCCCCTATGAGGACAGGCTGACATAACTGGGGCTGTTCAGCCTGGAGAAGAGAAGGCTCCGGGGAGACCCAACAGAAGCCTTTCAATATCTAAAGGGGGGCTACAAGGAAGAAGAGGACAGACAATTTAGCATAGTCTGTGGTGATAGGACAAGGGGAAATGGTTTCAAACTAAAAGAGGGGAGATTTAGACTGGATATAGGGAAAATGATTTTACAGTAAGGGAGGTAAAGCACTGGAACAAGTTGCCCAGATGTGGTGGTAGCCCCATCCCTGGAGACATTCAAGGTCAGGCTGGACCAAGCTCTAAGCAATGTGACCTAAGTGTAGATGTCCCTGTACATTGCAGGGGAGTTGGACTAGATGACCTTTAAAGGTCCCTTCCAACTCTAAGGATTCTATGATTCTATGACATCCCTACACTATAAAAGTCTTCAGCTTCTCTCTCACCCTTTGCAGTCTTTTCGTCTTTGATCTAGAACATCCTTAGTCTGATTTTTATTGTACTTACCATGTGTCTTGTTTCCACAAGACTTCGCGCAGAAGTCAGTTCCGCTTAATGACTGACTGCATGGTCTGTAGTGAGTTACCTGGAGGGCTAATTGTACATTATGATTCCAGCTTTATGGGGCAAATTTCTGTATTACCAGAAATTCACATCTCATTGAAAGCCTGACCTGGTAACTGAAGCTGACTGAATCAACAAGGGTATTTCTTTCAATAAATCAGCCAATAAAGATGAACATCTGTGAGTTGTTGGATTCTGTTGATTTCAGTGAGCATCAGATGAGTGTCTCTTCAGCCTCCATCATGGGTTGCAGTGCTACAGCTGTTATGTACATGGCCTGTCTACAAAGACCAGGATATTTGCATCTGTAGCTCTTCTTTATGTCTAGCCAACCTTTCTTAATTAAGCTAGAGGCAAAGAAGGCAGGAAACATCAAAAACTAGGCTTTTGTAACTAGGAAAAAAAACTGTGCATCCACTGGGCTAAGAGATGACTCTGTGCTTTTTATAGTCTGGTCACGTTCTCTAATTGCTCTGGTGATTTGTACTTAATCAAGGCCATTCTCCTTTGCTGCCCATTTCCCTCCCCTGTCTGGCCCAGGGATGAAGTCACAGGCTAAATTTGTGATGATGACAGTCAATGACATAGTCATAGGCGGTGTTTTGGTGAAGAATGAATCTGTGTTTTTACTGCAGGGTCAAACAGGAGAAACTGAGTGGGTAAGGTAAAAAATTTACTGTTTTTAAGGAAACTAGCTCCTTCCCATCATGCTAGATGATAAAACATGTAGTAATTACCCCAAATTAGAGGGGATCATTAGAAAGCGACATTTCTGAGTGTAGGGTGTAATGTGCTTGAGGGATTTATACGAATCAATTGTCCATTCCTCCACTCCTCCTGGCACTTTCCTTCTAGCTAATTAAGTATAAAGAAAATTACACGCAACTTCAGGATGATGTAATACATCTGCATAATTGAGCAGTCCATTGTCAAAGGGTATTTAGGGAAGTGTTATGTATATCTGATGGAACAATTTCCACTATTAATATTCACTGAGGATTCCTGAAATTAACTGTAATTACTGAGGGAGAGGGCCTAGATATGACTGAGCACAGCTCAAAGAAAACATCTGTTCAATGCTCTGTGCTGGGCAAAACCACAAGGATAATGCTAGCTGGCATTAGGAAAGTGCAAGGTAACAAAATATGAAAGAGAGCAATTTAAAAAGAGAGATGAAATAATGAATGGCTTCAAATTGAAACCTAATTATGAATTCTACTGCTGACACTGAGAAATGAGAAAGCTGCAAAGTATTCACCCACAGGTACCTGCCTCTGTAAGTATGAGACTAAAGAAATAGTAAAGCGTGATAATTTTTTCCCATTTTTCTGATAAAATTTATCAGAAAAGTGTAACGGGGTAAGAAGTAGGAAGTGTATCTTATGAACAAAGTGACGTATCACTATATACCTGCACTGCAAATCAGAGGCCTAAAAACAAACACCCCACAAGCAGGAGTGTGAGGAACCACAGTATATTCTTTCATTTATTACATGTAGCTATAAAGAAGTACTTTTTGATACTTCTGATACTTTTTGACCAGGCCAAAATCTGCTATAGAACATCCTGTCATCTCTCTCCTGCAAGCTTGTAAAGCAGCTGCTGATTTTCACTAATGTTTCAAACTTTGGCAGCTCTAATGAATTCATTTTTCAAGTGAATGGATACTAAAAAGGTTCTAAAAAGCATTTATTCAATGAAGTCATATTTTCTGTTACTGATACTGTCACCTTTCCAGCACTAAGTTGTTGCCTACCTCTATAAAAAACAACTAGGTCTAAGGGATTCTTTCATATTATGATTATGCTATACTCAAAACAGTGGTACCTTAAGCTTATCGTCAATACAAAGAAATACAGGGAAGGAGACTGGTGAACTGGCCACCATTTAGTCTGCTCTTTGTTCTCCTTACACCAAACACATCTTCTTTTCTGGGTTGAGAACCAGGTCTGGTGAATCTAGCTGAATAACTACATCTTTTCAGGATTCCAGGAGGTATGAATATACCAAGCCTTGCAGGCTTGGGAGGTCTCAGCAACACAGCATGAGACATCTGCAAATCATCAAGGCATGGATTAGTTCTTTCTTTCTCTTTCTTTTCCTAACCTGGTTATGAAATAACTTCCCAGCACAGTTTTGGGTTGCACATGTTTCATTTTGCTAAGGCGGCCTTATCAGCTGTCATCAGCCAACAGCCAGGAAGAACATGATTTGCTCATTCTGGTGTCTTAAACCTTATCACAGGTGGTCTGCTTTAAACTTCTGTCTTCACAAACAATAGCGTAGTAATGGCGCATTTTATTCCCCATGTGCTACATTTTGATGGTGGTAGATCGGATTCACATGTACAGATGGTGTCCACACACCCTTTTGTTGAGAACTAAATTCTGACACATATACTTCTCAGCTGAACTCATTTGGCTGAACAATGCCATGAGGAGTACAACAAGCCATTATAATAACTACTAGCACCCGTCCAATGGCACTGGTTGAGTTTTATTCTTTCTTGGACCCCAGAGAGATGCAATATTCTATGGAGATGTAAAAGTATCCTTTGAAGCTTTGTGCAAAACACAATTTGTAAAGCCAAATACACAGGCAACATTTTTTATCCTGTAGTAGCAAAACATCAGCCTTAACCTTGTTGGTAGTAGGATTTTTCAATCTGACAGGCTATGGGATTAAGGGACCAGTGTGCAGCTAGGCAAATTACAGGAATATAAATCACCTGAGGGAAATTGACCTCTTGGGTCTTTACATCCCTGATATCATAGGACATCACATAATACGGTGCAAAAACATGACAGACTCCATCTCAGTTGCTGTGTTTGCTTCTCCTATGGTTCTTATAATGGGAGAATATCACAGAACCTCACTCCCCAACTAGCTATAATCCCGCTTGTTTTCATCTTAAAATATTCATGAGCAATATATTCACATTTGGTTCTGCCAGCACTGTCCTGTTTGCATGGTAATTGTTTTTTGCTTCCCCAGTGATCATGCACTGGTGTATTGACAGACAGCATATATTTTTTCAGCCCCCACTTTGCTGCAGTTAAGCAAGTTGATTCAATTTTTCTATCCCCATAATAAAATAATCTGTTTTTTTTCCATCGTTGCATAGCCCACCTCTGCAACTAACCTAGCTTGAACTTCTCCACTCTGAATAAGGACAACTGGAATGATCTATAGACATAGGTTGTGGCTTTCTTAGTCTTTGGATCTATGGAAATGTTTGAATGGAGTTCGGGATCCTTTCTAGCTGATTTTCTGATCTGCTCCTTGTTCAGCCTCTGGAAGTAGTCCATGGATCAAAAATGAAAAAGCTCAGACCTGCAGTATTTTAGATGAGACCTTAGCAATAGTTTGCTTCAATATTTCTCCTTTTCTAGTTGCAAATGCAATATGTCTGATGCATCCTATAAGTGCTACTGAGGCCAGACTGATAGGTGGTATCTTCACAGATCACCTTCTCAGCATTTGACTACAGGTAACCTGCTTGACTATTCCTCATGCACATTCTGTCATTCAGTTTGACAGATTTACTAAAAATCCTCATATGAAATCAATATTTCAGAATCCTCCTTCTGTGAAAGTCCTATTTTCCTTGTGATTTGTTTAATATTTGATGTGGTAAGTTCCTTTCTTACATATTTACTCTGTATTTTTTTGGCTAGTACCTGGATAAGCTTTACTCTCAGCCTCACTTCACCTGCACTTCTTTTTACTCTTTCTTTATTTATATTTATAGAAAACTTTTTGTGACTCCTCTCAATTTTTTCACAGGGTTTAAGTCAGTTGGTTTTGCAAATGACACATAATTTCCCACAAATTCCTTTTCCTCCATTCCTTTTTTCCCCCTTTACTCTTCATAACCCTTTTTTACATGGTTCAAATCATAAAGATTTTTTTTTCTTTTCAGAGATATTTTTCTTTCATGTGGTTCTAAATCTTGATAGTCATTTGTACCTGTGGCAAAAAGAAATGTCAAGTTTATACCCGATTCAATTCGCTGATGTTTCCAGTCCCAATGACTTCTGTAACTATACTCCTTCTCTTCTCAAGGGAAGATCTGTTGAAATCACAGCACTAGGTACTGGTCTATTTTAATTTATTCTAAATTTAATCATTGTAAGTCACTTGATTCCATAGTGTTAAAAAAGACAAGAACAGTCTTCAATAATGACCTCACTGTTTACAAAACAAAATCTAAAGTGGCATACTACCTCCTCCTAGTTTGGTGATTATTTGATGAAGAAATATGTCAACTACACATTCAGGAGTAGCTTGAAATTTCTGTTTTAACTGCAGCTCTTCTCCAAACTGTACTGAAGATATTAAAATCTTTTTTATTGATTGCCCTTAGGAGTTTTCACCTCTTTAATAACTTCACAGAGCTCTGTGTATATAATTGAGAAGGACCTACCTAAGGGATTTCATGACACATTCTCAGCACCACCACAGCAGAGTCTTATATAGTCATCCCCAACAGGGTGTTACACAAAGGTGATTAGAGCAATTATTTCTTTGTGTTCAAAACAGCAAAATAGCTCCAGCAAGTGATTCTGTTGAAAAGATATATAGCAGCATTATTTGAAAGATTACACTGAAGATCCTAGATGAACCAGAAGTGTACATGGAGCCAAATGGTATACAAGGAACAGAGATGCAAAATATTAATCAGAACCACAAGTCTCTGGTTTAGTGAGTTGTCATTGTATAGAAATACTCACTACCTTTATTTTTATGCCTCTCATCCTTGAACAGGTGATTGACTTCAATGCCTAATCATTACAGCAAATCCAGCACATTTTTATTCCCACAATTGTTGATTTTCTGTTCCACATCAGTGGCTCTCATGCTTTCTTTCTATTGCTTGATTTAATGAACAAACATCTCAGCAGCTTCTCACCCTATCTGGATCCAGCTATCAATAACACTGTTTTGTCTAAAACATTTACAACCAATTTGATGTACCCATTTGTTTTCCGTTAAATAATCAAGACTGAGCTGTTGCATTCTTTTTCAACAGGGCATGTGTGTGTGTGTTAATAGGACTGTGTTCCCTGATAAGCTACACTAATTTCTTTGTCAAGTGGGAGTACTGTTTTGGATGCTACGATCCATAATTCCACGAGTTTCAAAAACTTCGGATCTCAAACTTCAAATGCCATTCTGCCTCAATTCTCTTTCCTTACTTTATTATTTTTTTTTTTCTGTAGTTATGTTTATACAGCCTGGATCATATTCAGTAAGATGAAAGGTATGAAAAGATTTTCCCTGATTGGCAAATCCTGCTTGCTTTTTCACAGATCAACTTCGGTTCTGCTGACTTTTACACAGATCCTTGCATCAGACCAACAGGGTCTCTCTTAAAGGATCTGCTTCTCTTACTCCTTTCTCCACACCATGCTAGCTTAGATCTTTAAGATTAGAGAAACCATACCCTTTTATGTGTTCATCTTTTTGTATGACCTGTTTAAAACCTACGTGCTCACGTGTTTAATTTTCATTCAGAGTGCAGGTTTCTCTGACAGTGTTTCATGTACTGCCTACTCCAACAGAGCACTCCGTGGAAACTAGTTAAAGTAGTGAGTTTCAGAACTATATCTGATTCCTTTTTACTAGTTCCTATGCCGTTCAGAAGTTGCTGTTTAAAAGCTTTCCATTTGTTAATCTTTATTTCCATGAAGTTTCAGTTTATTTTTTAACTATTCCACTCTTTCTTTCCTAGTGTTCTTTTATTTCATTGCATTCCTGGTGCCACTTCATATTTAGTATTAACTCAGCCCAAACAGGTTCGCAGAGCTCTGAGTCATTCAGCATTCACTTTTTAGAGGACCTGATGAATTTGACTTAACTCTTTCAGATCCATGAATGATCTTTAACCATGGGCTTCCAGGCTAAAGGAGCTGTAGCTGAAACCTCTTGTGTTGTGGAAAAAACAGTACTAATTTTACACAAGAACCTGTTCCCAGCCTAGGCTTCATAGCTGAGTTACAAATGAGGGGACTATCTTTAGCCCAGTATTAAAAAGCAAACTCCTGAAGCATGCCAGAAGTTGGCCTTTACTGTTCTTCTAATGACTTGACTAATTCACATGTTCATACTTTTGCAATGGCAGACCTTCCCCTTGGGCACCTAACTCTCTTCACACATTGTACAGTGCCTATGGGACCTCATCTAAGCTGTGAATTCAGCCACTCTGGTAGGTGTTGAAGAGTATATTCTAAGGCTACACTTAAGTTTCTGTGTTGGTCTCTCAGTACCCTCAGATTAGTTAAGAAATCACAGAGTAACAGTCACAGAAACACAGTCACAGAATGGTGAAAGATTCAATTAGAATTTGGGCCAAAGGGATATATGCGGAGAAATGGGACAGAAACCTGGGGGCACTAGCCAGTAATGATATTTGGAAAGAGAATTTTCTTATAGCACCTCAAAACTAGTAAGTTGTTTCAAGACATGTTAGGGAGCATAACTGTCATTCTGTCTCTGTTCCAAATTGGAACAGATCATCATAACGACCCAGTAATGAAGTGAGCCACAGGACTATGGCCTTTATAGTGCACTAGAAATTAATCTTAATTTAAGTCTTTCTCAGGGACAGTTCTGGTTCCCTTGGATTTAATATGGGGTTGAGAGTCAGGACTTGCAGATTCTATTCCAATTTCTGACAGTATATCAAATGTTGTTCTCTGACAAGTTGCTGAGGACAAAGTATCAACTTAGAAGCAAAGTAAATGATCTAAAGTTTGGATGAAGTTTGCATTTGGATTACAAAGGATAGACATCTTTATTTCTAAACTGTTTCTATCTTTCCCAGAATTTTATAAAAAATAAAATTTGATGTCTAAAAAAAAAAGATCCTTGGGAAAACAAACAAACAAACAACAATAAAACACCAGAACTCATAGAGTTATTTCATGGATATAGAAAGACATTGTGAGCTTCCTTATCATATAGGTGTTCATTAGACTAGTTTGTCAGAAAGAAACTCTCGACTTAAAAATGAAGAACTTAAATTATTTGAACGTATGAGTTTCCATCTGAACAGTAAATGAATGTACTACTCCATTTTGGCATATTTTGTGAATCTTCCTTAACAATGTCCAAAAAGAGCAAAATACGCTAAATCTGAGAGCTCTTTTTTATCAATCTTCCTTAGTACATAAAGGTATCAGCTTGGTTTTAATTTAAGAACGAAATGGTTTTCGGTTCAACCTAAGTGCTTTATGCTTGCCAACGCTTCTTTGAAATGCAGTATGCAAACCTTGCACAGGTAGGAGCATTTCATCAGGAGGTTCTTGAGCTGTTCATCAGTTGATAGCACCTACTTCCCTTTAGGGAACAAAAGATGAAAGGTGGTAGATTGCTCAGGAGAACCAAATTGTATGTGCTATTGTGGGCCATTTTGACAAAAGTAGGATAGAGAGGGTTCATATCATGGGAGGTGAGAATTCAGCTGAGGTGGGTGAAGAGGCAAGTAACCTGTTTCTCCAATATATGTGTTTGGAAGGCATGCTGTCTATAATTTGAGAAGCCAAAAGTTTTCTCCTTCATCATTTTCCAAGTGAGCTGTGTAGGCTTACTTGAATACACAGTAGTTTAGAAAGAGGTATCAGAGAAATGCCCTCCTAGCTCAGATAAATGTTGGTGTTTTGTTTCCAGATGCTATGAAGGAACAGCAGTAAGGGTGAAAGACTTTTGTAGTCTACTACCTGCACTCTTTCAATATACACAACTTTTCCATTAGCAATGTTATTAAAATCCAACTCTAATAAAGAATTCTGTCTAAAACTTTATCCTGCCGCTACCTGGCTCAGTCAAGATGATTTTATTATATGTAGGTCGCTCCAAAAGTAGTACCTCCTATTTATTTCCATGGAAACTACAACAGATACAAAGAGAATAATAACACTGTTTGATAGAGAAAATTCTCAGCTACAAAACACTCTTTTTCAACACAGTCATCACCATTAGCTATGCATTTTCTCTAGCAAGAGTTTGCATGCAGTGCTTATAAAAATCTGCATGGCCATCCAGAATGTGGCTTCTCTTTCATATCACTGTCACCACCGCTGAAATGGTCATGTTGCTGTCACCACCCACTGCTTCACTGTGCTCCCATCCACTGTTTGATCTCCAAAAACATTCAGCAAGCTTCAATGAATGTCAATGTGTGCAACCTTTTCTGCATGGAGGGATTCAATTCCGCACCTTTGCTTCACACGCACCTCCATGTCAGATGCCACTTGGTCAGACTGCCCCTCTGCTGCCATCTGTCACACAGCAACAAAATGGAACAGAATATTGGTGGGAAGGTTCAGCCTCTACTGCCTCTGATGTCATGGGCCAACATAATAAAATAGGAGGCATTACTCTCCGAGCAGATTGAATTTATAAAATTCAATCTGAACATCAAAACTGACATAGGAAAAGGTGGCACATCTAAATGATTGCTGAGAAGACAGCAAGGTCAAGAGATAGTAAGCAGGATATAGTAACGTCAAGGGAGATTGTGTCTGACCTACAGCAAAAGCTGATATTTTGGGTCATGGACCTGCTTAAGTTTGGACGAAAAAGAGACAGGATGTTGGGATCCCAGTGGCAACAGGAACAGCAGGGCTGATGACTCTGGACTGCATGAGCTATAGCACAGTGTTTGCATGGCAGATAGCATATTTTTTGTGGCCTCCAAGTTTCTCCTGAAGTAGGAAGAGGACGCAAATGGGGTATGTTGGTGGAGGTGGCTCTATGCTCTGGATCTAGAAACAGGCCAATCTGTCTCAACAAGAATCAGGGTAGGGTTACTTCTGAAACTAAGCGCAGATGTCAACTCAATCCACAGGTGTGCTAGATGTCTGAAGTTCCTATTATCTTCAGTGGAGTTCTACAGCTTTGCTTATTTGCACAGACACGGTTACTGTTTGAGCTGCTGTGGGAATTTTCTCTATCCACCATCCCATATTGTTACTTCAGAGCACCTTAAATGGCACAAAATGCCTATATGCAGACTGAGTCCAAAATGGCAGCTACCTTTTCCCCCTCTCCCTCCAAAAAATGGAAACAAACGATGAAACTATCACATCTTCTACCCATTTTTTAATGCCAATTTCAGGTATACTCAAGCTTTTAAAAGCCCAAAAATGGTGGGTTTAGAACTCACTCACACAGCCTCAAGTGAATGATGCCTTTATTGTCCAGATTGTACAGATGCTCTCATGTTGCTGATGTGACATCTGCATAAACAGGAGTTGTCATATATGTTTGTGTGTGTGTGCAGTTGTGTGCATGTGTATGTGCTGTTAATGAAGTTCTGGAACTGAATCTTTTCTATTCTTACTTTCTCATCCACTGTTTGACCTCTAATTTCTGATTGTAAAGGATATTCCGCACTCTAATTTCTTCTCAAGAAAGCTTAAAAATATCATCTACCCAGAAGTGTCAGTCTTCTTTCAGTAAACAATAATTTAATTACATTATTTCTTGAGCTTGTCATAGCATGCCATTCTGCAAACCCCCTCATGTTATTGTCCTGATATAAATACATCCTCATCTCATTTGCTCAAATCTGACTGTTGGCAATCACGGCAGGAGCTGGAAAATAATGAATTTGATCACGCGGTAAGGTAAGGAGGCTAGCCTAGCTTACAGAGAGGCTTTCTAAGTACAGTCCTTCCATTAACCCCCTAATGACATCTTCAAATGAAAATTTTTAACCTAGATCATAAATATAACAGCAGCACGCCTGTGCTTGCTGGAAATAGGATGTTCACGGTATTCAGTTAACTTCCCCTGTGACACAAATTATGGTGCTGTTTTCTGCCCTTGGGCTTCCCAGACCTGCTAACAGAGGAGTTAACACTTGTATAGGGCTCATCAAAGTCAGTGCCTAATTCAGTGAAATTTCTAAGCTAGTTTGCTGATGTCCTCCTTGGAGAGAAGTAGGTGCCTCCGCAGGAAGAGCCAGCGGATCTTAGACATTCCTCACAGGGTGAAATGAATTGCTGTATTGCAGCAATTTTAATTTGGAAGTCTCCAATTAATTCAAATTCACAACAGCTCCCTGGTGTGCTGCAGAGCTGTGGTTTCTTTGAAAACAGAAAGAGAGGAAAAAGAAAGTTAAGCTGCTTGTCTTGGGCATCTAGTGAACCATCCACAGATAGCAACTGGACTGATGAGTCCTTGCTCCACACTGCAGCCTGCAATCAGCAGGTGTGAGGCCTTTTTGGATCCTAAATCCTGCCCCTCTGCAAACACACAGAGGCTCTGACAAGGAATTAAATGAGTGCCTGCAGATTGATGGGGAGCCCCACTGGGGCAGTGGGGACCCACTGGTTCCTCTCTGGGCGGTCACTGGGGATCTGCATGGGGAGGGTGGGCAGAGTCTTTAGCTGTGCACCTGGGAACCGTTCTGGAAGTGCACAAAGAGAGACTGATTCACCATTTCACGAAGTGCTCTTCAGCTGCTGTGGCAGAATAAAAGATCTTTAGCGTGGAGTGGAAATGGTCTCAGACAATGTCCCTTGGCAAGGGCTGCTGCAGTGTCGGAGGTGTGGCTGCAATACACCCCCCTGCAACTGCTCCCCAGTTCCAAATTTAGCCTCCGCCTAACACAGTTATTGAGAGTACAGAAAACAGCCCAAGGTGTTGATCGCTCTGCACACCTACTGAGAATCTGCTCCAAAAAGTGCAGTACTTGTTTTATTGCTCACATTTCAATTGCTGCAGAACACAGCATATGCAGCCCCTGGGAGCTGTGAAACCCAGTTCATGGCTGGGGGGAATCCCTGTAAAGAAGTGAACTGAATGACAGAGCTGAGTGCTTTCTGCACAGGGGAGCAAGGGTAAAGAGGAAATTCCTACTTTAAAAATAACAATCATGGAAATTGTATTCTCAATCTAAGGAAGAAAATTTATTCTGAATAATCTAAACTGAACACCCTGTAGACCTCAATTGCCCGGAGAAGCAGCTCTTCTGACAAATTGTAACAATGTAACATTCTATTCAGCATTTTCACTAAGTCCCAACAATTCAGTTATAGGATTACAAAAGCATCTCTGGTTTTGGCAAAATAAAGGACAAAAAAAAAAACAATGGTTGATGCGAAACCATACAGAAAAGTCTGAGCGTATCAGACATAAAAGCCGCAAAGTCAGAAAGCTACAGAAAGGTAGCATTCTTGGGTTTTAAATTTTACAACTGAAAAATTTGTTGTATTTTGGGACACCCCTGGAATAGTGGACAAATAATGGCAGGAATCCAGCAGGTGACAGTTGTTCATGTTGCAGCATTCATGATGAACTGTTTCCTCTTACGTATCAGTATTGTTCAGGAGAAACAATAAATATCAGGAATAGAGCAAATCTCCATGCTGTGTCCCAGAAACCAGTTTCTAAGCCATAAAATATGCTCTCCTAAACAAAAATACAATTCCAAAAGCATCTATACCTCTGTGATGGAGAGCACCAAGGCATGTCTTCCATCCTGGAGCAGCTCCGTGCTTGGCATTCTGCTCATGAGAACGATGAACTTCAAAATCTATGCCTCGTGTCATGGCTGCGCTGATCACAACCACTGAAATCGGCCCTAGGAGCACTCAGGACTCTTAAGAGGCTTCAAAATGGGAATTGGAACAGCTCTCCACCATATCTCAGTGAACAGAAGAATGTAATCGTGCTCCTGCCTGTGGCATCAGCATTCACGCACGATGCCAACACCTCCTCCCTGATGGATCTGCCCACTCCTGCGGCTCCCAGGCACTAGGAAAGCAGTGCTCAGCTTCTCCTTGTCTTCCTAACACTCTCTCCCAGTATTTAACTTCACTTACTAGGATTCCAAGAGATATAATCACTATAAATTCACCTCTCACACTGAAAAGTCATCAGAGGCTTTGCTAACTAACTCTGGTTAAAATTGTTCATGACTTTGGTCACTGTGCCCTTTGTTTTAAGAACACGGATTCGAGCACAACCAGAAGTAGCAGAGCTGTTCACTGGGTGGGAACAAGGTTAGTCAACATGAAATATGTGATGGCTTTGTACAAAACAGACTCCTGAAATAGGATTGTATTAATGCATAACAATTCAGCCAATGCAATGACACCAAACAGTGATGGCAGATAAAATTTCCTTCTTATATCCACAGCAAGGAGTATGCTCTTGCTAGGCTTGGATTTGGAACCTGTGTTCCTAAAGCTAGCCAGCCCTTAACCCACTGCTAAGGGTAAGGACCCTGAAGGTAGAAAACAACATCACTTGATTTAACCAAACTTTGCATCAAAACAATCTGTTTGGTTTTTTATTTGTTTTCTTTTTATAACTTGGAAGAGGAGAATGGTTCTTTCAACCCATCCATGCAAAGAGCCTGAGACCTTTACTCTAGAGCAGATGCTGTTAAATGACAGTGCCTTATACAAATAATTCACAAATAATTCACTCATCTGTGGCCTGATCCAAGAAGTGCTGGGCAGTTTTTTAAGCACAAGAATATAAAGGTTCCCCTGACTTAAACCTGCGTGCTTCAATTTTGTAATGCTTAGTTGTCTGAATTACAGATCATTTTAATCGTTGTGCCTTTATCTGATGGTATATTGTTCACTCCCAGACAGGACACAGTCACAGTGTTTCTCTGTTTTGTAAACAAATCTCTCACATTTGTAAATCTCTTAAAAAATTCAACGTAAATATTTTTGCTAAGTTATTTATTGCTGTGCCAGACACAGCTGTAAGAAATGCAACTCCTGGTGTCACCTGTGCCCTATGAAACGCACATCTATAAATCATTCTGCAATCCACTGGAGCGAAACGGTCCTACATAAGCAAAGATGTAGTGGTTCAGATTGTTAACATTCAGGTTTATAAATGGACCTAGGTCAGTTTACTCCCGCAAGGAATTTGGACTTTTTTTTAGAAAGCTACAGAAAGTGACAGAAAAATCTTAGAAGTTCAAAATAACTGCCTACATCTCAGGTGTATTATTCCTTTGATCTAAAATCATTAACACTGAACAGATCTCCTCTGAGGTTTACCCCCCAAAAAATTTGCCCACAATGGCCTTAAAAATCTCCTGAAATGTTGTTTTATTGTTGTAACTCCTTCTTTCTCAGTAGCTTCCAACCTTTTTGCTTTGTGAAAGTTCATTTTATTTTTCAGAGGCATAGCCATCACACAGGGATGTAGAGCCTCCATTTGTTTTTCCTAGTTATTTTTTATGGGACTCTTACAAGCAGCCCTGAGGTCCTGCGGACCCCAGGTTAGAAACTACAGCTGTATTCAGAATGAAGCCAACCTCTTTGCTGCCCAGGTTGCTGGGATGACCCAAGAGAGGAAAGGAGAAATAGAATGAGAAAGGGAGAGAAGGAAGGAGGAAAGGCATTGGGGCTGAAGAAGACACAGCCTAACATATTTTACAGAGTACTGGAAGAATATACTGCCAAATAATGTCATTTTAATTAAACTTTCAATAGCTAAGCCTGAAGGAATTTTATAATTTCATTTAACAGTATTACTAAGGTTCATTTACTTAATTTGAGGTAGATGCTGAAGTCTGCTGCCTTTCACTGTGGATTAACTTGGATAGAGCCTTCTAACCCTCCACTTCGCCCCTACAAGTTTGATTCTGCTTTGAATCAATTAGGAATTTGCTTTCCTAAAAAAAAAAAAAAAAAAAAAAAGGAAACAGAAAGAGAAAAAACAAAAGTGAAGGGAACAGGGCTGCAGCACAGGTTTCTGTGAGGTGGACATCTTTCCTTTCAGAAAAATCCCTTTTATCTTGCAATTTATCATAATTGTTCCAAATAAATTGCTTATTCTTGCTGTGGACCCTCCTCCAGCACCAATTTGGGAAAAGATCTGGTCAAGAAGTCGTCACTAGGAAGGCTCTAGCACACTTCTTACCCCCAAAAAATGGAGTTATGAGCATATCCCTGCCATACCAGCCAATTAGGATTTATTCCAGATGCAAGCGAGCTCATGCTACACAGATCTCCGGAGCAGTGGTGCAGCACTGTTTGTTTCCTAGCAGATTGTCTCATTTCATTAAGCATTATAATAACATGATTTGGAAAACATCTCCGGCCTTAAAATTCTTTTATTAAAAGAACCCATCTTGGATGGCTTGGCTGGGCAGCTAATGCTGTAAGTGACAACCAGCACCACGCAGTGGCTTCCTGCAAAGTAAGGCTCAGCCTGTACGATGTCCAGGTTTTACCTGCTCAGTTTTCTGTCCATGTCAAAGGGCTTTACTGTTTAAAAATCTGTATAGAATTCCCTGATACAACACCCCATAGAGGACAATGACAGCAATGCTAGAGTTACAGAAAGCAGGACACAGGAATGATGTCTCAAGTCAGAAATGCAGATTGTGGCTAAATTGGCAGAGTATAAGCACAAATGTTCAAAGGGACTTCTGAAAATAACTCTATGCTTCTTTGCTTGTAGGGGTGTATATATATAGGTGCACTGGGAATGCAGGACGGGATGAGACCAGCTGGGCCCATACTTGGACTTTGCAATTGCAGGTAACTATGGAGACGCTTCGTCTAGAAGCACCAACCACATCTCAGCTCCACAAGTCCCCTTTGCACAGGTAACAATGTAGAAGTACAAAGGATCAAAAGTCACCAGAACAATATAGCAAAAGAGGACAGGAGAGACTGAGGACTTCATCTCTTCCATTGCAAAAGCTTTTAGGTGAAAATGCCTTATTTTTTGTGGGTAGTGAAATAAACAGATTTTGACCATCCAAAATTGATAAAATTTCCTCCAAACTATATATTTGATAGTCAGTTTAACCAAGGTTATATGAATAAAATCCTGCAACATGTCATCTTGCACCTGTAGGAACACCAACATGTTTTGGCCATCATCCCATCTCCTGTCGCAGCCAGCCTCTGCTGTTTCACTAAAAGGCGACAGTCACTGTTTTCCAGGCAACCAAGCAATGTGCAAAGGGTGAAGGATATCTTCCCAAAATAGATGTTGCAAATAAAATAAAAGCTGATTGAGACTCAGCTGGGGACAATTCATAGCATTATGCTGGATCCAGCTATGGTACCTACATGTATCTGGGTAACCGAGGGCAGGACATTAGACAGTACACGATCTAGACTGTGGCCCCTACAGGGGGCAATGTGAATGGAAAAAGAAGGATGAGTAAATCTCACTTGGGAGATTCACCAGTTTTCTTGCATGCTGTCAGTAAAGAGCAAAACCAGCAATAGTGCAGGATAACACTTATTCCCATATAAAAAAATATAAAGCCTCGTTTTCATTAACAAATCTGCTTAGTGGCAATGATTCTGGTATGACCTTGGTATGAAAGCTGTTCATCATTATAAAACTTGTGTATTCAAGTGTACAAAATACATTTTTAAAAACCTATTCAGCTGAAATGTTTTGCTGCATTGAAAGACATGGAGCAAGGACGCTGCCATCCATCAGGACACCAGAAGCTATTGAGCAATTTTCACTATTAACAATTTGTGTTCTCTCCTGCAGAAACTCAAGCACTCAGAGGTGGAAAACAGCCAATGACGTTCACCCCCTCACACTTGAGAAGTGAACTCTAAAAGCCTGGGAAAAAGAGAGTTAGCCATTCTCAGAGTGAAACACAAGGCCGTCAAGTTCAAAAAAGTTCAGTGAGTAGAAACAGATTCTCAAAGATATTTCAAGCTTCTACATTTCAAAACATCCTTCACCATGAAACAGCCAGTTATATGCAGAGAACAATGCTCAGCATGAGGAGAAAAGTCACATCCACACAGTAGAAGAGGAAAGGTAGTTTCATGATTACAGTGTAAAGAAGAAATCCTGCTGCTGTAGGTTCAGTTGTTGGTTTTGCTGGACTACTGCATATGTCTTTTGGCAAGTTACATGGCCTGCTATTGAAGCACTTGCTTAACTTACTTGTAACTTACCTGCTTTGCACTAGACACACTCATTAGTTTAAGTATGCACCTGAGTTAACTTCAAGGATTTGCTTAGTATTGTAGAAAAATTTAAGATCTCTGCTAATTAAGGATAGGCTGAAACAGGTAATTAAGTGTTTTGCTGAATCATCCTTAACATGCAGAAATCACCTTGCTGGAAAAGAGCTTTAACAAAACTTTCCTCTCTCATAAAGAAAAGGCACATCTGATGCCTTGATTTGAGGTACAGAAGGGGTGGGTCATAGTTAGCAAGCTGACCCTATTTTATTAGGTTGCCTCCAAAATTACCAGTCTTCTAACAGTGACTGAAGAGAAAGAAGCATACTGTGGGAAAAACGGTGCCCATTTTTGGAGAAACCTGCCCATTTCCTTCCTATTCTCAAAAACAACCTTGGAGTTGCCTGTATTTCTCCCAATTAATATAAGGAGCCTAATGCAGAAGTGTTCTCACCATACACATCTTGCATGCTGTAGTTTAGACAGAATAAATTCTGGATGCAACGGAAAGAAGAAAAAAAAGTTATTTATTTTATCAGACTTGATCTCCTTGTGATTAGCAGACTTTCTACTCCTCTTTGGTTGAATTACTCTGGTGTGACAGTCATTTCAAATTCCTTATTTCTCATTGGCACTTGATTATTCCCTAATTCTACACCTCTCCTTTCCCCTCAAATCTCTCCTTCAGTCATTACATACAGATGTATATTTTTAGAACTTTCTCTGTATTTATCCATAATTTCACAATTGAGTAGGATAGGAACTCTTTGTCAGAATTATATGTTCCAAAGCAATCCCAACATGAGTAATCTACTGCAAAGACCTAACCTCCTTTAAGCAACCCCATAGCAGAGAATACATCTGTAAGCCTGAGTATGGAATCTGGCACATACACATGCTTCTTCATCGAGTGATATGATGGAGATGGGGAAACAAAATTGGGAACAGAAAACTTCCACCTGAAAATAAAGCTTTGTTAGGTCAATGTGGAATATTTGAGAAGAAAGGGAGTTGGCAGAGGGAACAGTTCTCACTGTCAAAAGAACCTTTTCTTCCGTCAAATCTGGTCAAACACAGTCCAACAGGAGCAGCCATTCAAATCCTACCTTAGGTTTATGTAGTACGTTTTCAATGTACTTTTGTATTGCAATGCAATACAATGCATCCCAAAAACATGGCTCCTTCCAATTTCCTTTTCGAGTATTTGAGTATAACTTTGTCCTACATCTATGTAACAACTGCTAAAAAGCAGTTATTGTCTAATGGCCTGTGAGTAAGGCTACTGCCATCCTCATTGAATCTCATCAGTGTTATTTCTAATAGTCACAGCATACATGACACTGACCTAGTACCCAAATCTGTCTTCTCACTTCTTGCCTGCAAAACACTAAAGGAGAAATGATTTTGGTAGAGGCCTGTGAGTGGTGTTATGATAGAGAGAATGACAACAAACAACATCACCAGGGATGTCCTATAACTGGGACACAATGGTGGTGCTCTCTTTCATAGGCAGGGCCATCTCCACCATTGGAAAATTGGATGAACAATGTCAAAAATACTTTCCGTGATGCTAAGCTTTCCTTCAGGCAAAAGACTGCCAACACAACCTCTCCAGGTCCCTTTTCAGACCTCTTTTGGAGATAGGAAGCTGCAAATTGGAGGTCTGTCAGACTTCTTTTCACAAGCCTAAAGTTCAATAAAGTAACCGAAAGGAGTTCAGCAAAGGAAATACTTTGAAACTAAAACAGACAATGCCAAGATGCAAAGAGCCTACATGAGTCTGTCATACTAATTCTGTAATGCATCATTTCACTTTGTTCACATAGGTGCTTGATCTTGCTATCTGTGTGCTTTAAGAGATTCAATTTCTCTAGTAGTTATAAAGAAAAAACTGCAATTTTTGAGCTGGATGTACAGAGGAAGCATCTCTGCTTTGTTGAATCTTCTCAGCTGTCACCAGAGATAAAGATAATTCACCAGGGAAATGAAAATGATTCTGAGAACTTGGAGTGGGGAAGAGTGATGAAACACCCAGCAGGACATAAACGACATTAAGAGATGGAACAGAGAAAACTCTGTAAAATAAGATTTCCTAGAAAGGAGCTATAAAGAACTGACGTGATAAAGAATGATTTGGCTATGTGAACTCTTCCTTTCAGAATAAAATTTGATAACTGAACACTCCCTCAGAAAATATCACTGCACTCAATAAGAAAAAAAAAATACTGTACAGTCCTCTGTGTACCACAGCTCTCCTAACATCTGAATAGTTCACATTCAGCTATGGGTTTGACTCCTCTGCTAAGGTAAGTAATAAGGTGTCAGCCGTATTTTACTGAAGAGGAACCAAACCATAAAGTGGATTAAGTGAGCTACCCGAGAGTCCGCAGAACTGCTGGCTCACGATAGGCTCATTTGGGAGACATCCAGCAAAAGAACCGGCAACAGCTGAACTCAGAATTAATCCCAGATCTCTTGAATCCAATTTACCAGATTAAATTGTATCAAAACTGCTACTGGGGCTGCAGGACTAAGAGATGTGTCTGCTCATTTCATTTGTTCCTATATAAAGGCAGATGCAAGTTCAGGGCTGTGCCTTGGCAATAGAAAAAGTGGGTCCTGTCTTCAGAGGCTGAACACAAGAAATCTGCTCTGCTCTATATTCTGTGCAGAAATGTAATAAATTTTTCTCTAATAATCTGTTTTTCCAAATCTTCTGTATCACCCAGAAGAAAAACTCTTAATTACCAGAAATTCAGTGGGTAACAGTCACTGCCAAGACTAACTTGGTATTTTATCTTCAGCATACATCAGTACGATTTGGAATTTTTATCCTGATTATAGGAATGACTTATGGCTGTGGAACTCTAACAGTCATCTCAAATTCCTCCATGGAACATTGCACAGGTGTAACATCCACCCTTGCAGTTTATGCCTTCCATAGTTGCTTTATTAACACAGCTACTGAAGAGAAATATTACTTGGGCAATATATTGGTGCCCATTAAATGAACATTATACATCATATTGTAATGTCTCTGCTACCACAGCCAAAAGGGTTACAGGATGAATAAGGCTATTAACTCCAAGGACTGTGAGCAATTTATACTCAAATGCTCCGCCACCTTGAAAAATATCCTTACTGTGGGCTTTGAATTTACAAACCACAAGTTAGCACTTTTCAGGTGGAAAGCTTGCAGATGATGCCAAGCTGTGTGGTGCAGTCGACACGCCAGAGGGAAGGGATGCCATTCAGAGGGACCTGGACAGGCTTGAGAGGTGGGCCCATGCCAACCTCATCAAGTTCAACAAAGACAAGTGCAAGGTCCTGCACCTGGGTCGGAGCAATCCCAAGCACACATACAGGCTGGGCGGAGAATG
>WBMW01003682.1:0-26906 GCA_013396635.1 Penelope pileata | reverse complement strand
GGAGGGGAGGGGAATGGGAGGGAGTGTTGCTCAGTTACCTGATCCATAAAAGCAAATGGAACAAGTAGAACATTTGACTAGAAACCAAAGCTTGTGAAGTAGGCCAGATTTCAGCTTCCGCTAAGATAGAAATGACGAAGATCAAACTTTGCTACTGCAGTGCATAGTCCTGAGTTTTTGCCCCTGCAAACCCTGAGATCTGAATCATAGGAAGTTCTGCAGTATACGCATGAACTGTTCTTCCTGAAAGCCCTCAGAGTGATCCTAGCCCCTTACAGAAAACTCATTGACTTCAGTGAGTACCAGCCCGGTCATAAAACGCAGATTCTCCAGATTTATTTGCAGGATTAAGGATTGTAAATCCATCTCATTGGGGAATGTCTGGCTCAGATGCTCAGTAACTGATATAGATGCTTTCCCAAGTAGGTCATTGGACTGGATCTCCTCCAGGTGTTGGGATAGGGACAGCCGAGTGAGGCTTAGAGGAGGAAACTGTGTGAAGGTTGAGAGGGTAACTAGAGTTAACTAGAGTTCAGAGATTCAGGGGGGTAGCCGGGGACTACTTACGCTTGGGAGATAAAAGCACTGCAAACCAATCAGAACATGCGCGTGCTCTGCGCGTGATCACCAATCACGAAACTGCTCAAGGCAGCACAGCCAATTAGGTAAATGCTTTCACACGTGATTGCGAATGCTTGCACTTCTAAGGGTGATATAGTGTATTTGCCGAGATGCAATAAACTGGAACTTACCTGCAAACTCTATGAGCTCATCCCGTTTGTTCTCAGAAGCCCGGTCTCTCGACATCCAGGTCAGTACCGACCAAAGGTAAATGTTATCTCATTGCAAATCCAGCAGTGGATCCCATTAAAAACTTCAAATGGGTGATTGCTATTTTACCTGACTTCTTAGGTTAGGTCTAAAAATGTCTTCCAAATGCCGTGACACAGAGGTTATTAGTTTAAAGACCAGCTCTCAGTTATCTGGGATGATGGTAGGTTCAGATAACTGTGTTAACAGAAAGAATTGGTAATACACATACGAGTTGCAAAGCCATTCATCTTGCTCCACAGGGAGCCAGCCTGGGTCCCACAGTGCTCATTAGCTTTCTGCTCCAGTCCTGTAGGATTTGGATTAGCTCATGTAGAGCCACTGACCCCCAGCCCCCTGCCATCCCAAAGGACTGTGTGAGCAGCACAGATCTGCTTGGGCAGGCTGAATAGTACAGCCAGCAAGCAGGAACTGGCACTGCAGCCTCTCCAGTCAACACTGCTCAAACCAAGGAAGTTGTCTGCACTATGCCAGTGGAATGATTTAATGATCACAGCCAAACATATTTGCAATGGCAGAGTCACTACTGAACTTAGCAACAGTTTTCCACCTGGCTGGCCCACGGAAGATACTATTATGATGCAGAGACCTCCAGTTTTTACCAACAGTTGATAAGCATCATATTTCCGGAAGTTAACAATCCTCCCAGTTTAAAAAAGGCAAAAGAGCACTGGACTGGAAGGGAATGTATGTGGTTCAGCACTTTTCTACTTTAATCCGCAGCGCCTGGCTGCTGACAAGATAGACTGCTACAGCTCCTTTAGGGCTCTTCTGCGTGCTTGCGCCTGTTCTTAATCTACGGATCATTGACATGATGGAACATAACGGCAGCTTCAGAGCCCATTATATTTTCAGTTGTCAGATTGAACACAGGAAGACTTTCATCAGCAGACACTTGGTATAACGCTACATATGGACATGCTCATGAAGCCTTTAATCCTTCATACCACAAAGGTACAAAACACCACTCCACATTTTTTTTTTAATTGCAAAGTCCAAATTATCAAGTATAATGAAGCAAAATGATCTCATTAGGGTCACTTTTTTTCTCTTTTCCAAGCTAAAACACCACCCTCCACTGCCCTTCCATGTGTGTTACAACGGAGTGGGTAAAAACTGGCAGGTCTGTGAGGAAATGATTGACAAGCAGAGTCAATTTATGACCCAATGGGTGGCAGCAACAACAAATCAACAAATGCTAAATACGGTTTAATTGTCAAAGCATTGATCTTAGCTTCTTTCTGGCTACAGGAGAAAAAGAGTAAAAAAAAAAAAAAAAGCTTTCCAACTTTCCACCCCCTTAAACAAGTTCAGAGGGGGAAGACTATAGCTTTTCCTTCAGCAGACAGAAGCTGAAATGGAGTACTTGTATGTAGGTCTGGAGGAATATAGAGGCTCAGTGAAATGAACTTCCATTGTTTTCTGATTCACTTTAGCTTCTTTCTCTTGTATCTCAACTTGTCCCTTAAGATGACATCCTTGATGGCAGCATCTTGAGAGCCACTCCAAACCAATTTCAACCAATATAATCACCGTCAGGCTGAAAGCTCCCAGCTTACAAAGCAATAGCAGGTGTGTGAGATCCGGCCCATCTGGCAGGATGGTAGACAGCTTCTCCAGCTCCTTTGCAAGTAAACAGTTTACCCACTTGATCACAAAATTCACTGAAGCTCCAAAGGCTGTGGAGCCCAGCTGCATCTCTGCCTTGTTCTCCTCTGAGGAATCAGCATTTCTCCAAGGACAAGTAGGCAGCAGTTAGTGCTACTAAGGCAAGCGCCAGTGGAAGGCACAGTCTGAGAGCTATCAGGGTATGTAGGGAGCAGCAAAGCCACAGCAGAACTTCCTCACACTCAGCATAATCCTGATATTAGGAAGATCAACACTGATGGAGATCTTGCTCAGTCCCTTTCTTATTTGCTGAAGGGATTGACATGTTGTGGAGAGCTTTCCTGGACATTCATGATGGTTCAAGCCAAAATCCACATCCAAGCACTCCCCCTTACTTGCACCTGGAATTATAGTTAAGACATCAGCTGTGAGCTGTGCCATGTGCTTAACCTTAGCGTTTTGGATCCAGTCCATCATGTCTCACATACGTCATTAGTAAACAATGAACGTTAACTATCACTGTCCTCAGCCAAGCTTCAGCTCCCAGTCAGAGCCGGGGGTTCCTCTTTGAAATCCTTCCTTATGTTAATGGGAAAAGCACCAGACACTGGAGATGTGTTCTGAAGTGATGCTGGTAAGACTTTTGTGGCCCCTATCGAATTCACCTTGAATTTTTAAATTTTTTTTTACTACTAAGTATTATTTTCTCCCTCAAAATCTCAGCTCTTACACACTTGCCTACAAATAAATCTGCCCCCATGTATGTGCGTTGCTCAGATAAGTGTTTTAACAAGCATTCGGGATTGATAGGTTAAGAGGTGACTATATATTCACAAGTAAACAGATGGCTTTTCTGCAGAAGTCATATCCAGAGAGAAGCAGCTTTAATGATCAAATAAAATATTAGACCTAGAAAACAAATCACTGTAAAAGCCTATTCACTTGTTTAACATTTAAGAAAGCTCACAGCATAAAGCTTCATTTTCATATCCTGTTTCTGCACTCTAATTAAGCTGATTTTCATGCTTTGCTAGTGTTCATCTGTGATATCTTTGAGATATGAAACTGAACATCTCCATGCTCAGGAAGCCACGCACTTCATGCTTGCTGAATCTGACTCCCTGCCCAGTCACTGGTCAAAACAACAGGGGTCCAAACACCACCTTGGGCAGAAGCAAAGCAATGCTGCCTGGATTTGCCTTACATTTAAAGCAAACCAAAACCACACAGTTAGTCTGACAACAGGGCAGGTCCCAACCTGTAGGTTAGGTTACAAATCCCAGATCTTGAAAAGAACAAGAAAATAAAAGTAAGAGCGATTTTTGCACCTATTTCATTATTTCAACACAGCAAGGTGCTGGCCAGGGCAGGGGTTCAGCCTCCGGGTGCCCCCCAAGCACAGAGCAGGCTCCCAGCCATGGCACTGCTGTGACTGCAGGCTCTGTCTGGGCTATGCCTACATGGAGGGATGGGATCGTGCAAAAATGCCGATGCCGATGACACAGATTCCCAGCACTGACATGACAACTCAGTTTATACCTGTGCTTGTCATTCAAAGGAGATCCCCCCCATTATACTGGTGAGACTGCACACCAACTGAGGAAACATCAGTGTAAAACAACAGCAAAGTTCCCTGGTTCTCTTCAATAAACCATAATTACCATGCTGTCTAGAAAAGTAGCTCAATTAACAGAGATACATGCATGGGGGATTACTGTGCTAAAGAACACTCTCCTAATGCCCTTCTACAGGAACTTTTACACAGGGGGGATTTTAAACATATTAAATGCTGGGCAAAAGGAGCACTGCAGGCAAAGCTCCGCTGCATTATTGAATTTTGAAAGAAAGAGCAATTTATATTACTGGAATGTTTAAAAACAATTCAGGCAGAGATAATAAATGAGTAATGACAGTCAATACATGTTTGGTCAGTGGTCATGACAGTTATGAGTCTACGAGGTTAACAAATTTGCTGATGTGATGGGATTGTACTGCATACAAAGTACATGCTAATATTGCTTGTAACATGCTTTTAACACCTCTATTTTTACTTAACCTTTTTATAACTACATATATATAAAGATGAACTAAGTATTAATACAAAAATAAAATAAAATAAAATAAATGATTGGATTCCATTGGATTTAGTGTAAAAATTCGATGATTTTGAATTCCTGCCATTCACTTCAGGCCACAAAGTCTAGAGGCCAGGATCCAGCCCGGCATGTGTTGAGTCAGGAAGAAGGGCAGCTGCAGAAGGTACTTGCTACTTGTGCTCTGAGGACTTTTTCAGCTTGCCTCTCCTTGTTTACATTTGTCCTCCCTCCAGCTGAGTCCAAGAGAGATCTCTGTCATCCTCAGCATTACAGACCCTTCTACAGTCTACTTTCTCCCCCCTGCATGTTCTACCTTTCTTGCTTGTAATGCAAAGTTGCTGCCCTCCACTACTGCATAGACAGATTCCGGATCAGTCCCTACCAAAGCAACACATCTAGGACTACCACCCTCCTTCATGGATGGGAAGCATCATTCCATGGACAGTGTCAGCCTTTATTTGGCTATAAAAGTGATTCACTCTTCCCGCTACATCACTGACCTTTTCAGAATTACACCCACAGCTCACCCTCAAGCCAATAAACTCTTGGAGTGAAGGCAAATAAGCCCTCCTAAGCCCATTTCAAGACTTTCTAATGGTATCTGAAATGTCTTTGCACTTCCAGCAAATCTTGGGGGTCACTGTACGATGGAGCTGACACACACAAATGCTCCTCCCCAAGTCTGGGAGAGCTACAAACCATGCAAAAACAGGCTGACAATGCCGTGTTTATTTCTGAGGATAGGTAGGATGCAGATGCCATCTCCCTATATTATATATACAAAGTGCCTATTATCATGCTGTTTGGAAATAAAGATACAGCTGACATAACTTAGGTGTCCTGGCTTTGTTACAACTGAGCCATTGCCCAGACATTCACCAGTGAATCAAAAAGCAAATCAATGGAGTAAACTGGGACCAAATGTAGAAAGGCTGGGATAAGGCAAATTGCATCATAAACTCCACTGATCTTACTGGCCAACTGTTCCCCTGAATATAATGGGAAGGCAGGGACATTTGCTTAGTTATGAGTGCTTATATTGCAGATTACTATGTTATTCAAGTGAATTTCACTGTTTAGTAACAGTCAGTGCAAGAGAAAAGAGATTTCCCATTGCAATCCCAGTCTGCTTGGAAAGGCTGTGTCAACATCTAGGGTATCATCTCCCTTTACGGTAAAAAAAGCTGCCATTTTCTGAACCACACAGTGGGGAACAGGCTCATACGGAAAGGTGTCCTATACCTGCACAGTCCTGTGTTAAATAGTGAGGAAAAGATTTTTCCCAGCAATTTATTTTCTGCAACAGAGCTGCTTTTTGTAACAAAAAGATAATTGAGAAAAGCCAAGCTATTGTCAATAAGGCTCCATTTTTTGCACAGTAAGAAACGTAGTGATGGACAATCAGTAAATCATGAATTTGCTAACTCTTTCTTAGATGCCTAATATGTAGGGAGTGCTATTTTCTCCCTATCTAATCTCTGATGTAGCTGCATAAGCTTCATGGAGTGACTACAAATTTACCTTTGTAAATGCTCTGACAGCTTGGGACAGACGTGAGTTTTATTTTGCTCCTGGCTGAACTATTAGCTATGCCAATTTTAAAAACCTCTATCTCTGTTCTGAGATCAAGATTAGAAGGGCATTGTCCTTGCCACTCAGGAGCTGTCTGTCCAACACAGTTATAATTGAGGATATAGATAATCTGGGGAAATTATTTACATGCTGTTTCAGATTCAGATACCTAGAACAAATTGTTTGTTTTGATAGCCTTTCTGTCTTACCTCATTAGAAAGTGAATCAAAGGCAGATCCATGTCCACAGCTTCTTATTAAACTGCTGGAGTTACAAGAGATATTGCAAAATAATTAAATTCCATGCTTGAGCTATCACAGAAACTTTTTATGCTTCTGAGCTTGTTAAACTGGCCAATACTTGAACATTGTAGCCTGTTGGTTTTAGGTAAATTACAAAGGCCTCTCAACAAATGCACAATGTATTTTTCAATGGTCTTTACTCTATCTTTATTTTCAAAGAGTATATATTATTTTAGGATTGGCTACACTGCATGAAGTCACTTTATAAAATCCTACTGATCTAGTGAGTGTTGTACACTGATTTGCAAGGTCTTGTTTTATGCTTAGTTTTTTGTTTTGTTCTTCCAGTATGCTGCTGTCTCTTGTACTTCATCTGACAATTTTTATTTATTTTCATTAATTCTGTATTGAAAAGTAACTACCTCTCATAAAATTACACCATTAACAAGGTGTGTCTACCAAAAAAATGTCTACCAAAGAAGAGCTTCAGAGATTGTTCTAGAACATAACCAATTTTTATCAACCAACAGAAATGCTTTGTTGTCCATACCACCCACTTTCCCTTTTTTGTTGTTCTTTCCTGTCACTCAGCAATGTCCTTTTGTAGTTATTTAACCTTAACTTGCTCTTTAAATGTTCAAGCCTACAGTTGACTGTCCTGGAGTTACACTAGTAAAAAATATATCTGAGTTAAAAATGGCATACACTGGGGAGAATGATATACAAAGTGACAGCTAGAGAAAACCATTATTCTTTTACAGAAAAATTTAAACAAGTACTTTTCAAAATACGAAGTTCTATTTGTACTGGCTTTTTTTCCTCATGTTTGGCGTAACAGTAGCACTATCACTCATTGTCACACTGGAATGGCCAACATTGCTCCTTAGGAAAGCATGCTTTCATCAGTCATCGTTACAGTTCACACACACATGTAGGCACAGAGATGCAAGCCAATCAAATAGAAAGACACAGAGGATTTTAAAACATTTTCTTTTTAACATTTCAAGTTTTTAAGCCACAAAACTTAAACCTGTGCATTTCAGGCTACCTTTAACCAAAATGACGATAGAAAGTTCTTTATACTTTATATTTTTACATGCTAAATGAATATGAAAATGCCTTTGGAATTTTCTGCCTAAATTAATACAGTCCTTAGGAGGCATGTACATGGCTGGAACACCTATCAATTTGCTAAATATGAATTTGGATAACAAACTGTAGGTAAGTGCCACTGTTAGCTGACATTATTTTATGCAGCACTGAGCACCCATAGTTATTTTTGCTGAGACAGAGAAAAGGGAAGATAAAAAGATGCTGGAATGACATTTGGGAATGAAGATGCGTCTATCCATACAAGCGATACAACTCAGACACTGCTCTGTATTTGCCTATATTATGTCCCAGATGTACTCCTGCCTGATCCTCAGGGACAAACTTTCTGAACAAAAGAGCATGTCCTCAGTATGTCCAAGCCAGCCTTGAAGTCTGTTGGGACTGTCTGTAAAGTTGCTCACTGGCACCAAACAAAGGCATTTTTAACTTTGGAGAACTTTCTATTGTCAAATAAATGATCCAAAGCAAGTAATCTTTTCTACTGTTTTCTATTTTGAACAAAAAGAAGTAAGTATATGTGAAAGACAGTGCCTGGCAGCTAAGGTAATAGAAACACCTACTGACAGAAGTCAAGAGATACAAGGTTGAAAGCAAACATGAGTTGGGTGTAGACTCATGGCTATGGTCTTGCATGCATTGAGGAAACAGAGCTTTGCTGCATGAAACGGAGGAAAGCCAGCTCGGACCAGAGCCAACATGTTCATCAGCTCTAATTCTCCTCCCCAGAGGGCAAGTCTAGACCATCTAGGTTGTTACAGCTATTGGTCTTGCGAGCTAAATAGGTAAGAATCCCAACACTCAGTGTCAATATACAGCCAGAAGTGAGGTTACAATATCCTAAGGTGAAAATACAGTATATGCACTTCAGTTTCCTGTCCTCGTCATAGGTTGCAATGTGGTAGAGGAAGCCCTCAGAGAAACTCACTGTTCTCTCCTTTGTGCAGACTGGCAAAACATGCCTGAGGAGTTAGTGATTTTCACCATTTGCCATCCCATGGAAATGGCCAGCAGAGCTAACCTTGTGTGAGTGTCTTAGTTTCTAACAGAAGTTACGCTTCTCATAGTGTCTAGTATGAATTTATCTTGTACCTCAGAGATACTGATAACATCCTGGCAGTGTTGAACGGAGCCGAGGACATAACTCACTTCCGCATTCCTCTGCCAGTGAAATAGTTAAGGGGGGCATAAGGAGCTGGGAACTGGGAGGGGACAGGACCAGGGCAGCTGACCCAAAATTGACCAAAGAGCTATTCCATCCCATATAGCATCATGTGATTGGTTCGGGGGGTTTCCGGGTTCTCTTCGTTACGGAGGGGCTAGCCGGGAGGAAGGGTCACCAGTGGCTGTGAGCCCTTGCTCTGCGTATCCTCTTTGTGTATATATATATATATATATGTACTGTTATTTCCTTTGTTCTCTTTACTATTTTAGTAAATAGTATTTATCTCAACCCACGCATTTTACTGCATATCTCTCTACTTCTCTCCCCCATCCCATTTGGGGAGGTGGGAAGGTGAGTGACTAACTGTGTGGAACTTAGCTATCTGCTAAGTCAAACCATAACAGTGAGACAAAGAAAAGGCTAGCACAAATTTCTGCCCAGCACAGCCTTCATATCTCCCTGTTTCCCTCCTGCAAATACCAAGGTCTCTTTAGCCAAGGCAATTTGCGAGCAATGCTTGTAGTCATCTACCTACAATCCCCTTAGAAAAGATCTAAGAGACCATCATAACCAATAAGCAGACAATTCACTAGTGGGATATCAGCCTTAGGCCACAAAAGAATTGGTTTGAGTAGAGCACCATGTTTTACAAATAGATCAACAATTCCTGTATTTCCTGTGTACAGAAACAATAAATACTCAAATAAATACTTCAATCTTTGGGCAGCCTGTGACACCTTGCCAGGTTAATGGGCTGTCAAGTTATACTGAGGAGCTTGCATTGAGCTATTCTGCCATCACTGTGTCATAGCCCTCTAGAATCAGACCAAAATGGGGCTGGAGGGGACATCCAAATGGCAGTCTGTGGCTGGAATCAGGTTTTCTGGACAGATGACTGTCATGCGCAACACCTCCTGGAACACATTTCCTAGCCTTTCAAGTTCTCTTTGCTTATTTAGTTAGCCTCATTGCTAAAATTTAATTTCTAAGCCAAGAGATCTCTTTGAGATATTCCCGCACTAGATCATGTCCCACCTGGATGAACATGGAGAACAGACAGTTTTTGCAGAAATTTGTTATATATTGAATACTGTTACTTGACATCTGTTATTATTCCTCAGACTGAACAACCCCAGTGCTAACTATCTTTCCTTGTATGTCAGTAGCACAATATCACAAATTGATCTTATTGCTCTCCCCTGGTCGTTCTGTAGCTAGCCCAAATTTTCTTGATGTAGTGCTCACAAAACTTCAAATTGTGGCCTTATTAACACTGGACCACATGGGATGATTGCTGTGCTCCTGTGTCTGCCTTTGCTGTAAGAGCATGAGTTTGTGTACTGATTTGAGGTCAGCTTCTGACCCCATGTGATTTCAGGACTTCTTCACTCAGTTCTTCCCTACCCTTATTTGTGCTACTGAGTCTCCCTGCCTAAAGGCAGTACATTCAATCTATACAGCACAGTACTTAGACTATTTTGTTTAAAAAACCTTAAAGATAACATCTGAATGTGACTCCCACCCACCACTGTGTTTGGTCAGTTCCCACTTTGTGGTACCTGCCAATTCCCTGAACTGTTTCCCTATTCCATCATGCAGGTCACCAGAGAAAATAACAAAAACTAGGCATGATCCAAGGCCAGACACATCTTTAATCTCACACAGTGCATACTTAGTGCATTCTTAGCGTGTTCAGAATAACACTCTTTGTATTTTTCCCCAGGCTACTATGCAGTTGTGTTGAAGCAGTTTTACTCAAACCAGGTATTTCTAGAGGGAGTATTATAATCTTGCATCAGTAGTTTTAATGGGGAGCTTTATCTTGTCCTGAAGAACAAAACTGTAACATTTCTTTCTTTATAGGTTCATACAAGGCTGTCTTGTTTCTTCTAGACTCTAAAAGATTCCAAATTCTTCTTGAAAGATGCCTCTAATTTCTGGTTTGCCAGACTCTCTTTCCAACACTGGCTTTCCTTTCTCTCTCTCATTTGTCTTTGATGTGAGCTGTACGGTCTTTTGAATTCTTCTTTGAGTGTGTGTTACTGTCTCACTTAGTCCACTAGAAAGTCCTTATTCCCTGTCTTTACACTTCCAAAAGAGAAATTGCGCACCCAAATAAATTGTTTGCATTAAAGTCAAATGACAATCCAGCTCAAAATTTGTTGATTGAGAGAGCTTTCATTATTTTTTATGTTACAGATAGGATACTACAGTATAAACACTTGTTCTGCAGAAAAGGGTGAGTTCTTGGCATGGATTTAGTTTGACTTGGACACAGAGCTGAAATACTGCCTGTGGTTTGAATGCAACTTGATACGCTGTGAAAAAGCCAATATTGCCTTGGATAGAAATCAGTTCAAGAATAAGACATATATAAGTTCATGCCCACATGCCAGGTATTTTAAGCTTTTATTACAGCCAAGACATTTAGTCAATACAACCAATGGGGCCTGAAGAGAGATTCAGTCAACCAGAAACCAGCTGTCCACTCCAGGGTAAGCTGAATTACTCTCTAGGCTGCATCAACATTATTAGCTGCATACTCATGGGCAAAAATGGGATCCTGAAACACAATGGGCTCATTTTGATTGCCTATTTTCACCTTTACCCAGTGTCATTTCCAATGATTCAGGGTATCCTTCATTTACTTCTCCTTGGGGTGCCTCATACAGTTCTAACAGACTGCATCACAGCTCTGCGTGAAGGCTTATAAAACTTTCCTTCTCTTCCTTGGGATGAAAGCTCCAAAGCTGCATTAATTGAACCAGGAAAATAAAACTGTATTTTTGTAGCCCTTCTCTAGGGTATATGTGACATTTCTACACTGATTCGGGGATACAAAGCCAGGAAGAGCTGATGGAGTGAAGAATATGACAAACAGGTGTCTCACTTTGTTTGTTCTTCTCCCTGTAAAGAGGACTGTAACAAGTCTGGGACAAAGCCCAGAGGTACTGGACTCCTAGATCAGCAGTATACCTACAAGACCACTCTTTTATAAATATTTTTCGATATCACCCTTATGTGCATTGGTCTTATTTCATTACACAGTGAGAAGAGCTGTATAAAAAAGGCTTCTGTATATGTCATGAATCAGCAGAGATTATCAAATTTAATAGGAATGTGTGTCTGAGAAGCAGACACTCGGACTCTTCTCCCCCGTTTTATGGCAAGCTGCCCTCATTGAAAGTCATGAGTGCGTTAGCACAGGGGTAGCTAATGTTCTTGTGTGTGTATTATATTTGAGGAGCCTTGGATTTCAGCCTCACCCTGTTGATCAGTTCATCTAGATCTTCAGGCTCAGGGGAAAAAAAATTCTTTAAAAAACAGCTTCCAGAAGTGAATGCATTTTGGGGGCTTCTGACTAGGCTTCCTCAAGAATGGCTTTTCATTTGTCACCTTGCCTGGCTTTGCACTTCTGTTCCTGAGGTTTGACCCATTTTTATGCCAAAAGCCAAGTTCTATGCTTTTAATAGAACAGTTAGCAATGGTAGTTATGGATCCTTTTCACTGACATTGCCAGGAAGCTGCATGCCCAAAAATTCCATTAATTTGTACGTTATCAGTGTGAAAGAATGATCTGTTTTGACACACAGATGACCCACAGTCTCTAAGGATTGTGTGTGCTAAATAAACTTCCTCCAATTTTCAAGATTTTTGGAATGAAGACGCAGACCAATAAAGACATTTTCCTGGTAGGGTACCAATGACATTAATGAGAGACCAGAGCAAGAGTGCATTTGTGGATCTTGGCCAACATGCCTGAACTCCAGTCCAGCTGCTAAGGACTGGAGATGATTGCAAACTTCCCATAAGGATCAGTGGAACAGGATTCAGGAGCTGGTTTGTTGTTAAAACCTAATATTAAGGCAAATCCTCAGCTGAAGTGAACTGTCCCAGACTGTAAAAGTCAGTGGTCCTTGAACAATCAATACCGGCAGGGAATTGTCCCACTTTTTTTATTGTTTTGTCAATTGATTCAGATGTTGTTTAACAGGAGGCTGCTGGCCAAGGTTGCACTGGAGCCAATTGGACAGTGGGAGAAGTGGGACAGGCAGAGCCCCAAGGAGCAGACCTTGCACTCCTTCCCCATCAGAGGGCAGGAGGATGGAGAGATAGAGGGGTCAGCGATATCCTCAGGTTTGCTCCAAAGCATTGCTGAAATATCTCCACAGATATTAAGTAAAAGTGGATCAGTAAATGAGAAGCTATTAATCCAGCTAAAACAGTGCTAGGTTACAGCATGCCTCTCCATCAGTTTCCATACAGAACATTAAGTAATCAGCTTTTAAATATTTTATTTTGCTATGAATTTCAAACATTTACCCAATGTGTTGAAATGTGCCAAGTACTGTGGCTTTTTACATTTAAGCCAAAACCGAATAATCTGTTGACCTGTCAAACAAGATATTTCCAGTGTTTAATAATAATTTCTAAAATCCTGTATAAGTCAATTCAGAAATTATTCCTGCTAAACAGACACTAGTAGCTGCTTTAAATCCCTTACTTAAGGCCTATGTGGAGGAGGGTAAGAGATAAGACCAAAGCCAACAGATCCTTTGAGCACTGTGATCAAAGTACATAAGATACTTCAACAGAACTGCTGCTGCTGTCAAAATTCTGATGCCACCCTAATGCATTCACAGTGCACCACTGGAGAAACTACTGAAGCATTTTCTCTCTTTAAAACATCAGCTTCTCATCATAAAACACACCTGTGAGACTCAGACCCCATAAATGTCCATGGAAATCTGACCAGCTGATTTTAAGGGGCTTTGGATCAGATTGCTAATGGCTTGACTGGACCATTAGTATTATATTTTTAGAAGAAGGGTAGGTGTAACCAGTCCAATTGATAAGAACAGTTTAATCTTGTGTATTAAGAGTGGAGATGTGCACACAGACACGTCCAGAGCAGTCAGGACTTGCTGACAACAGTGACAAGCTGTACCAGCACTCCCAAACACTAATGGCATTTTTTCAGACATGAGTTGTAGAATAAATGAGCTGGAAAAGTCCCTTAAACTGTTGATCCCATCACTGAATATATTTATCTGTACTTATAAACATAAACAATGTGATGGTGACAGTCCTCCTTGTCTCTCCGAATGAACTCTTATTTTAGATATTTTTTTTTATAAGACCTGAACTGGGGCCTGAAGTCTTCTGAAAGCCAACACTAATAGGTGGCAAAATAATAATGTGAGTTTTCTGAGTTCTTTAAAAAGGAGTATGAGCCTTACACAACAGTCTCCATCATTGCTGACATCGCAAACACAGAAAATATGATCCTATTGAAAACGTAATAAGGAAGGGGAATTGATAATATATAATACGAGCTTGATTAATAGAAAGAGAATGACCATGTTTTATATTTCAAACTTGGTTAGCAAACAAATTAAAATGACCTTCCTAGTCAGAAGCAAACAGCATCTTAAATTATTTAAATTTAAATTTAATTAATCAAGGTGGTATTATTAGTAAAACTAGTGTCTTGTGGGATTAGCAGAGATTTAGAATGAGTTCCATTTCTGCTGGGGAAGAGCTTGTGGTTTGCATTTTCTGAATAAATAGGAAAATAAGAGGTTCCTGAGGGATGTAATGGTGGCTAATAATTAATGCCTGTGCACAAAAAATGCAAATCAAGTTCTAAGCCAAGAGCTTGGACCAGTGTGCTGCTGTCTACTGTCAAATGCAATAAAGCCTGGACAGAAAAAAAAATCCTGAAATTGCTCACATTTGAAATAGGTTTAATTCTGAGATCTCTCGTGTGTCTGTGCATGCCTCAGAATAGCCTGATTTGAGGAAGGAAGTCAATCTAAGCCAGAGGAAAGATATTTGAAGTTTGTTCTTTGTTGCTTGGTATCCTTGTTTTTCTTGCACACTATTCAATAAAGACTGGATGCTGTTCTCTCTAGCTGGTTCGGTCTCTCTACCCAGCTGCTACGCCATGCCACCTCCACAGCAGCAGGCACACCAGAGCCTGGCCCACAGCTCAGAAAGACAGTGACGCTGCCATCTGCATGCTCTCAACACAAAAACAGGGTGTAAATATACATACAGTATGTAGATAGCACCTTTCCTTAAAGCATGCAACCCCCCCCCGGAAGCAGGTTCCCTAGAGCAGGTTGCATGGGAAAGTGTCCAGGCAGGTTTTGAACATCTCCAGAGACTCCACAACCTCTCTGGGCAGCCTGTTGCAGCGCTCTGTCACCCCCACAGTAAAGAAGTTCTTTCTCATGTTCATATGGAACTTCCTGTATTTTCCAGTTTGTTTGTGTTTCCAGGCTGACAGAGTTTGGGCTGTTCAGCCTGGAGAAGAGAAGGCTCCGAGGTGACCTGATAGCAGCCTTTCAATATCTAAAGGGGAGCTATAAGAAAGAAGGGGACAGACTCTTTAGCAGGATCTGTGGGGAAAGGGCAAGGGGGAATAGCATCAAACTGAAAGACAGAAAATTTAGGTTAGAAATTTAGAAGAAAATTTCTAACCTAAATTTAGAAAATTTAGAAGAAAAAAGTTTTTTACAGTAAGGGTGGTAAAACACTGGAACAGGTTGCCCAGAGAGGTGGTGGAAGCCCCATCCCTGGAGACATTCAAAGCCAGGCTGGACCAGGCTCTGAGCAACCTGATCTAGCTGTAGGTGTCCCTGTACATTGCAGGGTAGTTGGACTAGACGACCTTTAAAGGTCCCTTCCAACTCAAACAATTCTGTAATTCTATGATTTCTTGAACACCTCCAGGGACAGTGACTCCAACACTTCCCTGGACAGCCTGTTCCAATGCATTATCACTCTTTTGGAGAAGAAATTTTTCCTTAAATTCGGCCTGAATCTCCCCTGGCACAACTTGAGGCCATTACCTCTCATCCTGTCGCTGTTATCAGAGAGGAGGCAACTCCCACCTCACCACAGCCTCCTTTCAGGGGTTGTAGAGTGCAATAAGGTCTCCCCTGAGTCTCCTCCAGACTGAACAATCCCAGTTCCCTCAACTGCTCCTCATAAGACTTGTGCTCCAGACCCCTCACCAGCTTCATTGCCCTTCTCTGGACCTTCAGGACCTCAATGCCTTGCAGTGAGGGGCCCTGAACTGAACACAGTACTCAAGGTGTGGCCTCACCAGAGCTGACGTACATGGGAATGATCACTTTCCCACTCCTGCTGGCTGCACTATTTCTGGTATCAGCCAGGATGTCATTGGCCCTCTTGGCCACCTGGGCAAACTGCTGGCTTACGTTCAGTTGGCTGTCGATTAGCACCCCCAAATCCTTTTTAACCATACAGCTTTCCAGCCACTCTGCCCCCAGCGTGTACGGATGCATGGGGTTGTTGTGACTGAAATGCAGGACTTGGCCATTAAAGCTCATACAGTTGGCCTCAGCCCAGCAATCCAGCTTATCCAGATCCCCCTGTAGGGCCTTCCTACCCTCAGGCAGATCAACACTTTGCCCAAGCTTGGTGGGGGGATAGAGAGAGGCCAGATCAATGCAGAGACCACAGGATAATGGCAGACAATAGGAAGGAGATACTGGTTAGGGTGCGAGCAATGTGCAGGAGGAGTGGGTGTGTGTATATCCATGTGAATGTATATGCAGTCACAAAAGCTTGGGCAGACTGGGAACAAGGGAGTGCAGGGGCACATCAGTGGGGGAAACTGATGGATTTTATCTGCTTCTAACCAATTATAATTTTTAAAAATATGCTTTCTCTTACAACTGCAGCTGCAGGCAAAATTAAACTAGAAACCTGGGGAATATAGACGGTATCAGAACAGTAACATAGGAAACAGCCATCTGACCCAGTTAAAGATATCTGACCTGGTTAAGTCACAGCTTAAAATGGTGACCTCAGCAGAACCATGGTGTTATGGAACTACTCCAGCTGTAAGGGACCTCAGGAGGTGTCTGAATCAGGTTTCTGCTCAAAGCATTGAAATTAGAGCAGGTACATTTTCTGGTTGAGTCTTTAGGGAAGTTCTTTACTGAGAGAGTGGTGAGGTGCTGGAACAGGCTGCCCAGAGAGGCTGTGGATGCCCCGTCCCTAGAGATGTTCAAGGCCAGGCTGGATGGGGCCCTGGGCAACCTGATCTAGTACCAGATCTAGAGGTTGGTGGCCCTTCCTGTGTCAGGGGGGTGGGAACCTGATGATCCTTGGGGTCCCTTCCAACCCACGCCATTCTATGATTCTATGATTTTGAGTCTTAGAAACCTCCAAGTACAGAGATCACGGAAGTTCTCTGTGCAGTCTGTTCCAGTGCTTAATAATCTTCATAGAACAAAACAGAAACAAAGACAAAACAATACAAAACAACAAAAAAAAAACAATCAGTCTGAACCGAACTTCACTTGTTCCAATTTATGACCGCTGTCTATCTTTCTCCCACTATGCAGCTCAGTAAAGAGCCTTGATAATCTCTTCTTATGTACTGGAAGGCTGCTAATAGTTCTCCTCAAAGCCACTCCTTCTCCAGGCTGAACAAGCCACGTTCCGTCAGCCTGTCCTCACTGGGCCAGTGCTTGAAACCCTGCCACCTTGGTGACAGCCCACAGAGCATCCTCAGCATCTTTCCTGTACTTGATCCCAGACGTGGACACAGTACAATAGACATGACCTAGTGAGTTCCAGGTAAAGTGGAATAATCATGTCCCTTGATCTACCTGCTATGTCCATGTTAACACAGCCCTGCATGCTGCAAATTTTCCTTCCTGCCAATCTTTCCCTTTGCTGTAAATGCTGCTGGTGCACTGAGTGCATCCAAAACAACAGCAATTTTCATGAAGGTCGACTATCAAGCACACACAAATGCAGACAGCTTCTGTCAGGCCGATGTTGCCAAGCAAATTCTTCATTTGATGTGTAACAAGAGAGCCATGCTGGCTCAGAGCATGTGGGTAAATAGAGAACAAGAGTTTTATATTGCACTTGCATTTTGTAAGGACAGAGGAAACATCATACGGCCATATGCAAGCAATGAGACAAGGGACAACATTCACGATTTGAAAACAATAAAGAGTGAGAAGGACTGACTCAATATGTTGGGTTAAAGTCAATTTACTAAGGGCTTATTCATGTTGTAAGATGAGGTTCCCGGCACACAGATGTGAAAAATGCTCAAGATAACCAAAATACATAACGTGGTGAAAAGATGAGTGAAAGCAATAGAAAAGAGGTTCCTTCTAGATCAACCAGGGGAAATGCTTCAGCTGCAGCTCCAGTGTCAGATCAGCTTTTTATTCCCGCATTGAGTCAGAGGAGAGAAAGCAGACAGGTGCATCTGGCCCACGCTGCTCCCAGAGAACCATCATGATTCATCGCTTGGGAGTAACCAGCACCTTGTGCCTCTCAGATTTATGCAGCAAGTAAATCTAAATGTTAAAAACAACCCCATAAAATCCTCATATTTTTCACCATCTTCATACGCCTTTCTGGGTTCGAGTTTTATGGCTGTTCTTTCTGATCTTCCCCAGAAGATATCAGGCAGATGGATGTGTGTAATGTCAGAAACAATTAATATCTGACCTACAGAAGCCCTGATGCAAAGTGCAGGGAAGTCAGTGACAGGCCTTCCTTCCTGTAGTGTTGGATTGGATTTGTGAAACTCTTACACAGGATGTTTTCCTTAGCATGCTAAATATGCTTCTTTTACCTTTCTATTTTTAGAGGTAGTTGGTCCTACTCTTACAATCTGAAATCATGTTTTCACACCAGAAACTGGGAGACACAGTCACTCTTTTATATGGTCCAAGTAGGACATGCAAGCCCCGGGCAGTGATGCATTAGTGCAAACATCAACATCTCCATTGGCATAAAGAGCAGGGCAGAAGCAACAGTAAATCTTCTTGCTTCTACAGCAGCAACATTCTTTCACATTGTGAATCTCTCTTCTTCATTCATGTTTTAGCTTCTGTTTGTGTCTTGTTTTCTTGTGAAATATGATAACTGCATCTGGAATATCTCAAGTTTGGGAAGGTCCGTGTCAATGGATGAGGGACAAGAACATCAGCAGACAACACTGAAGAATTAAATAAGAGCTGAGATGGTGAGAAGTCAACCCATTCAGTCCCAAAACTTAAGTTTTTAAAGACATTGCTGACTTCTGTCACCATTTATCCTGTTCAAGCTACAGGGAGCAAAAGAGAGGCAGCATTACAGGCTCCCAAATACCTGTTATACATGCAATTGGCAAGCCACAACTGTGACCAAGCAGCTGGCCTAGAGGGTTAAAATCACAAGAGAAGTTTCACATTGGCTGGAGCCATGGTGTTTTGAGGGCTGCCATGGGGAAAGAAGCATTGCAGAAATGCCCACTCCTCCCCACTGTCAGTGACTCAGCCTCTCTCTTCTCACTAGACGAGGTACGTGCCCATTACCTGACTCGATTTGCAGACATGCTCTGTCCCGGGACTGATAGTTGGAGTCAGAGTTGTGTCTACTTCCAGGAGAAAGAGAAAAAGATGAAAAAAAACACAAAAGCAAACAAAAATCAATAATGCGAGCATTTGATAGTAAAATATTGCCATATTTTTTTTCTCCTGTAGATGATTTCTACAGTCTTCTACATTGAACACAACTGCCTCTGAGGAATAAGAAAGAGCTCTGTTGCTCGGATTAGGATCTTCATCAGTTTCTTTGGACAGAGTAACAAGAAAGTGCACATAGGGGAGAGAAGGGAACAGTAAAGATAAAAACTATAATTTCTGATTTTGATGCTAACTCTTGTAAACATGCTCGCTGTAGGAGAAAGATAGACACAACATACTTTCAGGCCACCTGGAGACCCGGCAAATTTATGTCAGTATGGTGCTCTTTACAGCATTGTTATTCAGCTGCCTTTTTGGTGTTGAGTTTGCAGCCAAATGTTCAATGAGCATGATCCTTTTATAAGCACATGTAAAGAAGAAATTGGAAAAAGTGATGGTAGAAAGGGAAGGAAACATAAGATAAAGAAAGAACAGTCCTATTCCTGGATGTGTTCAACCTTTAGCAGAAATCAGTCCAAGACTGGTCTTGGATGACTCCCTTGGAGCCACCTAGTCCTGCATTCTTAAACATGGTGCTTATTCTGAGAACGTCAAATGAGATGGACAAGAAGATGTATGAGAGAGGCAGACATAAGGAGACACGTCAATAAACATGTTCAATTTGCAAGTGAAATTATCCCCACATACACGCACCAAGTGCCAGCCTTGCAGATGTAATTGAAGATCTGAAAGTCAAATTGTGACCTTTCCGTCTCTTTCCCCTTCAATGGGAATAATGATATTTATGATCAGAATTCAGCTGATTTGGGTTGGAGTTTTTGTTGTTGTTTTGGGGGGCTTTTTTGGTTGTTTTTTTTTTTTCTTTTTTTTTGGTAGCAATGCATGAGACAGAATGTCATCACCTCCCTCAACTAGAGATGTGTTCTGTGAAAGTCAGATTCTATGTGTGGCAGACAAGAAACGTGCCTGAATCACATAGGAAAGCCATATCTAATGACTCACTACATGCTATTTTTACCTAGATCCCTGGGTTTTTCTTTTCTTTTTACAGTTACTTCTTGTATGATTTGTGTTCAGCTCCACTACAAGATAGTTCAGAAAAGCAGTACAGGTCAAATTAGAAACTCAGCTGAAATTTCACCCTGTGACTGATTCAAGAATATGTCACCTCGCAAAGTGCAGAAGATAGACAGCTGTCTGATTAACCTTGCTCTGTTATGCGAATTCACCACTGAATGCACTGACATATCCGTGCTACAGAAACACCTACGGTGAGGCCTCTCTCTATTACCTATGCAGAAGCTCTAGTAATGACAAAAACTGTCCTAGATGACCTAATACATATATTTCAAATGCAGGCTCTATGAATCTGAGATGAAACTACTAGTCAGAGAGAAAAAAAAATTACTGAAAGGAGGACAAAACAGGTCAAAAGAAACAAAAGAATTATCTCAGTGCTGCCTCTAATGTGTTCTAATAATAAATTAATCAACTGCATGATAAAAATCTATAGGGAAAGCTGTTAACATAAATGAGGCAAAATCTGACTTTGAACATCTTTCACAAAGCAGTTTCCTAGGTTAGTATGTAGGTCAACCAACACACTGAAGCTCACAAGACTCACAAGAACTGCAAAATGAATCATATGGCAACTCTAGGCTCTTTAGTCAATAATCCATTAATGTAGAGAAGCCAAGTTTGATTTATGGCTACAGACATTTGGGGACATTATCTTTCTGTCAATGAAAACATGGCACATAACTCACAAGAAGTTAAAGGAAAACACAGACTTCTCTGTGAGACAATGTCTGCAATGTAGATCTTCCTGCAATGGTTAGTTGCACTACCAAAAAAGATGTTTCTAGTTCTTACTCGTAGGTCATAGCATCCTAAAGTCTGAATTCCAAGAGCTGTCAGATGTCTGGCATCTCAGTTTGGTTTGATGGTTACTTAACTCCCAGGAAAACTCACAGATTATTCTTCAGAAGTGGTAAACCATACAATTTGGATGGGAAACAGGTAAGGATAGACACACTGGTTGTCATAGCTAGCAGGATAAAAAAAAAAATGTATAAAGTAATCTTACCTAATTAAAATATAAAAAAGAAAAAAAGAAAAGAAAAACAAAACTAAATAAAGAATACCAAGTTGAATATTAGTAAATAATGGCATCCATTATTGATTTTCAACCTACAGTCAATTGTAAGACATTTGTTTTTCAAATTTGAGAGGGGTAAAATAGGCCACATATTTGATAATTTTTAGAATTGTGGAAAACGCAGTTTGGAATTTAGGTAGCTAAACTGGTCTATACTCACTCTAGCTCATTTCCAGCTTCAAGGGAACCTGGTTCTAGACTCAGTTCAAATTTATGTATCTACGGATACAGTTAGGAAAATTAACTTCAGAAAGCTGATTTTTTTTATGTAAGTCTTCAGTCAAATTGCTTACATCCTTTGCAATTCATTCTACAGGTAGAAGCATAAAAAAGAAAACGTGGGAGGTCTTTGAGGGGTCATCTAGTGAACATTCATGCACCAAAATCCACTCTTATCTAAACTTCTTCCAATTACAGCATTCACCACTAAAATGTATTGTTTGTGTCAGCTTCTTGATAAAATGTAAGCAAGTGAAAAAAGAGTAATCTTTCCTCTGAGTTAGGGTTTGCAACCAAATCCCTTTGAGTTAGGGTTTGCAACTGAATCCCTTGATATTCTGCTCATGTTAGGCTATTTTGATTTTCTAATGCAATCTTCCTAAGGTCCTCACCTTCAGCTGAGCTTTAAAATATGAAATCAACATATTTACTGAATTTAAAACTTCTTACTGAAATGTCTTTACATGTTCATTTCTCTCCATTTCAGAACATAGGGCATTGACCTGGTGTACTTCTAGACAGATTTCAAAGTCTCTAAACAATACCAAACTTGGTGAAGACCTACCAGAATCAGTATGTGGCGTTATTGACACTACTGACCACAAGAGATGGAACAGAATACAAAACAGTGCATGAAGGCTTTGCACATTAATCCTTTCAATGCTATCTTCACCTTCTTACTGGAAGGAAAGACAGAGATTTCTAGAATAATTCTCAGTATGATCTTGTAGCCAAAACAGAAAAGTCTCCAGGCACCAAAGCAATGAGTATTCATTCACTGGGTTTTCAAGTAAATTGTATTTTTAACCTGAGACGGGCACAAAACAAAAGGCTTGAGGATATCTTTTTCAAAAACAACTGAGGAAAAAAAGAAAAAAAAAAGAAGAAATAAGGAAAAAACCCTTTTTCAAATAAATATCCTTATTTTCAATCCAAATTATCATAGTCTCCTTTGCCTGCACTGCTGTTTGAATCAACACTGATGACTGTGTTTCCTTCCAAACAAAATGGCTGTTGGTAAGACATATGACTCCCTGCAGTATGCGTGCCCCATTTTTTAACTAGGAAATCTGCTGCTTTCCGCTTGTCCTAGGGCAGCCAAAAACCTACTTGCTAAATAGTCTTAGCTCCTACTGTGTCTGCCCTACTTTGTTATACCTGGGTATGCAATCATCGGTCTAATCTATGATGATTTCAAAGGAGCAATGTTCTTAGCCATCCTGCATGTCTAAACACTGTGCTAGTATCATCTCTCAAGACTTCATAATCTTCATATATGCCAAGATGACTTCAAGAAAAGATCAGATGAATGGCACATCTTATCTGCGCTGACTACAATGACAATCTTGATTTAATCTTACCAGCAGATAACCCACTTCATAGATACATGAAGGTTTAATTACATAAAGTTCAACCCAGGTGTCTAGAAGTCTAAGGAAGTCTCCTTACACATTTTAACAGGAGCCTATGACTAATACAGACTGGGGACCTACCTACCAAAGAATTAGAGCCAGGTGAGGTGAGATCTGCACTTATGTTCTCTGACCTTAATGGGCACGAACACCAAATTAGATAAAAATTATGCTTTTAGAAATGATTGTGCACTGTGAATGAGCCACAGTGTGGTTCTACACTGGAAGTGTGAGATGTTTCCTCAGTAAATAGGATGTGTCATAATTTTTTCATAGCGTTCCTAACTTCCTTGAAAGTTTGGGGGTCACCCTATTTTCAAAAGTTAATTGAACAGAACAGCTTCTAGTGTCAACACTGTGATATGATGTTTGCCTGCTTAATAGAATGAGAGGTGCATGACCAGCTAGAAAATCTGCAAAGAGACTCACTTGGCTTACCTCTCTGCAGAAAAACACTTCACACTCCTCTCTCCCTGCCCAGCATGTATGCAGCTCTCTTTTCAGGCTTCCTAATATTGCTGCCTAAGTTTGTGTACTGCTCTGCTCTGAATTCAAATTATGAGGCAACCATGACAAACCATAACAAGCTCAGTCCTACCAAAGGCAAGAGAAGAATTAGTACACACCTGAGACTGCAGTTCTTAGAGAAGTGGATTCACTTTTGTGAAACCATTTTCTAAAGTGGTTCTAAAGTTCTGAAAAGACTGCGCAATGTCACCCTGTTGCTTTATATAAAGGAGTATGAGGCTTTGTTTCAGCCTTTGTCAGGTTTAGCTCTCAAAGCCGTACTCCAATATTCCCACTTTTCTTACTTGTAGGGCAATAAATGTATGTATACAGTAGGTACACGGTACTTCTACCTAGTTATTCTTTAAATAGTTTTCACAAGAAATTTCAGAGATTCTGTTTACAGAAACGACATAGATGAAATAAGCCCTGCTAAGCATGATGTTGGGAGGTGCTGGATATGGTTCCTTGACTCTCTAGCCCAAGATCCGATTAGAGCAACCAACAGACTGCACACCCACTGAGAACAGTCAGAGAACACAACAGTGCGCAGTGGCTCCTTCTCCCTTCCACAGCCTGACAAGAGAGTGACAAGAGCTCTAGTGAGCCTGGCACGACAGCTATTGGGGAGTTTGGCACGGTACTCTGACGAGCAGACTGTGTGGGAGCATCTGCCCCTGAAAGCAGGAGAGAAGAAACAGAGTGAGAATAATGCAGAAGCACTCTTGGACAGCCCAGAGAATCCTACCGATGCAAACATGGGCATGAACAAAGGGTCATTCTGCTCCATGCCCTGTAATCCAATCAGCTAATATCCCTTTTTAATTAGCTACAATCAAGTTAGCATGATGAGTGCCTTCGCTGTTTACCAGCTTCATCTGTCTGCTTCCATTCTTGCATTTAAATCTGCAGTGCAGCTAGGGCTGGTTTTTAATGATACATGCAAAGTAGCTTGGTTGAGGGTTGTCCCAACCTTCCCGTCAACCTCAGGGGCACCGAAATGTGCCCACACTGTAACTGTTACACACTGAATGAGAATATCCTGCTACTCTCCCTTCTAGTCAATGTTCTGCCCTCTAGACAACAACCCCTACCTCCCTGGAGGAATATTCATGTATTGTCAATAATGTGATCCAGTGTGAGCCATGCACAGCCCCTGTACCTGTGCACATGTAGAAATATGGAGGGCATTGAAGGAGCACTCAGGCAAGAAGAGAAGCTGTCCTTCATTTGTCCTGAAATGTAATGTGTCATCTACGTTTATTTCTTCAAGAAAGGGATTAAAATACACAAAATATTTCAAAGACTTAAAGGGCATCTGTAGCAATACTCAAAGACAAGGTCTGTTTTTCAAGAATTTGCTATGGATCTTTCCATTAATGCAACAAAATAATTATTTCATTTCACAGATCATGATTCTTTGTCAGATTATTGCACAGACTGCTTTTTTATTGTTCGGCGGCTTCTAATTGGTGTATATTGTAGGAAAGGCAATATCAATGCAAGACTGACTTAGAAACGCAAAATAACTGGGTTATTATCCTATTGTACAGTGAGCCTTCTTTTAATAGCCGCTCATTTCTGCTGTTCAAGCAGCCCCTGTGAAAAGGGATTTTGTCCTTCAGCCAGAATAAAAGACATCTTGATGCTAAAAATAAAAGGAACGGGAATCACTTGCTGGAGCTGGAATCCTCCCCTGCAAGAAGGCTGTGACAGCACTGAGGCTGGCAGAGGAGTGTCGTGATGGAACAAAGGCAGCAACAGCCCCAAGACATCTCCCTGCACAGCAGGAGGAAAATATTCAGAAGGGTCTCTATTTCTTAGAAAGCACCCAGCGATGCTGTGTCTAACATCAGGCTCACTTATAATAAAGCAACCCTTCCCATCAGTTTCACCAAGCTTAGCCAAAGATTTTCTAATTACCCCCATAAGCCGGCAGGGCCAAAATCAGGTTCTGTGAATTACAATGGAAGTTAATTAAAGCAAAAAACTGCCAGTCTTTTTCCTTTATTTTGCACTTTCCTTCTTCTCTTTTATTTTCTTTCCTGAGCTAGTAAGTATCTGCTGCTGAGATCAATCAGAACAATCCATGGCTTCAGCTGAGCAGTGCTGGTATGCAGTCTCTCATGATCCAGCGCACACAAAATTGAACGCTCCCATTGTAAGAAATGTTTACCTAAACACAGTCTGCACCTGCACTCAGACAAAGATGATGACTAAAATGGGAGATTCCCCCAATATAAAGTGTCAGCTTTCCAAAGCCAGCTAAGCAAGCTGCTTTACGTCACACCCCAGCTCAGCCACCAAGTGCACAGCAGCCGATTCAAATGCACAGTCCCAGCTAGGAAGCTTGTTCCGACTTCTTGATATAAGCGGCAGGCTTCAGGTCACTTAGATAAAGGTTGATGGGAAAACATAATGTCAGGCAGTTCTCTGTCTTCAGCTTTGTTCCTTTGCTTGCACTCCCCAGGAGCCCACCTGCAAACGGACAGAAGTCTGAAGCTGCCCAGCCTCAATTCTCGTCTCACACACAGCCGTCCCGTTCCTCAGCCTTCATCTTAACAAGCAAGCCTGGCGCAGATAAGTGCCAATCAGTTTATATTAGGTCATGTTTGAGAGACTCTATGACAAGATAATGACACCAGATCCGCTGGCATTCTCAGGGGGCAGGAGAGAAGGCCATGGGTCAGCTGCCTCAGGGCCAGGTACCTCTATGCTCTGGCTGGCACTGCAGCATAAATCACAGATGCGTCACTCAGAAGACTGCTCCTAGCATGCCGATGACATGAGACTTTAAAAGATCCAGATACCTCCAGCCAGGCTTCTCTGAAAGCCAAAATAACCACACACAATGAACGCAGCTGCCAGGTCTACCTGCAGCAGCTGGGGCAAAGGTGGCACCCAGCCAGCTCTCACTCCCAGGACAAGATTGGTGATGGGCAACGCATCGCCGATTCCAGAGAAACCTTGCATAAAGATACATTGCTCATAACACCTTTGACCATCTTTACTTCCTCTGAAACAGGGTGATAAGAGGTACCTCTCTAGGTGTTCCTCTTTCTGGTGGTTTTAGTTGACAGCTGGCTGAACATGAGCCAGCAGTGTGCCCAGGTGGCCAAGAAGGCCAATGGCATCCTGGCCTGTATTAGAAATAGTGTAGCCAGCAGGAGCAGGGAGTGATCATCCCCCTGTACTCAGCTCTGGTGTGGCTGCACCTCGAGTACTGTGTTCAGTTTTGGACCCCTCACTACAAGAAAGACATTGAGGCCCTGAAGCGTGTCCAGAGAAGGGCAATGAAGCTGGTGAGGGGTCTGGAGCACAAGTCTTATGAGGAGCAGCTGAGAGAACTGGGATTGTTCAGTCTGGAGAAGAGGAGGCTCAGGGGAGACCTCATTGCTCTCTACAGTCCCGGAAAGGAGGCTGTGGTGAGGTGGGGGTTGGCCTCTTCTCCCAGGTAACAGTGATAGACAAGAGGGAATGGGCTCAACTTGCACCAGAGGAGGTTCAGGTT
>WBMW01003681.1:1142737-1175720 GCA_013396635.1 Penelope pileata | reverse complement strand
GCGCAGCGCCCAGCCCCGGCCCCAGAGCGACGGCAGCGGCCCCGCGCGCCCCCGCCCCCGCTACCTTCTCCTGCGCCCGGGTGAGCTTCTTCTGCACGTTGCTGGCGATCTTGCCGGCCGTGACGCCCTTGCTGCCCAGCTCGGCCATCTTCCTGCTCTTTTAACGGGGGGCTGCGAGCGCCGGGCCGGCGGGAAGGGGGGGGAAACCCGGCGGGGGCGAACGGCCCNNNAATGGCCCCGGCCGCCGCCGCCCGCCCCGCGGCGCCGCCTTTTAAAGGGACAGCGCGGAGCCGCCTTAAAGGGGCCGCGGGGCGGCTGCGGCCCCGGGGGCTGCGTCGGTAGGGGACGGACCCCGGTTTAAAACGCGAGCTGAAATCGCAGCGGGTTTCAGCCTGTGGTTGTTGCTCTGCCGCGTAGCAGCCTGCTGGGGGAGCCGGGTAAGTGCCCTCGCCTGCATCTCATCTCTTGGAGAAGTGGAAAAAATCCCTGCCCAGCCTGATTGCAGCAACACCAGGAGGGCTGGTTAGCTTGCACGGAAGTTGGGCACAATGCTGTTACCACAGTGCATCCCATTTTCACTTTTGCACAACAATTTGGAGGCAGCGTGGCTGCACATGACCCCCATTGGGGAGTGACGTCAAGGAGAAGCACTGCTGCAGGAGATGCTGTGCCCCCACCAGAAGGAGCCAACCATGGCTGCACGGAGCTCTGGACACATCTCCCTGGAATTCCCAGTACCTCAGCCTGGATGGCATCACTCTCTGCCTGGGACCAAACAGCTTTTCAGCACTGTCACCCCTGGCTCAGCTGTGCGCTGCCTGTGGGCTGCCCCTAACCCTGACTGCACACCCCACAGCCTTCGCCCTCCTATACCCCTGTGCAAACACATTTTGTGAAAGTGCTCCTTTACAGCACAGGACAAAGCTCTGCTTCCTGGAACAGAGGAAGCCACCTCAGCACTCTTACCTGAATCCCAGTACTCAGCCCCAAAGCATCCCCCAGTTCCACACTCTGGGACTTGCTCAGGTTCCCTCCCAGCCTGCTCCTGTGCTCCTGTCTCATTTGTGTGGGCTGGCCTCTCTGTGCACACAGTGCCCAGCGCAGCTCCAGTGGCCATTTGGATACTGAAGGAATTTGCATTTGCCTTTAAGGTGGAGGCTTGCATCTCTGGCACTGATTTAAGTGGAAGCTGGTAGTGCAGCCTACCTGTGCTCTGAGATGACTTCAGTGTCTTTGTTTTGCCAGATGAAAGTAGCTGCCTCCAGAGCTTCATACACATAGGGAATAGCGTAGTCCTCGCTGCTGCACTCTAAAGCAACAGAAAAACATGGACAGTGATTACTTGAGAGAGCTAGGCCAGATTTTCCATTGTATATTTCATTGATTGCTTCCCATTTCTGCCTCAGTACTATTTCTGCTCACTCAGAGCTTGAAATAAAAGCAACTGTCTTGCCAGAGCCCTTAGAAACAGTGAGCAGAGAAGCCATCAACACCTCTATGTGAGGCTTCACCATGCAGTGCCTCTGCGCTTCCTACCTCTTACAACAATGGCATTTTTTTTTAAAAAAAAAGCCATAATTGAGAAACTTGCTTAAATCTGTGTTGTACCTCAGTTACATATTCAGACTCAAGTGCCTGCATACCTGTGGTGCCACTCTGCACTGTGAGCCTCCATTTCATTCCATCTCTTTCTGGCTTTGCATTTAGTGTCCGTATTTCAGTGCGTGTTTCTGTAGATACACAGCTGTGTGTTTGGTCCAAGTGCATCTCACTTCATCATTTCAGCCTTGCTCGGTATCTTCATGCTATTTTTCTTGTCTTATACAACTCATTATCATCTGGAAACATAATTAACATGAGACTTTCTGTTTCTTAACTACCCCCATCTCCTCTCCAACCAAACTTTTAAGAGAGAAAGATGCACATGTGGTTAAATATTTCCCACATCAAGTATAAAATAGCAGATGTTTCAGGGTCAGACCCCATTCCTCTGCATCCTACCTCGGCTATTTGTCTCTCCTGTCTAGGTCCTTTCTTCAGTGAAACTGGTTTTGAAGGATTTTTGTCTGGTTACGTCCTTTCAAGAGAAAAGAGAATGAGATTGCAGCACATGAGCTGAAAAGAGAGTCCATGCAAACATCAAACAATTGTGAAACAAAGGTGGCCAGGCACCCATAGTCACCACAATGCAAAATGATGACAAACCCTGTGGGTTTTTAAAGCTAGGATTAACACAAGCATCCATCTCTCAGCATGAGTCATCTCCCAGTTGTTGCTGTGCTTGATTGGATCAGCAGTAAAGCCGCAAAGCATTTGCCAGGCTCCAGGTGTGGCACAAGAGGCATCCCCCAGGGTGACCCGGCCAGCATCACACACAGCTGCAGGCCCAGTGTTTGAATGAACTCCCCATAAGCCACTTTCAACCAGCTGATACATGCTGAAAGGTTTTGTTTTGTGGACAGGAGGGTTTCAGTCTCATGTCTATCCGCCATTGTTCTGATCTCACTTTTACAAATTAGCAACAGATTCTGCACAAATGGAGTTAAAATGAACAGAACTTGATAGATCCAGCCCCGGCCATGAGATTCATTAGGATTGATGCGTGCATCGTTGTCTAATTTATTTTAATACAAGATCCTAGGACACTTCATTTCACCTATCTGTAACCAGCTAAACATGTCTAGACTGAGCTGAGCTGAGGTCACAGAGGCACCTATAGTCAAGGGAGAAATCAGTACTTCCAAAGCATGAGTCAACAGATCAAACAGCTTCTAGGAATGTCTCCAGTCCCCCTGAGCTACAAAGGGAGATCAGATGGGCAGCTCAGATAGCTGGAGGCAGCCAGGTGGGTTATGAAACCCTCCTGTAGCCCATCTCCCTGGTGACAGCATGATTCATTTGCACAGATCATGAGCAAGAAGCAGATATGTCAAACACAACACCGCAAATGCACATCTATATGGCCCATACCTAACATTGCTTTTTTATCATCTTCTAAATTGATTAATACTCTAATCAATAATGCCTGTGCTAGGTCAAAACCCCCTAAGTGCATTTCACTTCTCATTAAGGACAGATGAACAGCTCACCTGTTTACAGTTAAGCATAGGCTTAAGTGCTGGGTGGGCTGGAACCTATCACTTTGTAGTTTAGATAAAATTTATTCCCTTCATGGTACAAATTGTAACTTTTGTCTTTTTCCTAATTCCTGTTTTTGCCAAGTTTATCCATCTGGGAGCAGATTTTTTTTTGGTAATGATTCTTAATTTAAATTGGTATAAAATATTGTTTTTTAAAGGCTGATTTCAGCAACCCATCTTTCATCTACTCTGACTGGAACTTTTAATTGCAGCTTGTGCATTTAGAGCTACAAGCTGTGATAATCAAAATATGTCTGTTTCCCTGCTGCAGGTAGCTAAGTCTTCAATGTAGAATCACAGAATTACAGGGGTTGGAAGGGACCTCGAGAGATCATTGAGAATCCAATTCATTTAAATGAAACATTTTTGAAATAGCTGTTAGTGGTCTCTAATATTCATGCAACTAAATGTACACATTTCTTGTTTCAATAACCTCAAGTAAATTTCACACACGATGGATCTATATAAGTCATGATTCTCTGTTTGTTTCCAAAGCTGAGGCTCACGTTTTGCACTGCCCAAAGGCTCTGGCTGTTGGGAGCCATGCTCTTGTTCCTGCTCCAACTGTAGCCATAATGCTGGAAGTCAGGTGGCTGCTGCCAGCACCATTCCTCCGTTTTACGATGCCAGTTGAAGGATTCACTTAAAACACTAAATCCGCCCCTGAAATCAACAAATAACACAAAATACATTATGTAGCAAAGCCTAATCAATTTAAAGCAACCTTCCTTTAAACAGCCTGTTCACTGCTTTCTTTCCATTTCCAACCATGAGATTTTCTGGGACAACATTCAGAAAGAGCTGGCCAAAGTAACTTCTATCTTTCCATTTAACTTGATAAGAGCATTTGCTAAGGGTAATTCAGACATCAGTTGCACCATTACTTAGCTGGTCTTAGCATTCTTGGCATTTCTGACTGACTGTTATTCTCATGCAATCTCTTCCTTTACTCTCTCACAGAAAGATGCTGGGAAGGATCAGGAAGTTTCTGCTGGAATAGTAGGAGATAAGACCTCTCTGATTGTGCTTTCTGGCCCTTAAAACAAAGCCAAGATGAAAGTATTTTGATTTAAAAATCACTTAAAATGACTAAAGAGTGGGACTCATTGGTAAGATTCACATAAATATACTTCCAAGAAGCTTCCCAAAATTTCTATGTGCCCTATCTTGTAGGAAGAGGGGATTTGGCAGTTATGAAATATATATTTTAGTTCTTCATTATCGTCAAACAAGGGAGTAGGTGAGTGAATCACATGCTTGTTTTGGAAATTATTCTGAGAATTCTGGAAGCCTTCTACTTTTTATCAAAATATCTAAGAAATGGAAATTAATTGTAAATCATCACACCTGTGAGTGTATATCTCATTTTACAGCTGTAGTAGAACCCATAGCCCATCTGATGGGATCACACCAGGGATATCGTATCTCCAGCACAAAACAACAGTGAAATCCAGAAATATTTCATCTAAAACATACCTCCACAAGGCTCACACTGGTGATAGCCAGACCGTGTAGGCTTATTACATGGTAGCAGATGCCCCAGTTGCAATGTCTCCCCCCACTTCCCTTTACTGACTGCCTCCAGTCATTACCTTGGCAACAAAACTGGGTGACTCATTCACTACAAATAACTTTTGAGAGCTCTATCACTTTCATTTATTGTAGACTCACTATCACTTAAAATTTGTTCAGCTTTCAAAATCATCCAACGCTGCTATTGATGTTTGGGATTGGATTTTTGCAGCAAAAGAGGATTGTCACTTTCTGATTTGGACATGTATAGCAACGGTGGATTGAATATATGCAGAAAACTGTACATTCCCTTAGAACACCTGTAACATCTCAGCCTTTTCCACCAGAGGACTTTGCCAGCTTTGTTAGATTTCCGTAAAGATTTGAGGACAAAGAGTGAAGATCTTGAAAGAATTAAAGCTCCACAGTAATTTAAAAGCTAACTACTCATCTTTACAGGAAACAGTGCTTAGAGTCACCAGCTTTTATTAAACGTATCTCAATAAAAAATTGTGCATTTCTAGTCAAAAAATGATATAGAAAAACAATGTTTCTGGGTATTATAGGATTCTTAAGGAACGTTTCAAACTCTGAATGTGCCTTTACTCTTGATATCGTTATTCAGAGTGCACCCAAGAGTTAATTTCTAGTGCAAATAAGCAACCATTTAAATTTAGACTTAAAGCAGATATTTACCGTATGGAAGATTCCACGCGTTGGAATCGATTGTCAAGACGCCAGCTGCACCAGTCAAACATCCCATCTTAAAAATAACACATGCAAGGTCCCATGCATTGTGATAGCATATGCTGAGAAAATCAGGAGTGAAGCATTGGCAGTTCTGATGGTAAACAGCAGATGATCCCAGCAAAATGGCTTTTCATGTCAACAGCTCTTTACTATTCCAACCTGCAGTCCAACCTAAATTCTGAATACTGTACTCAGTTGTTGCAGATACTGAGCTGGTTCTGACTTTGGTAAATCAAGTTTTCTTTTATTTGTAGAGAAATATTTGATCCATGATTGACAATGAAATACTATAGAGATTTAGATTTCACATTAAGGGTCATCTAGTTAGCATGGATATATCTCCCCTCACAAACAGGTTATCTGACATTTTTAATGTCATTGAATACTCTGACATCTTGAAGTGTCCCTGCCAAATTTAACAGACAATATTTACAGTCTTCAAGTAAGCATCCTTGATGGTTTAATGAGTCACAGCTTTGTGTATACAGATATCAGAGTCATCAAATGCTAGAATGAACAAACGTAAATGTCAAGCTTGATTTCTGTTTTGTTTCCAAACCCTATTTTGAAGCAAGACAACTCTATCAGATAATGAACTAAACATCTTACACTGTGAAACTTTTTCTTAACATGTCACTGTGTAAGTGACAGATATGTATGCTATGTCTTCTTTTCTATCCTGAAAGCCAAAGAACAAGTCTGGAAATGTTGCAGCATCTCAGCATCTTTGCTAGGAATTTTGCAACATAGGATGTTCTCTCAAAACCCCCTTTTGGAGTGACATGAACATGTTTCAATACAGGAAGAAAGCTTCAAAATCTGAATTTTAAAAAAATAAAAATAAAAATAAATGAAAGAGGGGCAGAGGAAATTAAGTCATCAGTTCAATGTTTTCATTTATTTGAAGGCATTCATGGTGGTTTCTTTCCCAGCATATTTTGATGATAGTGACATTGAGTCATTGGCTAAAGGAAGACGTGAGACATAATACTGAGACAAATACATTTGGAGGTGAAGAAAAATTTAGTCTCTATACTGCACAAATGTGCTGCTTGGAAAACCACCAGAGAACCTCCTGCTCTTCTGTGCAATGTTTTTGGCCTCCATAACACCAGTCAGCTCTACCACATGAAGGAAAAAGAAACTGCCTGGACAGGAATAATCTGGCTCAGCATTATCCTCTGCACATATGTCAGATCTCCTAAGATCATAAATTAATAAAGAATATAATTTCCTAGGATGTCAATATATTCCAAATTCATCAAGACTTCCAACAGTAAACAGTCAGCATGCAAGGCAAGCACTCCTACATTCCCTAGCTGGAGCTGCAAACAGGTAGGAGGCAGTTGCAGATCCTGCCAGCACTACGTCTGTTCATGGCCTCATAGGGTTGTGATAATCCTAGAAGCCACACAATTATTTCTTACTGAAACTGCATATTCCTTTTCCGTAGAGGAAGGTGGTTCTTTTTTGTTTTTGTTTGGCTTTTGAGTAGTGGAGAATGAGAAGTTTTGATTTTGCCAACCATGCATTATTTCCTAGGAAGTATATTTAATTGATAATCCTATCCACAAAACTCACAGCAAACAAAACTTCGTCTTATACAAATATCAAAAAAGATACATATAAACACATGTAATTTTTGGTTTTATACTATAGGGGATGGAATTCTGCCCTAAGCATATTTTGATGAAGCTAAATCAGATCGGCCATGCTTTAAAAAAAAACTAAACTAAAAAAACCCACAGCTATTTTACATTTTCATTGATATGGAAGAGTAGAACAAGTTATTTGGACACAAGAACTAGTCCCTCGTTCTCTTGCCACAACAGATTCCTACCCATTCCATGGAAATGTCCAACTGATCATTAAGAATACACTGAATCATTGCTGTCTTTGATATCTGTTTCACTTCTTCTCTTGTTTGCAAGGCCACCAGTCAGAATTACAGAAGCCAACAAAGGAAAATACCTTCTAGCTAACAGTTGTTACTCTTTCTTGATTTGCCATCCTTTTAACAGCTGTTCTGTGTGAACATTTCAGCATGCACAATAGGTGTCTTTGTCTTAGTCCCCTAGTCCTGAGGCTAAAAATCACTCTTTCTGTCAACTTGTCCAACATTAGATTTCCAAACTTGAGATGTAAAGGACGTGTTGATGATCTGTAATTTGGAGGGCAGCTTCATCTCTTGCCTTATCTTAAAGACAGCTAAAATTAATGAACTCCTTTCCTCTACCTTTTTTTCTAACACCCTACAATTGCCAATACTGATCATAAAAGTAAATTGGCCCAGGAAAGATTTTCCCCACTGAGCTGTAGCCAAAGCGGTGGAAAAGCCTTAGGACCTTGAACTAACATATCTGGAAAACACAAGGTTATTCCTCACCATACATTTTTCTGACATTTAATTCATCTTGATTTTACCTGAATCTATGAACAGAAATATTCTTGTTTCTCATGGCAGAAACTCAGTTAACAGACCACTAATTTCTCTGCCAGTAGAATAAGCACAGTGTGCTATCTGGAATTTTCTCTAGCCGAACAATTGAGTGAGTTTAATGTGCTCTCTCTCCTTCTCCATAGTTTTGCATGGTGAAATGCCAACATTAGGTGTAAAATAGTTATAAATGTACATAATACCAATCCAGACATCAATATAATTGTAGTAATTACAGGTACCACTCTTGCATTCCTCTATGGCCCTGTGTCATGACAGATTAAAACATTAATCTCCACTACACATGCTCCAACAATGCCTTACTAGTCAAGATGATCCAATATCAGAAGAAGCACAAAATGCAATTCAAAATATTGAAGCTGCTGACTGGGTACCTAAAACCCAGTCTCACAAACGTACAAACATTAAGAGACATTTGCCTGCTTAGAGTAGCATGGCTGAATTAGATCTCTCCTGTTTCAGCTTAATCTCACATAGGAAATTAATGAACAAACACATCCATCCCCTGCAGTCCTAGCTGGTGAGTTGATTAACCTACTGCATCATGACATGCATCAGAAAGCTTTGCCATCCAAGATTAGCATCTAAAATCTGCGTTCAGTGGGATTTTTTTTGTGACCACCTTTAAAACATGACGTAGGATGAAAGTGAGACAAGCAGCTGCCCGCTGTTCCTGGCACTGATGACCTACATGCACTGTGAAACTAAGCTGACTAGCAACTGGGAAATGATTACTTCTTGGACAAATTTGGTGCTCACATTTTGTGCTCAAAGGTGTTATTTCACACTGCTTCATCTGAAAATAACCGCTGTTTGATACATTCATCATTATTATCATGCATTTCAGTGTCTGAATTTGAGCAATAACAGAGAAGCAGCATCTATAAACGTCGCAGCGAAGCATGGGTTGCCATCTCAGTAGTATCTTAGTGAATGATTTTTAACCAAGCCCCTCCAGATATGTATTACTAATTCCCCACTTACCTTTTCTATTCTCCAATCAGCTAGAGTTCATGCTTCCCTTTTCCATGTGGGATGAGATCTTCCTAGTATTTGGGAATCTTCATGCAAATTCAAGTGGTTGCTCTGTCTGCATGAAGAGATAAAGACCTTCACAGGTTGTGCTACTGAGAGTAAAAGAGACTTGTTCCAATGAGGTTTGTTAATCCTCTCTTTGTCTACACTTGCAATTGTAAACCAGGGTAAACCTAATTCTGTTTGAAAAACAAAGAGTTGATAACCAGCTGCCAAAAGGAACCTGGTTGCTAGTGTAAACATGGCTGAAATCTTAAATGACATGACTTAGGATCTTACTTCAGGGAAGTTCCTAAGCACCCCTTGTTATCAATTTCCCGTAAATCCAGGTCAAAGATTTTTCTTCTAGCAAAAATTAGTTTTTTTAAGGAACATTGTATGTGTTCCACTTAATGTAATCACCCTATATTTTCCATGTTACTATTCCATTCTAAATAAACCTTTTTTTTTTTTAAAGATGAGATTAGTATAATTGCAGATGTGTCAATGTTGATTTATTACACATTTCTCCAGTAAATCCTTTATCACACTAGTCATGTTCTCTGTCTACAGTTCTTTGACATTTCCCACAAACACATCAAAAACAACCTTCATGTTTTGGCATGCTTTGTAAGAACATCAACAATTTCTGTTGGGAAACACTCCACATTTTGCTATTTTTCATTCCAATTGTTAACAGTTGCTTGCTTTTATATGATTCTTTTTTTTTTTTTTTATGTCCTGTATGAAGTACTTCCATGTGAGCATGACTTTATCTCATATGATACCTTTTCAAAGCTAGGTTCAAGCATATTCTTAAAGCTGCTCAGATTTCCCATCAGTGCTAATATTCAGACAAACAATGACAATGATGGCCACCAAGTCAGTTTGGTAATGGCCTACATGCATACTTTTGGCTCATGACAATGTCATTTTTATTGTATTTCAGGCTCCTTTGTTTGCTTTTTATTTGACAGGCTAAGAGCCCCCCCAAACATTCTGCAGTTCAGTTGAGAAGTGCAAACCCTTATCTGTATTTTGCAGATAAAGAAATGCATTCCTCATCAAATGTACCCCGAACAGCTCCCATCCTTTATTGGCTCTTGAAGAGCAAGGCCTGCACACCTACTTTTTTGGAAAAACAATGGTTAATTTCAGCAAAATTGGGCAATTTTGCAGCTCATGCCCTGCATTTGAGAAAGCACACAAGATACAACTTTTTCCATTTGTATTCTCAAAAATATAGCAACAATGCAATCTGAAGCAGGTTGTTCACATCTTTCATCCACTAGTTTATACACAAATTCAGGTTTTGGCTGATTTGAAGCATTGCAACGGTACAAGGAGCTTTTATCCTGAAACTCAACTGCAGCAAATACTCTCTTGGAAGCGTTTATCCCTTAGACACTTCCTTCCACAATCCCTGATTCCAACTTTTCTTTTATCTGAGCAGAGTGAGCTGCTTGCATGAGTTTACACTTCCATTTACTTGTTTCCCAACTAGGTAAATCCTTGGCAGCAAACAGTAGGTTTCCAGCACTGCTGAGATTGTTATAATATCCTTTAAATGCTGTCAAAAGCTCCACTGTTTCCTGCTCTGCAGGACTGAAATTCACAATGGAACCTGAAACAAGTAAAATATCTCTCTCTCAAACATTTCCTACCCTCTTTACTCTTATCTCATCTATACCCTAATCTCTTCAGAGTGGGAACTGTCTTTACATCAAATTTTGCATGATAACAGGTAAACTGTCAAACGCTTAATGATTCACAAACTCTGTGAAAGAAAACTCAGCAGAAGGCACACAGACTGCAAAGGCTGCATTTTCTCGATGGAGGCCTCCATGTAACTACGTACCATACTATGAGTTATTTGCAAACTCCTATTTTCAGCAAGTATGTGCAAAAGCAAGCACAATTTGAGCACACCTACACACTTGTACATAGAAAGGCTGAGAGTCTGTCAAACAGAGGTAACAAAACCCCTCTATCTTTAGGGAGCTAGAGCAAGTACATGGCTTCTAGCTATTTCTACTAGTGTTTTCCCTTGGATACATCACCACTGACTTCTGCTATGGAATACTAGAAAAGCAGCACCATCTAGTGGTACTAAGACCACAAGATAGGATTTTCAGTGCTTTCTGTGGGGAAAATTACATTACAGACTATAGGGGAAACTGTCAGATGAAGTTATTTTTACAATAGTGATATGATGTAGATGCGTTTTGTTTTGTTTGTTTTTCAGTTCAGGATGAACATGAGTATGGGAAATAGGCATCTGCAAGCTCTTTTAATAAATAATCCATTCAAAGGGAAAAGGTGTGACTGCGCACAAATCACAGAGGCTAACAATTTTTTAATTATTATTATTGTGTGTGTACACATATATATGCATATATCTGGTATTAAAATACTTGCTTACACCTTCCATCCAACTTTATTACTAAATTTATTGGTTTAGGTGTAAAATTTAGGTTGAAGCCTACATATGAGTAGGAAGTACCCAACAACTTTGGACATCTTCCCTAATGCTCTCTAATATTCTCTATTATTCCCTAATATTCTCTAACACACTTTCCAGTGAATCTTAAGCTTCCTTCAGTTTATACAATCCGTGCATGACACAGAAGATCAATGTGAAAAAATCAGAAGAGTCTAACAATATCCAGACCAATAGATATTTGGTCTTCCAGAGTGTACTCACATCAGTTCCATGCAGCTGTACGGTGCTGTAACTCAGTAGCATTTTCACACATCTTAGCATCTGCTTTTCACAGGACCCCACCAATTCTCTAGTGACACTTCAGGAGGTGAAAAACTCTCCACAGAGCATTTGCCCCCACAGGAGGCACTGAAAACCCATGTTGTTGGGGCACACTAGGAGTTAATGATTTGTTATCCCTTCAGAGGTTTTTTTTAGACATATACAGGAAAAGTTTGACCTTAACAGAAATACATATCTTTAATAATTATATGATAGCATATTTTTAAGTTATGAACATGTGACAACGTGACATGAGAAGGAAAAACTCTATTATCAAAAATCTTTTGTTTTTGTTTTATGTGGTGCAAACAGCACACACGTCAGGTGCCCACATCACTCTCTTGCCTTATTCCATTTCTGTCATCCTATCCCACCCTACACAGCTCACCTCTACAGCTCCTCAACTTTGATCTCATGCATGCTTCCATAGATTATCTATTCGGTACATTCCAAAAGCCTCCACTTCGTCTGGCTCTCCTACTTCCCTTCTCCAATGCTGTGCACAGCAACACAGCTCTTCCATCTGGTCCCAGCACCTCCCCAGTGCCTACTTCTCTCATGTTACCAGCTGCCAGGCATGCTACTCTCCATCTTCACAGCCACATCAGCACTGGGTACTCAAGGAGCTCATAAGTTCCATTCACCACTGGCATACAATTTTGCTGGAGTTGTGACTACTTCACCATTGACCTCAGAGACAGCTTTGAGGCCGACATACCTATAACAGAGTAACAAAAAAGAGAGACCAGACTGAATACAGAGATTCTCGTTTTGAATGTATGGGTTATCATTAAAAAAAAAGAGGAATTCTATTTAAAAAAGAGAAATTTATTACAAAAACAACAAAGGAATTCTGTTTCTTAACACCCCATTGCAATATTTTCATGAACAGCTTACTTATGACCAGCTGGTGATACTTGCTTTGGGCAGCATTGCCCTTTACTTTAAGGAGTAAACACTTACCTTGGAGGTATTTGAAGAGAACATTCTATCTCCTCTCTCAGTTTCTCAATTTTCACTTTCTAGATTTACCACAGGATTTTTTCCTTTATTTTTTTTTTGAGGATGCACTTAGTCTCGCAGACATCCATATCTCTTCTATCTCCTGCCTAGTCCAAATGAAAAAAGTATAATCAAGCTAACACGGTTTTGCACCCACAGAAACAAGTTCTAATAAGCCCATAGTTACACAGCTTTCAGATGTGCCAGGGCTGGATCTGGAAGCTTCTGGTTTGCTTTCACCACAGGCAAGCACAGTGAAAAGCATCATAAATACACCCCTTTCTTCATACACAGAAACTTTATTAACCTGATAATCTTAGTAGCCACCCTACCTGTTCAACTCAAATTCCATCATTCTTGAACAATGAAACAAACTGTACACAGCATTTCAGGTGCAGTCTCACCTATTTTCCCCTAATCTCTACCAGACATGTTCATGTGATACATTCAAGGCTGTATTTTTCATTATCCCAACATACCTGAAATTTATAGTCATCTCCACACGCTTCATTTTCAACTTGTGAGCTCCTCAGATACGTTATTTTTATTTCCTAAAAAAAATCTTTTGCTACTAAATTCCATCCCATCTTTATTACTGCATTCTTTGTTCTATTTTTTCCCTACAATTTCTGCCTTCAATGTTTATATAATTTATACTCTGCTATGTATTAAGCAATTATCATTAACCAAAACATGACAATAGAATCACAACAGTTATTTATGTAACTTTGCCAGCAACTTTCCTCCAATAATGACAGTACTTTTAATATATCTCTCAACTGGGTCACTCCACACTTTTAATTCTTATATTAATCCCCATCTTTTCTAGCTGACAAAGTAATTTCCTGTACAGCAGGGAACCTTCCAGTTCTACCCAACAAGTCAGAAACTTCAGGATACTAAAGAAAAACACAATTATAAGTAGTAATAAAATAAGAATCTGAACTTGTAAATTCTGTATAAATACTTTATTATGTATAAAAGACAACTTACATGGACAGATGCTCTATTAAAACAAATCACAGGTTTACTGTTTTCATGAAAATACTGGAATCCTTTGAAGAGCACTTTAAAACACCTCTTCCCTCTTTTACAGTGATGTATTACTTAGGAACCGGTATCAAGTAGAAAATATTCTGCAACATAGCAATGGTTGTGCTTCTAAAGATGCTATGACAATGCAACAAGAAGGCCCTCCACAGAATCAATATTTGGATTTAGGGCTCGGGCCTTTGGTCCTCAGGTCAACAAAACTTGCAGAATTATGAAGTCAAATATTCAATCCACGGACTTTTAAACAAACCTTTGCAAAAAACATCTTTCAGGTGTCACCTGGCTCTGGCAAATACAACTCTCTTCATTCTACTTAAGGTTGGAAATAACAATGGGACAGAAAGTAAATGGAAACAACGTGAATTCCTGAAAAACAGCATCAGAATGCCAGCTCATTCAAGAAAAAAACAAAACACACACCTCTGCAGGTTACCTACTTGTCCTATAGTACATGTATATTCTCAACACAGGACCAACATTTTAAGTTCCTGTAAACATGTAATCTTCCAACAGATCAGATCAATTTTGTTGACTGTTACTATTTTTAGAGGAATACTTTTCTTTTGTCAAGACCTTGAAAAGGCACCACAAAAAATAACCAAAGCACTACAAAGATGTGACTGTAATAGTTAGCTACACGGGATTTTCACGTATGCCATTTTAACTGAAGTTTATTATGTCATTCATCATGTATCTTGGCCATTTTATAGCCAGATGAGAAAAGAAAAATGTCATTTTAAATACTGAGCTGCACAACTTTTTTTCTAGCTCTGCACATGTCTGAAAGTTCATGATTCTCAGTATGTAAACTACCTCACAACAGTCAAAGCCTGACATGTAAACAGTTAGCTATACATTATCACACAGATAATATCATGTTAGGATAGGCAGGTTTGAGTGTTGTTCAAGGCATAACATGGTCCCAAGGTATGAGGTTTCTCTCAAAATGAGAATGTAAGGTTAGTGTACAGAGATATTAAATTTATCTGAAGAGTGAAGTCTCATGCAAGAGACGTTTCTGTTAGATGTTACAGAAAAAATAAAATAAAACAAAACAAACAAACAAAAAAAGTACTTCTGATGTCCACACTTTGTATTGGACACTAGGAAAAAAGAAAATCAAAAACCTTCAAATACATCAGTAGCCACATTCCCACCCTATAGAATGCAGCTGTGCACCTGCCTATGGGTTCAGCACACTACAATGGGAAGTTTCCAGTTCTTACTGTTGAGGAACTGTGAAAATAGGTAATAGTAGTGTTTTAGTTAGATGCTAAAAATGTAACAACATCATTTCTCTTATTTACAGTTGATTTTGGCATAATATTAGCAAGAACAGTGAAAGTGGCTTGTGCTATTCCACTCAGCTTTTGCTTTGGTGACAAAAACAATGTCTAGGTTCATAACTCTATGACGTGACATTTAAGCTTTTAGGATTTTTTTGAAGAAATTACATGGAAATATTTTATGGAGATTGTATTTGAGATAAATTGTAAATTGTTCTGAATTTTCAGTCTAAAACTGACCCAAATTGTATTTTTTCAGTCTTCACGTTTCGCATCACTGTGTTAGCGTTTTAAATACACGTAGTGTAAATGTTCTCATAGACAAGAGAAAAATTATCTCATTTTCAATGTTACATGGAAATTTTTAAAAAACACACTTGGAGGACAAGAAACAAAACCACAAACTCATAAATGCAGCTAATTTGTATATACCACATAATAATCCCCTTGCTCTCAACTAACACACGAGTAACTGACTTTCATGACAAAACAGTGTAACAAAATCAATGAATGACACAAACATGTCTGAATTTTACTTTTTTTTTTTTTTCTCCCAATGAATGTGTTGTTACAACTGGAAATAAAGATAAAGGGAGAATCCCAGTGGAAGAGGGAACTGTCTTAGCACATATCTTCAAATGTGAAACTATCAATTACAGGAGAGGTAACTTCTGTTGTGTGCTGCTAGGTACAAGGCAGAACGTGCTACTGGATCATTCTGCCAAGTAACTACAAACCAGACAACACATCTGATCCAACATCCATAAGATGTAAGCCTGTTTCCGTGAAAATCACCCAGGTATTTCCAACATGTCTTAGTCTCACTTTCTGTCAGAAAATCTCACATTGATGGAGTTTGCAGGAGTCAAAAGTCCATGGGTTTTGGCATGAACTGGTTCCGTTTTGGGAGAAATTTTGATCTCAAAATTCTGAAGCAACTGTAAAGACAATGAAGACAAGTATTAGAAAAGCTGCAAAATTACAGATGAAGATTAAATGAAAACTTTGGGAAAGAAAATGTAAGAGACTGTCACAAACACTTTTGCTGTCAGTTTCTGTTTTCTCTTCTGAAGGGTCTGAGTGCTATGATTCCCACACACAAGAAAAAAAAATTGATGCAAGGTGAAGATTACAGTTCAAAATCTTCCTCCTCTGATTGAGGAAAACTTTTAATCAAAAAACAAACAAACAAACAAAAGCATTGAGGTCAATCCCTGTGAAGTATTTCCACAGGACTAGATTAAACAGTCTGAGCTATCAAAGAAACTAAGGTATCTTCCAAGCCTTGTGAGCCTTCCTCTCTATGTATTTTTGATTTTACAGTTTGGTTTGATTTTGATTTGATCAGTGTCTCTTTGATTGTACTATAAATCAGTATATGCAATTATAAAACAAAGGAATAAAGGAGTCCAAACTCCATTGCACACATTTATCTCTCTGGTCAGAGGCAAACAAAACACAAGACAGGGACAGTCCAGTGCACCAAGTGAAGAACCATCATAATTCAAGAAGTCAGACACCAGAGCCTCTCCTGAACAGAACCACTACAGCTCAACCCTACAGGTTCTCTGTACATTAAACCTCTTGTTTCCATGCACTTACTGAAAGCGAGAGAACCAGTTGCAAACATAACTCATAGAAATGCTGGGCTGAAACAAACCTCAAGACATTCAGCCCACCATTGTTTTGAAGCTGAACACAGAATACTTCTGGTTTGTATTTTTAAACTTTTAAGAAGGAAATACTTCAACATCATCACCTTCTTTTCCTATAAATTGAGGATTCTTTTTTCCTATAAATTAAGCTGTCTCCTCTGAGCCATCTCATAGTAAGAATATGAGACAATGCATGATATTCCTACGTATAACTATCTTTTAAGTGTTAGGATGACCGGTCACATTTTCATTTTCTTATTCTGTTTTCCACGCCTCTCATTCCTCCTACTGTCCTCTTCTTCCTAATTTCTTCTAATTTGACTGTACTGTCTTCAACTTGCAATGCACAGCCAGCTGTGTACCACTGCCTAGCTGAGGCTTCATCAACTTCTGTAAGACTAACTAGCTTCTCTATCAGACACATAACATCTCTCTCAATGCTGTCAATATACCCAAGAACAAAACTGCCTTATCAGAATTAGCCTCATATTGTTGACTGATTTTTTTTTTAACCACATTCCTCCAGACAGTTTCCACAGCACTGACCAGCTGGTCAGTAATTTATAGTTAGAATTTGATTTCTTCCTAAGAGAAGTAACTTGCAACTGTCTTTAGTGAAAAACTTCCTGATGATTCTGGACTGTTTCTCTATTTTTTCATATTTTTTTATTTGCATTCTCTGATTTTAACCTAATTCACATCAGCCTGATATCATATGCAAACTCTAAAAGTTCTCTATGATAAATAAGATAAAAGTTCTCTAATCCATCTATTATAGTGTTGATGAAAATACCAACCTAAACCAAATGCAGGACAGGCTTCTATAGAATTTTAATTAAACATTTTCCCTGTTTAACAGCACATATTTGACAACTACTGCCTCCAGCTATTTCTTTTCAACCAGCTCTGCATGTATTTTATAGGTACTTCCATCTGGAACAAATTTTTTTAATTTATTTGTGAGAACAATGTATAGGACACATGAAAAATATTTTCTGAAGTCAGAAGATAAGATTTCTTCTATATCCATGACACTAGACAAGTAGTCAAGTCAAAGAAAGAATATGAAAAAAAAAAAGAAAGTGGTCTGACAAATTCTCATTGGTCAGCTGCATGCTTCACGTGCTTCTATTTTTAAATCACTTAAATATCTTTGTGCTTGTAAATGGATTGTGTGGTCTTTTGTTGTCTTTTCTTTCCAGAAAACAAAAGCAGGATCTCTATTACTTCCTTGATCCAAAAGGATGTGAGTGTGTTTGCTTTATTCAGCCCCCTAAGAGCTATCTCACGCGGAGTTCCGAAAGACAGACGCTGGTTGTTTAGTGATTGCTTTAGGTGCTTGCTTAAGGAAATTTCAAGGCAAACGTAATCAAGTTGTGCTTTGAATAGATATCATGTCTAACTACTGCTATAGTTAAGTAACTATATATTGTCTCCAAATCCTTGAGTTCTGGCAGCACAATATGTCTCAGTATTTGAGCTAAAGGGAGCCTTGTAAATGACAAAAAACAGAGCAGCTGTTGGGAAAGCTACACATATTAATAGGTACTGTTTGGTTCTATAAATCATGTTAACCTCTATATAAAATGATAGTAAAGTTAAAAGAAGGAACGAGGGACAGAAAACACTGAATATAGAAAACTCAGAAATTTAATTCCACCATTTGTCATAACACAATGGTCAAAAAAAGCATATAAAAAAGATTTCATCTCCTGAGTTCTTTGTAACTAAAATACTGTAACTGAGCAGGTAACCATCCTAATATACATTAAGGAAAAATTTACATACCTTCTGTGCTAAATCCATATGTTTCCTTAGTAATCTTACCTTTAGCTTTACTTCTCTTGTACTGCAGCTTTTTTTTTTTTTTTAATCTGCAGTGTAGTTTAACTAGCAAGCTACATTTCAAGCATGATTACTTTCAATTTCTTCAGCTTTGAAGGATGTGTGCTAGACAACACTCCAAAACAATGCTTTTGTGCACAATAATATGTCAAGAAATTGTATACATAGAAAAGAACCATAGCAATATATTTTAATTCTTGTCATGCTGTCACACATTTCTAACCTGAATCAGTGCAAGATGGATTTCCAGTTCTGCAATTCTTTTTCCAATACAACTTCGAATGCCATAACCGAAAGGGATGGAACCAAAATTGTCTACCCTGTCCAAATTATCTTTCCTCAGCCAGCGCTCAGGTCGGAACTCATTTGCCATTGGGAAATTTTCCTCACTGTATGAAGTAGTGTAATGACAGAGTGCCAACTGTGTCTGAAGAAGTAAATGTTATTTATATTTAGCCAACTCCAATATACATTAAAAAAAGAAAGCATTTGTAATCAAGGAAATGAAAATCTTTCTACAAAGGGAATATATAGGCAAAGAACTAGAAAACTGGCAACAAAATAATGAAATGCCTGCTTCTCTTCATTCAGTTCCTAACACTGCACAGAAATGTTATCAACTCTCCACCCTCAAGAAAATGAAAAACAAGCTACAGAGTTAAACTTAGTAGGAGATGAGGGACCAAACAAAAAACCAATAGCAACAAATAAATTATAAATTAAATTTTTGTCATATATACAGGTGTTATTCTAATATTTTTGCCTTAATGCTCTAGGTTACTGAAATCTTTTTTTTAATCAATGAAGTGTAAGTACATTGTAACAGATCACATCTCATGTACAAAAATTAAACTGTCTTCTCTCCAGAAGACGGCAGCAGAACCTACCCCTTTAGGTATCAAGTATCCTCCAACAATCAAGTCTTTCTGGGTCACTCTTCCATTTCCTGGCAATACTGGATATAACCTAGTGACAAATATTTAAGAGAATTTCAAGAGTAATAATTAATACAACTTTAAAAGTTTGGTTTCCGATACAATATGCAGACAGAGCACAAAGATTCTTTGAAGGTACAGATAATCTTGGAGATGAAAAGACCTTGAAACATCTGTGAGAATATCATTAACACCTGAGAAAAGTCATTTACTAGTAACTGGAGATTCAGATATTTTGTCTACATGTTTATTTGTTTCATAAATGTACAAATACACAATCAGTTGGTCAAGCTGGAGATGTTTTTAGCAACATAGGGAGCTGAAAAACGCTTGCTGATGCCTTCTTTAAAATCCTCTTACTTCTCTCACCTCATTATAAACATTTGGTTTAAACATGTGGAAAAAAAAGTATGTCACATGCTTTCAATTTAAGACAAGAAGCTTAAAATAACTGTTAGTGGCACTGCAAAGTACCATTTTGTAGTGCAGGGAGTGGAGGGGAGTAGGTAATTATAATCCTTTATGAAGATTAATACTTAAAATGCAAAAATCAAGATTTCAAGTACATTAATAGAGGTGTTCTAAATACTTGATACTACTTTTCCCAGACCTAGACAGCACTAAACAATTATATAAACTATCATATTTCATTGCTTGGGTACCCTTGGACACAATCCTGCTACATGAAGTAAAAGCAGAAGCACCAAACAGCAGTAAATATAAATACAAACATTAGAAAGGACACAAAACTCATGACAGCCACATGGAACTATTTTTCTCACTTAATGATTGCGAAAACCCTTACCTCAGAGTTTCCTTCAGCACAGCTCTAATCAAAGGCAATTTTGGGACATCATGAGAAACAGGAACATGGTCCTTCCCCAGCTTATTGATTATTTCCTCATAAACACGTTGTTGAACCTCTGGGTGCTTTGCCAATAAGTATGTTGCCCAAGACAAAGTAAAAGAAGTCTAAGGAAGAAACCACTATTATCAAATCCAACAGGAATAGATTAAAAGTAATTTCAAGTCAAGAAAAGCCATCAGTTCTCAACTGTGTGTTTTACATGTTTACAGTTATAAAACAGACTGGCAATGACTAACATCTGGATTCAATGGGATGCTGTCAGACTTCCACCCCCTCCTTCAGCCATTTTCCACCTAAAAATCTTTCATATACCAAAACAACCCATGCTGATATTTTCCCAGTGAAGTATTAAACAGCAACAGAAAAAGCAAATGCAAATAAAACTACATGAACAATACTGAAACATAAACACTCTAAACAGCAACAGATCGAATTAACTGTTTTCAATGTTTTACCTTTGCTCTCAAATAAAACAACAGGAAATAAGGTAAGAGAATACCACTCAGAACATTGCAGTCTCATTTAAAGCATACAGTAGTCTCTTCACACCATTGACAAAACAGAATTGGCATTACCATGTTTTAACCTACAGTAAATAATGCTGTGCCACCAGAATTACCTTCTACCTCTTGAAAATTCCCACTTGACTGAAGTTCATCATTCTCATTAAAGTTTTCTTAAGAAAACCAGTTCACTTTTCCAGCAAGTAAACAGTTTTATTGTTTAGCTTCTCACTCATTAGTATAACAAAGTGAAGGTCACAAGCAATGTACAGGTACAAAAAAAAACAAAACCCAAAAACTTCTGGAAATGTCTTATTTTGGTCTTGAATTTAAGAGCAATTTAGAATGCAGATTCATCATGATAATGACCTTTAATGTCTTAAGTTCCAACTGGGACAGAATAATAAAAGTAATTCTCAGCAGCTTTCTTTTCTTCTCCTTGTAATATTGAGTAATTGTCCCTTGCTAAAATACAATTGTGCCCTATTCCTCTAAGAGCTCAGAGGAGCTGGCAATTGTGCCAACTGCATACAAAACTTCCTGTGATGTAAACAGATTCTTCCCAGGTTCCCAGCTCCTTCATAACCTCTTAAAAATTCCAGGGACAGCCAAAACCCTTTGCAGCCAAAAGCTGCCTTACAGTTTTCTTGAAAGCTTTTATAATCCTCTAAACCTCCTTCGGTTTCTATAATAAAATGAGATCAGAAATGACAGCAGAAGGGGGGAAAAGGGTTCCCTCCATTTCTGCCTTGTACTTGGAAATGAGGAAATCACAAGTGGTGTTGTCCTCTCACAGAAAGATTGTTGCCAGCTGAGAAAGCTGAGTCCAATGGAAAGTCTCATTGGTGTGTATTTGAACACTGTCCTTTTAATGCAATGAAAACTCTCTCACACACTAGAAATGGAAAATTAAAGGTCTGAAAGATTAGAAAATGAATGATGAGTAACTGTGTTTTACTTAAGAGCCAAACACCAAAGCGCTCTCTAAACTCCTAAGCCCTTGGGATATTTAACCAACAGAACAATCTTCAACATATAAATAAGCTTTACATATGCTCCTTATTTTGAAACCCACAAGTATTACTGTTGGTTTTTTTTGTTTTGTTTTGTTTTCCTTAGAAACCCAACAAACTTTTATTAAATCAAAAAAATCTGCATTCAATTATCAAGAGGTTATTTAAAAAAAAAAAAAAGACTTTAAAGATACATTACTTCTTTACTTAATCTTTTTGAAAAACTATTAAACACTGTCCTACATAATATTCAATTCTTTTTTTTCATGTGGTTACAATAATTTATAATAACACTGTTCATTGATATTCCATACAACTCCATATCCATGGTATTTACAATAATTTTTATCTTCTTATTCTTCTGTCATGCTGCAGTTAATACCTTGATTTCCTGTGATATGGCAGAGAGGAAGGGAATATACTACGTGACCTTAATGTTGCTTCAAACACTCAAGATGACAAATGCATCCGTTGGTCCAGCTTGGCCCACTCAAATTGTTTCCCCAGGTGTAACATAGCTCATACTGCAGCCCCAGTAATGCTGAGCCCCATCCCCAGGGCTCTTTGCCTCAGACTGACTGAATCTTGCCAGCACAAGTACAGGGAGGGTGAGCTCAGTGCTGGCCTTAGGGGCTTTCAGCAGAAACCAGGTACCTGATCCAAAATGTGTGCACCAGTTGACTTACAGCCCATACGTAGAAATCCTTTACCAAGTCCTACATGAGTTCACCGATCAATTTTTCACACTAACTTGTGACAGCTATTTTGTATTGTGGTCTACCTAACACAACAGATTGCACAGACAGCAACCTGATATTCAAAGAAGAAAACGTATGAAATTCCAGCTGAATGTAAAGATAAATGCCATTTTGTCTATTTAATAAACTGTGGAACTGATGGGTTCCTGTAAACCACAGACAGAAAAAAATACCAGACTTTGTTACAGTTATCTGCCATCCTACAAAAGATGCTTAAAAATCAACATATCTCCCCATTCCACCCTCCACACTCCCAAAGCAGCTGTGAATGGTACTGGTTTACAAAACAATCATGCACAAGGAAAGTGGTAACAAGCTTACTGTGTCCACTCCTGCCAGCAGCATTTCAGTCATGTTGGCATAAATCTCCTCCAAAGTAAGCTCCTTACTCACTAGCAGGTACGTAAGTAGCCCACCATTCACTTCTTCTCCTTGGTCCAGTTGAGACTGAATAGCCTTCAACTTGTTGTCAACATGGATTTGACCTTTGGGATTCAAAAAAAAATGTTAAGCTTATGTTTTTACTTTTCTGCTGGTTCCATTCAGTAATGACAGTTCTCTCTTACGCTATACTATACAGCCACAAACAGATAAAATATTTTAATCTATTTTCTCAGGGAAAATGTAAAAGAGTGGTGGCGCAGGTCCTTGGGTACCCGTGGTAAGGAAAGCTTGAACTGATAGGAACCTTGTTAAGCTCACGGTGTGAGAATGGTGAGCATGGGGAAAGGACACTGGAGGTTGCAGATTATGACTGGGAGCGAAGGAAGCTCAAGGTGAAGTTTTACGCCCACCTGGCCTGTTTGTGCTGGCTCTGCAAGAGGTGGAGAGCTGTACAGAGCACGCTGCAAGTCAGCACACAGCGCTGTTACGGGATATTAGCAGCAACTAGGAGGCCAAAGCCACAGACCTGAATCACACTGAAGACAAAGATGAGAAGCATCAAGTGATAACGAAAACTGAAAAACTTCAGGGAATGGTAACTTCTGGTTACCATTCTGATTACCCTAACAGTCCCATATGTACCTTAGTGACCACAAATAGCACCTTCAGTGAAACATGCTTCAAAGGTGAAAACTCCTCTGAAAATTAATGTCTCACAGAATGCGCTTACAAAAGAACCAGAACCAACACACTCCTTTATGAAACTACACAAATACATCACAGTGATTTTCACCATTCAATTTCTCTTTCACAAAGGAGTTAAAGAAAGAAGCAGCACAACAAGGTTCAAATTGAACAAATTCTTCAAGAACAGTTTCTCACCTGCTCTTACGACAAAGCTGAAGTCTGCTGTTGGCATTAACACACAAAAGGGAACAAGACAAAGTTTTCACAGGGAATAATTTAAAAGTGGCAGTGTAAAAAGAGCACAAAGAGTTTTCAGAAAGCACACCTATACCAGCATTAAATGGATTCCCTAATGCTTACTGTAGGTACAGGTCAACACACACAGGCAGGTTAAAAATGAAGAATCTGCTCTCAAGATGACCTACACAGAGCTACCAATACTAATAGTGTTAATCAAATAAATACAGAGATGCATGCAGCTTCCTAACATTAGGGAAGGAAAGAGGGTTCAGGTTTTTGAAATGCTCCAGAATATTAAAACAATATATTGCAGAGATAACCCCTCCTCTTTACTCAGATGACTGCAAGCTGATTCATAAAGCTGCATAAAATGCTTTATGTACAAAAACCACACTGCAGTACAGCAGTGTATTTCTATGTCAACTCATATGCTTGTATGTATATATATATACATTTCACAATCAGTTTAATTAACTATCTCACTTTTTTTATTTTCTAGTCAGTATTAGTGGTGATCATTCATTGGAGTGCCTGACTAAAATCTTGCTGAAGTCAACAAATTATCCTCATTAAAATTTGAGAGGCTTAAGATAAAACCCTGGCAGAGAACTCAGACCTTGAGCAAAGACTGAAACAGATGAAGGGAAACAAAAAAAAAAAAACCAACATTATAACATAGGGGAATATTTAAAGCATACTGGTAAAATTCATTTGCAGCAGTATTTGTTTATAAAAACTTCAGTTTCATATGAAACTTACTATCACATTTTTTACAGATCTGAAGAATATCAGGAATCTCTTGATACACAGCCTAAACATTCACTGAATTTTTCCAGACCTATTACTCTAATCATTATTTGATATTTCAGATGAAGTTTGATTGCATTATCACAGCAACTCTTCTGTCACAATGCCTCCTTAACATTTCAGAAGAGAAATGCAGTAGGTCCTGCTCAAACACACAAAGAAGAACCTGCAGAAATACAATGGAACTTTTCTACTACTAAATCTTACTAAATTTGAAGAGTCCATCCCAGGATCTGCAGAACTCTCTCCAGGGTTTTGGAATAAGCGGACGAAGCCATTTGGGAATAGCACCTGCATACATAGTGGTCTTAAACATACTAAACATCAACTCCAGAGCCTCGATGTACTCAACAGTCTGCTGTGGGACGGTGTTTTCCAGGCAGCCCAGCCGGCATTCATACAGGATTGTTGCCACACCTGCACATAGGAAATCAAAGAATTCACTATCACTTGCATATATAGATAGTAATAAGTTGAGGAATTAGAATTCTAATGCAATGGAACTACCTTCAAAAATCTTTCAGTTACTATAACTGCAACTATGAGCAGATAAAGATTTAAAACATAAAAACAACAAAAAAAGTCCCAGCTAAATATTGAAATAGTAGCCACTATCTTTCTGCAACAATGTTCAGCAGGAGGAGACATTCAGGAATTACACCAGAAGCAGAGCAGCCCTCCAGCAGGCTTGCTGTGTTTCCCATTGCAGCACAAATTCTGTGTCTGCTATGCTAGCCTCTGAGCACATGGGGAGATAGAAGTCCAGAGACATTTCTGGTAACTGGTGGTAATGCAGGAGCTTCAAGTAGCGTCTGTTCCTTTCTCTGCCTCAATAAACTGGTAGCAAATGAACAATTAGTATGCAAGAATGGAGAACAAGCATGTATCAGACTACACACTATATATAGACACATATATGCACCACGTGGCCCTGAAAAACACTGTGTGACAGTGTTGCAAATGACAATATTGACTCTTGTTCACAACTTTTTATGTTTTTCTCATAATTTTTTGCAGTATTGCAGTGATTGCCATTAGAAACCCCTTTTACACCCCCAAAGAACAGACCTCTGTAGATATGTACCAGTTTTATTACATTCTTACTAACTCTCAACTTGATTTCTTCCATTTATCAAGGTGATTCCTAACTGACATCTAGCCTCCCTGCAATCTTTCAGCTCTGTTTTATAAATGAGTCCAAATGATTACACACCAGGCAGAACTCAGCCAGAAACCAGCTTACTTGATTTAGGCAAAACGGCCTCTCATTTTGACAGCAAATTATTTTTAATTACTTTCTGAGCACAGGTTTCTAGCAATTTTTTTCTCCCAGCATGTAATATTATCTAGACTTTGTTTCTCAATTTATTCTTGAAAATATCACACACTACAGTATAAAAAGCATTGCTATAAACCAGACATCTTATTTTTCCATCTTTCCTATTAAATACAGGTACAATAAATACAATGTTTAAACTCCATCTTGCCCTCCATTGAAGTCCCCATAAATCCTCAAGAATATACAGATACAGAAATTTTAAGCAATTTCCATATACCTCTGTTTTTTTGGTTCATATTTTTCCTTTTCTGACAACAGTAATTACTGGAATCTGGCTATTTTCAACTTACTCTTCCTTCCCTAACTTTCCTCCCTTTGGAGATATTTTCATACATCTTTTATTTCTTCCAGGGATCTTTCAGCAACTGCCAGTTCAGATGCATTCTTTCATTGTTTAGATAGTCTTTTCCAAAAAAAAAAAAAAAAGAAACCTAACATATTGGGTTCCCTGAACAGTGAGTTAATGAAAAATGCAGCTGAAATAAGAAATAAGTGAGTGCTAGGCACATGCTATAAATGAAAAGCAAAAAGAATGTGGAGAACTTAAACTAACCTACTGGTTAAAGGGAATCTTTAAGCTCAGAGTTTAAAATTCCATGAAATCTGTAACCCAGCTGAATGCCATTTTTAGACATTATTTGTGTTGAACAGATTCAGATTAGTTTGCCAAACAGACAGCATCTTCACAGGTGAGCAATTTGGAAGTTTTTGCAAAAATCAAATTATTCAGCTGCCTGTCTGCAAAGAGTGCCAGTGTTTTTGAAAGATATGACACAGCAAGAGCAGATTCTATGAAGTCAGGTAAAGGAACGTGTGAAATCCATACCACCATCAGATCTCTGTAAGAGCACATTGCATCCCACGCTAGCTCAGGCTGGAGTTCCACCTAGCACCACGTTCATTAATGGCTGCCAGTGCCAGGTGATTTTAAGGCAAGCCTAACAATCTCACACTTGGAGTGTTGTAGGCATATACTATGAGAAGAATTTAGATGGGCAATCACTGTGTGATGTATCCCTAATTTGGCAAGTAGACTGTTAATTAACACATCTTAGAAGTTAAACTGTTAGAAGGTTTATATTTCTATTCTTGAGAGATGTATACAGAAATAAGGAGTACTGAAACTGTATGTTTGGTCTATGTATCAGCTTTTCTTTAGTAATTGCCTCCTGATACAAAGAATCTCTTTGGATTCTACAAAGCAATTCAACTGACAGCCACTGCCTTAAGTGGGAAGGTGTCTGAGTGCTCCATCACGCTCCCTATTTCAGGTGAATCACAATGAGGTAACAGTCATTTTTGACAAAAATAGCTAAGCATAAGCACATTACTTTATATTAACTTTCTGTACAGGTGTTACACAGCCCAGACTTACCTTCCATTGAGTACTTGAAGAAAAGGCTATTGACATTGGTCACTGTTTCCCCATCTTCCTCTTGACTTCTGAGGGTGTGGATTCTTTTAATTAAATCAGTGATAACTTCATTGACTCCTCCAGAGTAAATAGCCACATCTTTGGGTTTCAGAATTTTTTGCCTCAGTACACTTCTCATTTTTAGCCACTGTTCCCCCTCCCTAGAAAAAAATCATTAATAATGTCCATACAAAATTATTCTTAATAATCACTAGCTCGGTAAAAGCTCTGCAATGACAATTGTTTATGTTTCTGAGATGAGCAATTAAGTAGTAAAATTAAAATAATGGAGGTATAATGTACATTCAGTATTATGCTCTTCCATCTTTATTTTATACTTATTGCATATTTGCATTAAAACACGTTGCAGCATGTATGCACAGCTGAAGGCAACCTCATTGGAGAGACAGAACTTGCCCACCCAGTATTCTAATTGGACTAGTCCCTCCATATTAGCTTCAGTAGCACTTCACACAAGAAATTTAGATTTGCACAATTTTCTTAATAAAATTACTTTGAATAATTAATTGAATTGATAGTCTGCCAACTGCTTTTAGCTAGAATTGGTTCTTTATTGTCAAAGGCGGGCATCGTATCCAGCTCTGACAAATCAACAACTTGAGCTAGTCCAGTAAATTCCTCTACTGTTACATCAATTTCAGTTATACAAATTCTAAAACCACAAAGTAACAGGACAGCAGACTTAGCTTTGAGAAACTATTCACAGATAAACTCCCCTTGAGCTGAGTTATGTGTTGAAACCTTTTTGTTGAAGACTAGAATTCCGCATTGTAGCATCTGCCTGCTTGATATAAGCAGAGCGATTGGGAACAGTGGTTGCAGGGATATCTTTCAACTTCTTATGAAGACAGGCAACTGTCTTTAATGAATTTATTTTGAATTGCAGTGTGCTTCCCAAGAAATTCTTTCACCTTGAGAAATGCTGTAAGGTACAGAAACTTACTGGGCAGTAGCAAAATTTAATCTCTTCGAGAGACATTTTCTGAATGTCTCTCAAGTTGTTCTTACACCAAATGTCAAGGAACTGTTGCCTTGACTCTGCAGTGCAGCACATAATGACTTTTGCCATCATAGAAGAAACAGACTGGCAATGGCTCAGGAGATTGGTTTCCCTCTAAATAAACAACCTATGTCAGTGCTGACTGAGAGTAGTTCCAGGGGTGGTTAACCACACCCACACACATGCTGCCAGCTTATGCAAGCTCTAAAGACAGATACCTTTCCTACAATCCAGTCATGTACAAACATAGGGGATACACTACAGTACGGGTTTACTTCTTTGCATTAATCCAGTGAGAGAGCACTTTGGTGAACAATAAAGCTAAAGGGAACCCAAGCCAGCAAGTCCACACAACACACTGCCAACTGGATGCAGTCGTTTGGGTCTGAGCAGCAAAATCATGTTTGTGCAGTGCTGTGCCAAAGCTAGAATGTCCTGCTCCTATACACTGCACCCAGATACCCAGATAATCAGTACCTACAAGTGTTTTTCTGTGAGGTTGCTTGTTCCACAGTCAAACTCTGCATCATTATCAACCCTTTGAAAATGTACAGCACAATAGACAACTCACTATAAACTAATTCCATCCTCCCTCTGCTGCATGCATAACTATCTACACACAAAAAAGCTTGAGTTATCAGATGACCTGTGCAATCCTTCAGAAAAATCACTGAACTTAGGCTTAGAAAATGAAGGACTAACACCACTTACGCAGAAATAAGTCCTGTGGCTCTTCCTCGTAAGTCCCTGTACTCCTGCCACGATTCCATGTTAGCTCTCTGTGGTGCTCTGCCTTCTGCCCGGAGGACTTGAGCAACCATATCTCGATCTGCAATGGATACAACAAACTGGGGACCAAAGTGAGACTTGAAGATCTTTCCATATTCCTGAGTGTGTTTTTGCTACAATATCGCCAACAAAGAGAAACAGAAGTAAAATATTACTAAGGAAAACAACCGAAAAGGAAAACATCTGAAAAGGAAGCTGACAATTTGTCACAAAGTGAAGCTATCTTTCACATCTAGAACTTGATCCCTAGCTTTCCAGACGTGGAACGGTTAGAAACATCACAAGAAAGCATTGAAGTATCCCTGCAAAAAATCCCTTAGGAAAACAGAGAGGTCACACTGCTCAGGACCTCTGACTGGAAATACCCAAAGCTCCAAGGCACAACATCGTTAGTGAAGCCAACTATGGAGAGAAGGAAGGACTTGGTGTGTTTAAAAACACAAGTTATCTTGTGATCAAGTAAGTTAGAAAAAAATGTCTGAAAAAAGGATGAAAAACAAGATAGTAAGTGAATTTGAAAGTATAATACAGAGATATAATAATTTACTTTTGTCTGTAATGTACTTACTGTACCAGCTCACTCTTAACAAAAAATGTTTATAGTTTCTTACACCTAACCTAGGGTGGTGATAACATAACAGCCTAATGAAAAAAAACTACATTTTGGGACACATTCATGACCAGCAAACTCATGACATTTGTTAAATCTGAAAAAAGGAAGGAAAAGATGAAGCTTTATTCCTGCAGTGAGGTTTGTTTAGCGGCTGGTCCACAAGCTGTATGATTCCAGCTGGAGACAAGCAACAGGCAATTGGACATTAAGTGATGTGTCACTGTCTGAGGAAATGTTCCTGATTATTTTAATCAAGTTTAATTCCGATGCTGTTGTGAAATGAAACACAACTCCCGAGAATTCATTTGGAGCGGTTCATCAGCTTTCTAGGGAAAAAGCTCCACAAAGAAACTGTCAAAAGCATAGCAGGACTTTAGATTTAAGACTGTTTAAGATCTTAAAGGTTTTACTTCTGTTTGAAGTAGCAAAATAAGTTAAACTTAGCAAAGGTTGACACATGACTTGCATCTAATCCGAAGACATCTGCTAGCAGAGTTGTGTTGGTCATAAATCAAACACATTTGATACAACTAAGCTAGTGAAAGTCGTGTTGACCCAAGATTAATTTATGAGATGTTTTAATCATTATTGCTCACACAGATGAAATGTTCAATTGCCACAAGTAAATGTAAGACATGAATCATTCTTCACCGTATGATACCGAGTGCTTACAGAAGTGTAGTTCTTTTTGCCTGCTTTCCAAATAAAACAAGAGTTGTGCAACTGTGGTCTCTGCCAGTCTGCACTTAACTACTTTTGAAACACATTGGCCGGTTTCAGCCAAGTTTAAACACACAGTTAAGGGTCTCCCACAACTGTATTCTCCCCATTTTCAAAAATCAGCGTCTGGATTCAAACGAGGCACAGACATTTGTCACCCCAAGAAGGCACACACTGCAGTAGGAACTCAACCATTATCACTTCTGCTTGGCCTCCTGCCTACCAAACATAGATGGAGACCAACGTGCACCCAACAAGCACTCCCAAAATCCACAGCAGCTCTTGCCCTAGAGGTGTTTAAGGGATACAGAAGCTGAGCACGAGTCTTTAAGGTACACATGTGGTGGGAGACCGATGCTGTAAGGAAAAGGTGGAGGGGTGAGGGGGACACAGGTCACCAATCACAGAAAAACCAGCTCAACAAATTTTGCCGTTTATGGAACTGCCTGTTTTTTCCACCGATGGTGAGGGTTACATGGGAGGATAAGCTCCAACAGAAAATAAGTGTCAAACCACTCAATCAAACAAATGAAATATCAATTCTCAAGCAGAAACAGACAAGGACAAGGCATGTGGACTTCTCTTGCTTTCAGCAGAACGGTGCTCAGTATCAACCTGGTGTTTAAAGAAATGCCTGGAATTTCGCTTCCATATTTTCTATCACAACATAGGTTTTCTTTCCCTGGTTCCAGACCTTAAAAATATTACGGTTTAACGTCTCACGTACCACTCTCACACCATACATTCTTTCACATGTCACAAATCCTGGAAGCATCCAAACCCTTCCCCCTCACCTTTATTTCCTTCCCACTACTGATGACACACAAGATCCGATCTCATCAAATTAAGAATACATTCCCTTCATCATAATTGCTGTAGGCATTACTGCTTTGGCCGGGACTGACTGGAATCATGTTACCAAGAACAGAACCTCCTTTGTGAAAAAGGCTCCCTTTCCCCACCCCTCCTGCATATGGCCCACGAGCATTTCCCTGCACCAAAGGACACCGCTTAAGTAGCCGTGCCGGTTACCAAAGGGTTTCGGATTAATTCATTCCTGATGTTCACTGTATTGTTAAATTTAACAGACTGTTATTAAGCCGGCTAATGCCTGCTTGTGTGCAGCGTGTATGCAAACAGGCCATCCGTGATTTGCAGAGCGATTTTCGAGGCTCTAGATGGGATAAAAACCAGCATCACGTTACAGCTCCTCCTCATCCTCCCTCATGCTTCTCCTGTGAGCAACCTCTGCATCAGCCAGACGTAGTGCAAAGCTTCTTACGTCCCTTCTAGCGGGTTGATCTGTTGCAGTGTTTTCGCTTTCACGCTTGTAACACTGAGATCTCGAACCCAACACACGAGGTGTTTTTTGTGTCACAGTCTGATGGTGACAAACAAACCACGCTACCACAGCTGTGGTGAAAATAAGAAACGCTGTGTAATTTGGTAAGCTTTATCTGCATATACCTGTTAGCATGTAATTAAGTCAAGCAATTAATTCATCAACAGCAACCTAGGCTGGCTGCCATCAGACACAGGAGGCTGAGGAGCCCGGCACTCCAAACACAGCACAGACTGACACTTTCTAGGCATCTAAATCATAGGTACAACAAAGCCAGTCGAAACCAAGGGATGTGCTTGACTTTATTTCCCGTTTTCCTTCATTTTCAGCCCCTCTGAAAACCCGAACGCTCAGGTTTTGATTCTCCGGGCTCCCAGCACTCTCTCCTGCTCATCCCCAAGGCTGCACCGAGGACACCCGCCCTCCCCGGGTGGGACTGAGGCAGAGGTGCTGAACTGTCACTCCTCCGCCCCCACCGCACCCCGCGCCAGGTGACGGCGGCCGCTCTCCCTGAGGACCCCCCGCGGGTCTCGCTGCCCGCCCCCGCCCNCCCGCTTCCCGCCGCTGGGGCCGCAGGGGAGGGGGCGCGGGCAGGGGTTGGGCAGCGCGAGCCGCGACCGTTGGTCCCCCTCAGCGGCCCCACGCAGCCGCCCCTGCGCGCGGGGCGGGTTTCAAACCGCCCGCCTCCCGCTGAGGGGAGGGCCCTGCGGCTGCTGGGGGCCAGGCGCGCCCGGCGCTCCCTCGGGGGAGCGATCTGCGCGAAGTGTATTTACGTAAGGGGAGGCCGGGGGAGAAGCGAGGGCTGGAGAGACAAAATGGTCTCTGGGCACAGCAGAGAGACGCCGGGCTGAGGTGAGGGACGCAAAGGAACCCAGCCGGCAGCTGCCTGAGGGAGCTGCGCCCGCCGGGAGCCCTCTTCGAAAAGACGCGAGGTCGTGCGCTTTCCCCTAAGAGCCCAAGGCGCCCACCTAAAGGTCCAAAAAAAGCATAAACATGAGAACGGGGGGAGCTCAAAGCGGGGGTGCGGTACCCGGGGAGCTCCCCAGGGCGATGGCTGCGCGTCCCGAAACA
>WBMW01003681.1:1074705-1142409 GCA_013396635.1 Penelope pileata | reverse complement strand
GGGGCAGCCCGGGCGGGCGGCGGAACCTGCCGGCCCGCAGCGCGGGCGGGAAGCGCGCCCGCTCGCAGTCAAACGTCTGCTTGCACTTCGCTGTCAGCACTCTGGTGAGGAAAGACATGTCTTAACGTCAGGAAGGTCCACTTTGTTCCCGCAGCTGCTTTTTATTGGGCTGCTCTTTCCTCGCTGCCTGCTTTGACTTGTACAAGCAGCACCGCTCCGAACTCTCACTGCATGAGCATCAGTTTACACAGACCATTATTTAACGCTCCCTCCCCTAGGGCTGGAAAAGGGGGGTGGGTCTGGGATGAGACTTGAATAGAACGAACCTATTATTTCGTATAATTCAAATCAGATAAATTTACCCATTAAGCATGCAGCCAAAGTTTACTTTTTACCCTCTTTACCCAATTGGTTTGGCAAAACCTCACGTGCGGATTATCCCAACTTTCTCCTTCATTAAAAGGATGAATTTAGGGCTTTTTTTTCTTTTTCTTTTTCTTTCTTTTTTTTTTTTCCACTGTAGCATTAATCCATTCTCATGTGTTGCAAAATACAGTATTTTCTGTGAGAAGTTCTTTTAGCACCATTTATCATCCAGGAGCATATATGGAAACATTTCTACATCCATAGAAAAGAGCAATGGTTTTCCACAGTGGCATCGCACGCAGTTCCTGTAAGTTAAATAACCAGGGACTCCATGTGTATGGCAGAATGGTGCATCTTTGCGATGTGATGGACCTCATAAGCAGCTGGCGTTGACCTTTATAGAAAATACCCTGTGCCTGTCAACTGCATGTGGCATTCACCACAGCTTCTTGTCCTCAGTTCTGCTGTGCAGGTCTATAATCGTGCACAGAGAACCTGAGCTCCAACCTGTAAATCAGTTTGTTTTGCACAATGCCCAAAGCCTTTGTTCTGTCTCCACACCCATCTCCATACACTGCTGGACTATCAGTGCTCATCCATAAGAACTTGACTGGCTTCAGAAAAGGTGTGAGAGAGATCAGTTAGAACTGGAGCAGAAGCTCAGTTAAAACTTGAGGACAGAGGAAAGTTGCAAGCAATTTCCAGAACTTTTCCAGCAATGTGGTCATAACAAAGTTTAGTGAGCAAAGTTATTTGTCTTTGTTTTCCTTGTATTCTGCCTAGATTTCTGAGGGCGCAATCCAGTTAAGATTTGTGTACATGTTTGATTTTATCACTGAGAATAAATCTACCTCAAGCTCCACATGCATCAGCCTTTGTGGGCAAGGCATTAAAGTTACAGGAATAAAAGGCAGGGGATGAACAGGCAGCATCTACACCATGGCTTAAACTAATTAACATCTCAAAAATAGGCTTCGTTATATTTGAAAAGGTCCAGAGAAAAGCAACATAAATTAGAAGCTTTTAAAAATGATTATGTAGAGGAGGTTGGGAGAGTTATTTCATGTGGTAAAGATGAGTGCCAGGAGCATGACAACACCTACAGATGTATCCCTCTTTTGTTAAGATGTGTATCAGAGGAAGAAGGAAAAAGTAATTGCAGCTACAAATGTCTCGGATAGATTTTCAGATAGCCTTGCTATCTCAGATACTTCTGGGCTCGCTCATACATTTGAGATTGCCAAGCTACCTCAGAAGGTTGTGTAACTGCTGTCACTGAGCTTTGTAAGAGCAGATTTGACACACATAAGGCACAGTCTGGTTATGTCACAGTCTGGGCTGCCTCTGGAGTTTCCCTTCGTTGTCTACATTTCTGCATGGTGTAGCTATGTGTTTTCTTTAACATTTGTCTAAGGATGGTTTGGGAGACACGGTTACTTATAAAATAAATACTTGTGGGGAAAAAAAAACAAACAAAAAAAGAGCAGATAGATGTGAAATTCACAACAAGATTGTTGTAAGGGAAAGGCTACGTCTGTGTCTCACTTAGGGACAGTAGAGAACAACAACAGAATCTCAGACCAAATAGTAAGTGCACTGAGAGATACCTGCAGGAGAATTTAAAAAGAACAGAAAGATGCAAAGAACCATCCAAACTCATTTGTCTCGATTAAATTTGCCATATTCTAAGAACAATATCCAAAATATTTAAAGCTATTGCTTAACAGATGGTGACCCTAGATTGCAAGTCAACAAATAAAATGAAAGGAATATGAATTCACTTTGCAATGAACAAAGTACATGAGTATAATCCCTTAGCTATACATAGTGAAGGTTATATCAGAATTTTAAAAATAAATTCTTAAGACCAGTACTAATGATTAGGAAGTTAATTTTGTTCTCAAGTTTATGCAGTAGTTCTTCAGCTTTAAAAACTGATGTTCGTGTTCTAATTTCTAGATTGATGGAGAAGAATATATTCACTCTTCCTGAAAACTGCTTCTCACATCTATCAGTACGGTAAGTATGTTCTATCAGTTGTACATCATTAATATCACGTAAAGCATCTGCTTGTATTAACATGCTAGCTAGTAGGAAACTCAGATAGATTATACTGTAGGGCTACACTTTTGCAGCTGGCACTAGCTTTCTCTGGTACATTTTTGCAGTTCCATATTTGGGCATTCAGTTCCCTCCCCCCCTTGCCCCTTACTTCACAGTGAATTGCTTCTTTTCCGTGAAATTAGTTGTAAGAGTTTTTCTGACCAACCTACTTGAAAAAGAGTTTCAGAAGTTTTGTCCTCTAAGTACTTCACCAGAACAGTACCTATTTTTCCTCTGAGGAATTTCTGGAGGTGGCAGTAGTCCCAGCATAGGAACTATGTTGTAAATCCAGACTTGCACGCACACTTTCAGGCAGTTTAGTTCATGCTCAATGATTTTATTTGTTTGCACTAAAATTGTCTGAAACACAGATTCTGTTAAATAAAGGACACGTAAACACTCAGAGAAGATGCAATTTCAGTAAAAACTGAGTAAAAGGAAACACTAATTATATTCCATTCACTTCAGTGGAGACTAAACCATAGAACCTGCATACAATGTGTAAAGAGACAATACAAGACAATGTTTTATTATGATTTTAGTAATATAAAATACCTCTATCTTAATGGCAGTCAAGGCAGCTATTCATGTCTGTAGTCTCTCTGGAGGATTTTTCATTACCTAGTTCCTACCTTGCCAAGCTGTTCTGAAATAGTTATGTTGATCAGTAGTGCATCCTCCAACGTAATGGCTACCTGTGTACATTAATATACACTCTGTTTACTGTTCTCTAACTCACCTGGTGTAGCATGCAAAACAGCTGCAGACCTTCAGTGCTCATTTTTGGCAATCCTCAGCAGACCTTTAACATTATTCAAACAATGCTATGGTTGCCTGTTATCAAGTTCACCACAGCAAAGCCAGTTTTGGGGGAAAAAACCCAAATACCTATATATATATTGTCTTAAGTCTGCTGAGGAATTCACTCCTCTCTCTGCTGTATGGATTTAATTTTTTAAATATCGTGCTCAATGTTGGGAAGTCTAAGAGTTTCTCCCATTATTCACATGCGTACTTACTAATGTAAAAAGAGAAAAAAAATAGGAAAAAATCTAGTAATTATTTTTGAGTAATGCTCTCTGCTTTTATGGAAAAGGCAGAATGTATGTGCCATTTGAGAATGGAGACCTAACCAAGGTGTTATTCCCATGAGACACTTCCACATCTACTGTCTGGTATTTTTGTGCTTAGAAAGTGCCATGAATATGTTAACCATCTCACCCCACCAAATAAAAAATACTAAAGAATTTCCAGAGTTGCTTAGAGGCAAAGGTTGAGTATAATAAGAATAAATGAAGAAACACAAAGTATCAGTGATGGCTAAAATTGTCGAGTTTCTTGGATGTAACTGAAGAGGAATTTAAAGGAGAATTAACAGTGCAGTTCTGCATATCCGTAAATTGAGTTCCCTTCTTGCACAAAAGGAGATATGAGTTGATTGACACCCACAGAAATGTAAAGTTTACTCAGTGCACAAGGTCGACCAGTAGCTCTAAAGACCCATGGCAGCAAAAATCTCGTAGCAGTAAGCCTAAGATGCCCACAGACCGTAACAGACAACAGGAGGGTCACAAAACAAGGTATTAAAAAACCTCTCTCATAATATTATCTTATAAATACATTTGGAGCATAGTAGATATTTCTAGGGGGCTTGTTAGATGGCATGGAAATGAAGAGCCACTAATAGATACAAGTTCAGATAGACTTTCACAATAATGCTGTTATACAATAATACTATACAGTAATTATCAATAATGCTGAAGTAATCCATCAGTGGAGACACAGGTTTATTTTCCTAGGTAAACTACTGAAAAATAATACTTGAAATGATAATAGTCAAATTACGCCGTGGTTAAACAGCAAAAACCAGGAAGGGAACACTTAGAAATGTGAGTGATCATGTGGGCTACCACAGCATTGAATATGTAATTAAACTGTTTTATTCTCTTTGCTGTGCCAGACAATAGTTGTGTGGTTCTGTCTGACTTTCAAATAAGAGTTACTCATGTATGCAGCACTGTTTGCTGCTTTACTGCCACACTTGGCATCCTTTCTGCTGCAGAGTCCAAGATGGAGGTCAGACTGGCCAACCACACCACGTTAAATAATCAGCATTATCAGTAAATCCCAGAGCTTATGCTACAAGGGAAAGCTGAAGTAAGTTTCCTAGTGTAGACTAGAAAAGGATAAAGGAAGAGTGGGGGAATGAAACTTACCTACAGTTGAGAGAGCAGCAGCGGGTTTCACATGATTTAGAATATAACCTAAGCTGGTGGAGGGATCAGCATTGTCTGGTCCCCTTTTCCTCCCAGGTATGATCACAGATTTGCTTCAGGCAACAGAAGTCCAGTAGTGTCAGAGAGCCATGGAATTCCCACGAATAATGGTGAACGTAGCAGCTGTAACATAAAACCTGCTCGTTCCAATCCACGTAAGCCCACTGAACCGTAAAGAAGGGAGAAGTTATGCCATCAGCACTAGCCAACCAAAACATGTTTATGTGACTTCCACAATCTTCCAGCACATGTATTCATCAGACTTAGCAGAAACTTGAATGTACAGTTCTTTAAATTTAAACAATGACTTTTGTGATAGTCTGTTGGTCGGATGATTTTGAAAAATTGTTTTATGTAACTAGTCAGTTTGGGCTTGTGTTATTGCAAACAAGTTGGAGCACATGCCTCTTAGTAGAAGTGCTTCAATTTTAGTTAACTTTTGGTATGTAATGGGATCACAGTATAAACTAAACTTGACTATTGACAATTTAAGATTGCATATTATTTTTGGATGATAGCTTGTCTCCAAACCCACAGTCACACTGTTCTCTCTGTCTGGACCCCCTAGCGGGGTCATATTAATTGTGCTTTGTTACCTTCACTAAGTTATTTCTAAATCCAATTTAAACTTGCCCTCCTCTTTGCCTGAACTCTGACAAAGTTCAGCTGAAGCTTTCTTTGTGTCCTAATAGCTTTGCTATTCGGAGTCAGTGGTTACATTATCATCTTAGCAGGAATTCTGTTTCTCAGAATTATTTTCGTTTTTCAATAGCCTTGGCTATATCTGGCTTGTAATTATTTGAACAGTATCATGAATATTGTACCACACATAAAACATCCCAGTGCTCAAATAGCTAATGCATCTCAAAACATGTATAGAAGATTTGATGTGAGGCATTTAACTATGCCCAAGTTAACACCTCCAGCTAACACTATAAAGGTAAGCTCTTCGGAACTTCTGAAAGTAAGCTGAAAAAGGGTTGAAATGTCAGAAATTCCAGCAAAAAAAACCAGAGTAATTTGAAACACCTCTTCACTGAAAAAGCCACACCATTAGTCATAGGTTTTGCTTTTTAGGTAAGCAAAATACTTACTTGAGTATTTTGAAAGACCTTTTCAAGTTATGAAATCACTTCTTTGGACCTTTAAATGCTTTCCAAATTCCCATTCTTTTTCCTGAAAAAGGGACAAATTTGAACTTAACAGACTGTGAGGTGAGAACAGAACTTGCAGGTAATTTACTGTTGAAGCAGCTTTAGTTTAAAAGAAAAATGAAAATTGCTTCTCAATCTTTGGTTTCCTTTACCATATGGTAATTAAAACCTTAGTCAAATATTGTACAAAAAGACACACAAATGCAAGCAAGCCAGCCCATCCCAGCATCTGACAGCACTGTGTGTGATTTACTATTTAATTCCATAAAAAATAAACACGGATCAACTGCAACAAATAAATAATTCTGCTCAGCTTGTAGGTTTCTTGTAGCAGGTATAGATCCTTATTCTGTCTAATAGCATACCTGAGAAGTACTTGCATTCAAGTCCCATTTTTAAGTTCTTAAACACACCGTAAAAAGGTACTATTAAAAACTGTGACCATCAGGGGGGCATAGGAAACCACAGAGAAACAGAAACTGAATTTGCTTTAGTGCTTTGCAGAGCTGCAATGCTGCTAGGAAGTACAACCCCAGTGTCACTGTGCCCTTTTAGTCCCGAAAGTCATTTTAATAACAATGCTCTTCAGGCATTAATCCCTTCAGGTACACTTGCTGGTTTGCCATGAGGATGAAACAAACAGAGTTTCAGTATCGTAGCCTGTCAAAAATACAAAGAACTATAAAAAAAAAAAAAGATAATTCCTCAAAGAAGCTAGAAAGAGAAAGTTTCCTCAGTATGGAATTCAGCCTAGCTAAGGAGGTGGCCAGGGAGCAGAGTAAAACCTTTTACTTCAAAAAGGAAGCCTAAATTATGTCCAAATACATTGCACTTCTGTTCACAGACTTCCAAGAAGTAATGTGCTTACCCCAAAGTTCGCCTGTCTCTGTCATCACTCAGTCTGAAAGGCAGTTTTGCCATACAAATTAACGTTATTTTGTCCCCAGCTTAAGTGAGAATTCTGTATAATTATCGAGCTATGACTGCTCATTTGCAGGTCATCAGGATCCATGAACTGCATTGCACTGTTGGCTGCTGCTAGACAACGCTGAGCTGTGCCAGAATACTCCCACAGGGATAAAGGCAGCATCTGAGAAAGGTACATATACAGCAGTGCAACGGCACTAAGCAAGATTTCCTTCATGTGCTGCTACTTTCAGAACAAGCATGGAGCTATCAGCCTCGTCGTTTCTATAGTTTACTTAGCAAAGGCTCTCACAATCCATTTATACAATGAACACACTGGCCAGCAAGTGTCTGATAAAGCACGTGAGGACCTGGCTGCAATCTTTGAGAGAGCTGGGGCCCAGATTCTTGGGATTTAGGCCACACGGCAGTGAGAGGCCACCACACAAACTGCGTGATCACTGTGAAGGGGCACGTTTGCAGCCTATCATACTGCTCAAATGCATGACAAAATTCAGTGGGAGTTTTGTAGCTGAACAAGAGAAGTTTGGTTTCCTACAGAGCTGGAGCAGGCTGTTGTGCTCCCTGGGTTGAGTCGCTGCTGGACCATGCAAGTAGCAAGGAACGAGCAGGTTTTTCCTGGTGACTGACTCCTCTCTGGAAGGCAGAACTGATTGGCTGTATTCCAGGGTAGATGTGTGACAGCAACTGTTTTGTACTGAATTTTGTACTGAAACTGTTTTGTACTTGCAGCTACAATCATCTGTAGGGAGCAATTGTATCAAAGTAATTAAATCTAACTGTGAATACCAACACGTTATGACTAGAACATGGATTCTTACCTCTTAAAATTATTTTGCTTTACTTGATGCTGAAAGTACTGTATCCCAGAGACCCATTACTTAGAAGAGTAAGATGATCAGACATCATAACAGAACTAGTAAAAACTACAGTACTGTTCTAACTCCAAGTACTCCTAAAGCTACAGTTACAAAACCCAGTATTGCTATTAAGGCATTTCCAAATGTAGTGGCTTTTCCTCTTTTATTCCCCCCTCAAAGTTTAAGAAGAATGGAGAACGGTTCCAATGTGATTCATAAAATGTGGAACAGAGAATTACGCAGAGGGCCCCTGGTGTATTTTCTCAGCTGTCCCATTGTCAGCTCCCTCCCATTATGCTAAATTATCTTTCCATTAATTGCTGCTACAAGAGGCAGTCTGAACTGCTATTAGAAGGAAATAATGCTTTAAAACAGGGGAGTGGAAATCAGCACCAGAACACTGCACATTAATCTCTTGCATATAAGCCACTCAGGCACTGTCATGATTGGTCCCAGTCTGTGAGGCAGGAAACTTGGAACAAGAGAAAGATCCAGGCATTATTTGGTAAGCCTCAGAGGACAGAACAAAAGCTTCAACTGAATCAGATCAGTTCCAATTCAAAATTACTTCTGATACAGAAACTGAAAGTAAGCACCGTGGGTTCTGAATGAAGCTTCCACTATTTCAAGAAATACTCTCCATTTGTGAATTCATACTGAAAATAATTGATTTGTTTCTGAAAGACATTTGTCATACAGCTGGGATAGTTTTACCATACATACTCCTGCCAGCACAGCAAAGATTTATACTAATCCGTTTTGAAACAACAGATCAAGATCAATGCTAGTTGCTACGTTGTTCCTAGAAATCTACAAAGTCTCAGCGAAATAAAGAACAAGAAAATGAACAATACAAGTAGTACAACTGTCTTTGCCACAAGCTTCTCCTGCCTCTTCTCAGGTGTTCTACAAAATCACTCTATTGTCTTTGTTAAGAAAATAGCCACAATTAACCAGGGATCTCTCCTTCACGCGTCTGCTTCCAGCTAACCTTGTGGCAAGGCAAAACACACTTTGATTCAACAACAGATACATTGCACTGCTCAGCAGTTGTGATGGTTTTATTGCAAGATTAATAAATAGAACAGAAATGACAAGGGAAACAACTTTTATTTCAACGACTTCTCAACAGTAGCAACAAAAATAAGGAAAACAGAGCACAGTTTATTTGTATTTACTAATGCTTTCCTCTAGTTTACTTTGGAGAAAGAGCATTTCTTTCTCTTGTTTCTCTTAAAAATATTTCAACCGATTTGTTAGGATTTTATAACAAGTTAACTCACGAGTATAAACTGGGTCCCAGTTTAAAAACATTATGTAAAGTGCTCCTATCAGGACTTGTTCAGCTCAATGAATGATTTTTGTTTAATCAATTTAAACATCAATGTTTTGTTAAGTAGACAGTAATCAGACCAATAATATTTCTAACATCAGTACAAACTTTATATACAAAACCTTTTCAGAATTCATCTGAAAAAGTGTCTTCAGCTGATAAAAATAAAATCTATTCATTACCCTGAAAACCAGACAGGTATAACTAGAATCCAGTCACTGGATAATGTCTCTGTGATGGGATTTAGTTCCTTTTCTTCTTTAACATTCATCCATGAGAACACATCTATTGCTAAGCAAACATGTGGCTATACAGACGCATACAAAGAAGTCTTTTAGAGGACCTGCCAGGAATTTCAAATCCATAGTTTTAGTTATGGAAACGGGTGCACGGACCCGCAGTACAAAATGCACACATGAATGAGATCATTTCCGGAAGCGCTTGAATAGTGGGTGGATGTGTTTATTTGATGATGCTTTACTCCGAGACGAGTGATATTCCATATAAACCGTATCATCCGCTCCTGACATGGAGCTCATTGTGCCTGTACGACGTGACACCTTTAAGCAAGGGGAGAAAAAACACATGCTTAGTGTGTGATTAGACAGGTCAGATCTCACCTGCTGATCCCCACTGGCTACTGAGCAGCGCTACTCATTTACTGACCTTCACACCAAAAAGCCTTCAAGGTTTTTTTTTCCTTAAAGGAGATTTCCTACTAAGAAAGACACTGCCTGCCACTCACCCTTACATAAAGTGGTCCTTAAGTTTCTGCCCTCTGGGCATAAGGAAATCAGGGCATGACTCAAGGAGCAAACACCACTACCAAAGAATATGAGCTCTGACATACACGTATCTTAAAAAAGTTTTAAAGTGTTTTCCTTGCTTGTAACTGAAAGATAGACTTCAAAATCAGTAACAATAGACAGGTCATCATCTCCTTCAAATACGATGGAGAAGGCATGAATTCTGTATATTTATCTTCCTTCTAGTGCCAACAAATGGATTAATTAGCCAAGTACTAATGCAGCTTAAGAAAACGTTTTCCAATATTTCACAAAGATACTAAGGCATCAGTGATGGCACCATATTCAGAACTAAAATGGAATGGCCCCATCCTGCTGCATTTGTGGTCATCCTTTTCCAAGGATTTTTCATTACCTGAGCTGACTTTGAACCATATTCTCCAGCAACTACCTCCTCCTCAGCATCTAGGTCAGATGCTTGCAGGACTTTCTGGAGAAGTTGCTGCTGCTCTTCTTTGGTTGAAAATGAAAGTTCTTCTTCTTCCATGCCTGCAAGCTTTGTCTTTACCTAAAAAACAGAGCACAGTACAAGGTTAGGGTTTTTCCACTGCAGGTTTTGCTGTTCAAAACCAAGAGAAGGATTTCTGATTCCACATCCTGTTTGAACTGCCTTGAATTGTTACTGGCTGTGGTTATGTGCAAGTGTATCCCCAACGCCATAACACCCTGTTACATTCTGGCAGGAAATGGAAAATACAAACCTTGCTTAAAAAGACAAAAAAAAAAAAAAAAAAAAAAAAAAAAAAAAAAAAAAAAAAAAAAAAGGGAATGAAAAAAGAAAAAAGCAGCAGAAGCTCTGGACAAAGAATTTCTTCCAAACACTGTCCATACCAGCTTGACCAGTAACCTCACAGGAAGGCTAGCTCATGCTGCGGGTTCTGGATTTGTCCAGTTTAAGAACTAATACTTGATTTCATAAAAATAATCCATTCACCTTCCAGACACTGGGAATTTTAACACAAGCACTTAGGAATACTCATGATCAGCTGCTGAGAGACAGCACGGCAACCTGCAACAAAACATGAGCAATGGAGCAGAAGGATCTTCAGTTTTGAGTCCAAGCACACAAAAATACCTTAGCTCTCTCTGAAATTCCAAGCAACTGATTGGATAACCACAGATGCAGGGCACATGCCATCTACTGGCAATACAGAGCCATATGTTTCACCAATTGGAAACTTTCCTTTCTTAAGGATGGAAAAGCTCTCAAGCTTCTGTTAGGAAGCATGATAAAAGCTCACTTTCTTAGGCAGAATTATTTTGGACACTTCACAGTAATTTTTCCCTCAGTTAAATGCATTCTGGTAAACATATATACATGAGAATCACAGTTTTCCTACTTGAAGACATTTTGAGACATGCAAATTCAGGCATTTCCTTTGTTTATCCAGTGGTTCTCCTTCTAATTCTCCTTTTTCAGCTTATCCCAACTCAGTAGAATTAGAAACAAATTATGTCAGCAATCTGGGCTGGATTTGATCACAAAGACTAAACTAGATAAAACTGCAAGTACAGCTTAAGGCAAAACAAATCCACATCAGACACAAAGAACCAAAATTAGACACAAACTTCTGAAAAACAGGGCAGTGAAACACTACAATGACCAACAGTGTTGGCTGTTGTCAATGGCAATTTCTAAATTGAAAACGCATGTGTTCCTGAGAAATGTGTAGTTTTAAGAATCCATTCAGGGAAGCAACCTGTCCCATTTGATGGGCAAAAAAACACTGTGGTTCCTCTTGTTGTTTGAGAGGTGCACAATGCTATGATCATCTCAAAAATAAAAAGGAGTCTTGAGAAGAATTGCATTAGCATGTTCCCAGTTGTTGCAAAACAGTGCTAGCGCGCTTCATAGAACAGAAAGAACTCCCACTGCATCATGATTTTTTTAAGCTGTTGAACAGACACCAAGTTTAAAGCGATCCCCAGTTCCTAGATGCAGTAAGTTCCTCTGCTGTTGGTTTAAAATTCAATATATCCTGCATTCAACTTCAAAAAACCAATACAGTAGACAACTAAACTTTGGTTAGCCAACTAAAAAACTCCTAAATAATTAAGAGTTCAAGCAGCAAATTATTATGAAAAGGCTGTTTTTAAGAAGCAAAGACAAAATGTGCTTGTTTGCAAAACAATTACTCTAACTCTCTTTTTGCTGAAAGGCAAAGAATGGAGCTACTGATAGATGAAAAGAAAAATCCTAGAAGAAATATGTAAACTGTTACCTTTTTAAGGGAGTACTGAATTTTTAGTAAGGTTAGGCATTAGGAACAAAAATTCTTAAGGAAAAGACGTCAGCACTGAAATAATTACCATGAGGTAGAGTCATGAAGGCAAACATCTGCTGGGAACGACATACACACAGCTGATTTTGGCTTGTAAGGAAGAAACAATAACAGTTTCTTCAAGTTTCTCCCAGCCCTATTATTGATTGATGCCAGCTATGACTAAGGCTTAAAGTTTGGCAAACGGAAGAAAATACATATTCTAACATTTTGTTACTAAACTGCAAATAAAGAACACTGCAGTACCAGACAGCTAAAATGCTGCTCCAGACGCTCAGCTGCCATTTGCACTACTTCCATTCCCATACTAAGTCAAAACTCCCAGGACTAGGTCTTCTCTGCAAAATAAAACGCCTCTATTTTAACCTCTTAATTCTACAATCCACAGCATTCAAACATAAGCAAAGGGATTTCTCTAATATTCTTGGCTACAGCCACGTAGATTTGTTGTGATGAGCTGCGGCTAACTGAGCTACAATTTTGTCAAGGTAAATTCACCACAAAGCAGAACAAGGCTTTTACACCTAAAGACTGTGACATGGCTGCTTCAGTGCGAGGACCTCCTTACAGCTCTCTTTGATGGGGCCACATAACAGAGCAGTTTACTCCAGGGTAGCTGCAGTTCAGAAGTTTTATCCACAATGAGCTTCAACCAACTGAGAAAATTAAGTTCTGCTTCACTCCCTGGCACCTGCTGTGCTTGAAGTTAGAACGCTTACCTTCATAAAAGCTTCATTAAGCTACTTGTATCTACCCTCACAGTAACGCAGATGACAAAACAATGCTGGAACAATGTCTGCCTGCAAGCAAAACCTTCATTAATATGTTCCACAATGGGAATTGTCAAGTATTTGACCTATATGAAATGAAGTTCTATCCATAGGCCACAAGTGTAATAAACAGGAGGGATGAGTTACCTTGAAGCTATAACCTTGGTCTACAAGAAACCGTTGTCGCTTGGTTGAATACGCCATTTCCTGAGTGTCTTGGGATACAAGAGAGTAAAAAAAGGCATTGTACTCCTCTGCAACCATGCCTAGGAGATAAAGACACCAAATGGTTAGTTCCATTTGGATCACTGCAGCCAAGAACAAAAAAGGACTAAATAGTAAAAGCAGGTGTTTAAATAAGCCATCTCGGCACAAAACCAATTTGTAAAGTTTATTTTAAAGCCAAGCTGCACCCAGACCTTACATAAATCGATTCACATAGCACACCACCTGGAAATTCCACTCTTGTTTGTAATAACATGAGCATGGGTTAAAGGGAAAAAAAATAGAAAAGGAAATTTAGACTAACACTGCTGAGAAGAACCTGCTTCGTAAATACACTGAATAAGGTAAAAGAAAATTCTTTATATAATAAATTTACAAATAAGCAGTAAAAAGCCAAGAACAAGGACTGTAATACATGTCAGAAAAGTTGAACAGAAAATACAAAGGAAAATTTTTATCAACGTAAACCAGAGCTAGTAATCTTTTTGCATTAAAAGCAGGATAAAAGGATAAACCAATCTGCGCATTTTTAACAAACCAAACAATAAAACCAGACAACAACAAAAAACCCTCACCCTTCTAGTCATTCTATCTGTTACTCAAACAGCACTGGGCTCTCTTGTAAAACCCAAGGTCTCATTAAGATTTCACTAACTCACAAGCACAGGTTTCGTCTGCATTTTCAAACAAAGCCTCAGCTGTGAGAAGTACAAACTGCACATAAAATAAGCTGTGCTGTTTGCAAGGGCCTTTGCTGAACTGCACCAGGACAGCACTGCAGAGCGTGCTTTGGTAGGAAGCAAACTACAGGTACCAGCAGCAAGTCTGTAATAAGGACAACAAGGACAGATTTCCCAAATTACACAGAAAAGGTGGGAAAATAACAAACCCCAAAACCCTGCCTACAACAGTCATTTTCCCAACACCCAAACAGAATTGAACCACCCTGAGTGATGTCACCCTCCACCTGGCAGCTGCCAATACGACTGCTTCCCCAGCGGATATTCAGAATTCCAAAGACACGAGCCCAAGAACAACCTCATTTACCTTTTTTGGCTCTCAGCACTCGTCCCAGTCTTTGAGCCTCCTGTCTTCGAGACCCACCATGGGACGAAATCTGAATGAGAACGTTGGCTTCAGGTAGATCGAAGGATGTGTCACCCACCTACAACAGAGGAGCAGTCTCTGAGCAGCATCTTATCTCCAGGTACCATTGACTTAGTACAAAGTGCAGCTCTGGTAGTTGCACACTGTGCATCTGACATCCTAGTGCTGCATATAAAACCTGTTCTTAAATAAGCTTCACTCTGAGAATGGGTACAGCAACACACTACGTCCCCACTTACCTTTGAAATGAAGATAGTGTTGATTTTTGGATTGTGTTTGAAGTTCTGTAGAATTTGCATCCTTTCTCCCTGTGCAGTAGGACCGTATATATAAGGTCTGAAAAAAACAGGACATATGCAAACTACATCAATTCAAGATTTCTCAGTTGTTTCTTACCAGGCACTAAGATGTCACAGCAGGGAGCTCACAGTCATTTCAATACATCAATAGCACCAGTGAGAAACCAGCACGAGCTGTATGACTCTGAACAACAGCATCAGGACAGAGCAAAAACTGGCTTAAATTGGAGTTTTGTGGCCCCAAAAGTTACAGACAAAATAATTCTGTCACGTACATGGTCTTTCCCTGCGAGTACCAAGGGAATGGGCAGGGGCAGAGGTGCAGCAGCAGCCAGGGGATGCCAGCTCCCTCCAGCAAGGAGCCCACCCGCCCCACATGCTCGAAGCAGGCAGTGGGAGCTGAGCTGCTGAGCCAGCACAGCCAGGCAGACAGCCTGGGCTACTGCTGCAGCACCCACGGGGCTGCTCTCTCCTACTTAGACCCATAACTCTGGCCACACCCAAACTAGCAGCTCTTTGTTTATGTCCAGAGCCAACTTGGAGAGTGCCCATGGCAAACTATGAGCAGAGGATTCTCTGGTTAAAACACTCTCACCTTCATCTAGCACTGCAGCCCCTTCTTTCTAGCACTTACAGCTGTATAAACTGGAGCTCCACAGATGTTGTGTGGAAAGGAGAATCGAGTCAAGAATATGAAAAGCAAGCACCTAGTATTTCTTCAACCAGTTCTCCTGCTGTACTTCTACAGCATCTTCCACCCTTACAAACCATTGCGCTCCTCAGCGAGCAGCCCCCTCCCTGCATGTGTCTTTGTTAAAGGCTCTTGGTCTGTGCTGCACTGCACACTGCTAGCGACATTCCAGAGGCATCATTACAGCTAATCTCTGTCCAGACAGATTTAAAAAATGATGAAAGAGACCACGGGTGCTGGAATTCATCCAGAGCTACTGGCTCTGCTATTCGATGCTGCAGCAAGACAAAACAACGTGGCCAACGTATTCTCAAAACTGACCATAAATTTTGGAAAGTGTAAAACAATTTGTTTGTGGTTTTGCTGAGCACTGCTGAAATTCCTAGACATGAAATCATACAGTCAACAAGCCCCACAGCTTCCAGCAAGCACCATATTATTTGAGCTTGTCACAGAAGGGATGAGGCCAGCTTCCATGCTTATTTTCCCCAAGGAATTGCTCTTTGCCTGATCCTTGCAAACACTCTCCCTGATCACCCCTTCCCAAACCACACAAACACACTGAGGCTAACCCCACAGCAAACTCCTTGCAAATGCCTTCCAGAAGTGCAATCATTTTAGAGCTCTTTAGGGTAGCCAAGGAGCTCACGGGAGCAATGTGCTTCCATTTATCAGATGATTTCATTTCTCAGATGATTGCAGAGTTCTAGGCAATGCACCGGTGCAGTAAAGAATACCAGAAGTTTTGTCTGTTTGTTTTTTAAAATGTCTTAAGACCTTTTGAAAACCCGAAGAGGAAGGCCCTGTGCTCCAAAAGATCTTGAAAAATCCAGATCGTGCTCATTAGGAAATGTCACTTTCAGAGAGACAAGGGAAGCTACAGTCCCTTGCAGAAAGAGTGCTGGAAACATTTTTAAAAGCCCCCTAATTTTGCACAGTGACTTTTAATAATAAAAAGGATGGAGAAATAGTGAGTCACTCACAGAAAACTTGGATGAAAACTCCTCTGAGCCAAGTGCTAGACACAGATTCTTTTCAAACAGTTCTACAATAGAATTAACACTGCAACGCCAATACAGTCCATCCAAAGAACAGCTTCCTGAGCTCCTTTGTATACAGGAGAATTGCAGTTAAATCCAAGTATTACAGGAAATGTACTGAAATCTGTAAGGTTGCAAGGTAATTTTCCAGGAAAACTACAGCATCATCACTGATTGCAGACACTTACTTCCCCAGTCTGATGGCATACTCCTTCAGTGCAAACACATTGTCAGCAAAAACAATGATTTTGTCATTTCGCCGCTCGTGAAACTTAATGAGGAACTGGCAGGCTCGGAACTTGTTGGGGTTCATGGTGTACAGCAGGATCCGCTTCTTTGTTTTGATCGCTACGTATTCTCTGTAAAATTCAGGTGACATTGGGCACCAAACCTAGAATTAGAAAACACACACAAAGTAACTCCCAATTATCTGTTTAATGCCAGTGGGAATTTAAGAGGTAGTGGGGGGTGATGATGGGTTACAGCTGTCTATACAGCAGAGGCCGTGAATCTTAACACAGTCATTTCTGTAGTCAAATGAGTGGCACTGACTGGGCTGGTCTCCAGGACCACAAACGCTTTTTGCTCTGTACTGCTAAGAACTATCACAGACAATGTGTTAGGCTGGACCTTCAGCCTGACCCAGAAAGGCTACTTCAACGTTCTAGCATGCCTGGGTGAACGTTTCCACTTACCTGACACCAGATTTTTATCTCATCCGTTTGCTGGAAAAGAACAGCGGTCACACACTATTATATTGGAAAGAAATAGCAAGATCCAGTTTCACGTTTTCAATTTTCATCCTTATCCCTTCAGGCTTGAAATAATCAGGTGTTTTCTTAATGTTTAAGCTTTCTGCTATCCTTTGTTTTAACAGCCACAGTAATCTCCCTCAAAAGACTACAGACTACCAGCTGAAGTCTCTAAAGAGCAGATTCAAGCACACCACCTGACCAACACCAAACAGAACTGAGCTTAAAATATGAACTCAGATCTGACAACGTGAATGCCAGCTGCTTCAAAGCAGGGCTGCAACACTGCAACTGCTGCTTGTGTTTCTAAATGCTCAGTTAGAGAGAGCTGATCACCACAACCCCCAAAAAGAGAAACAGTGATGAAGTCACACTACTGGGCTGCAACACACTGGACCCATACTGATCAGCGACAGCTTCTCCTGAGGGACAAGGTAAGTGACAAGCCATAAAGGCACTTGTTCTCCCAGTTNAAAAAAAAAAAAGCAGAGCATCACCTCAGCACACTGGACTTTAGCAATGTAGCCACTGTTCTGCAGCTCCATCCAGTTGGCCTCATAGAGCTTTGGTCCGATCAGGAAGTTCAGGTCAACAATTTTATCATCTTCTCTCACCAGGGTCGCAGTCAGCCCCAGCTTGCAGTGAGCTTGTACAATAGTGAGCACACGTCTGAACATTTTTGCTAAGAAATAAAAGACAAATCTTCTGTTTATTTTCCTGAATGGATTTAGAATACAAGTACTGCAATTATATTAAAAAATTTAAAATAATCATAAACTGAGCACAAAAGCAAGCATGGCGTTAGGAAACACTACCTCATTTCAGATACACTTCTAGCAGTATTCCGTGTCACAGCAAAACTTCACGCTGATTCCTGCTTTAGCTGACATCTTTAATGCACTCTAAAAAACCCTGTAAACCTTCTGCGTCTGTGTTATCTCCCGTTTCCCAAAAAGAAAGGTAAGACGCTCGGGAGGAGGTTACACGACTTATCTTAGCCACGCAGTATTTCATAAAAAGATCTTTAACACGAGGACGCTTGGCTGCCTTTGCCACATGGAGGACCAATATAAGGCAGAATTATTTATCTCCAGTATTGCTACAGCTCCTGTGATTGCAGTCTGTAGACACAGAAGAACCTATACCTTAATTTTTATGAAACAAGGCAAGTGAAAGAACTGTGTCAGCACCGGGTTCTGCACACCACCTCCTTACCAGGGATGGTATGTACTTCATCGAGTATCATCAGGCCCCACTCCTGACTTTTAAGCCACTCCATCACTCTCTCTGCTTCCCAGGACCTTTTAGTCGTGTGTCCCAACATGGAATACGTGCTGATGGCAATCGAACAACCGATGGGCTTGTCCTTGGCGTCGGAGGTGAACCGACAGATCTGGCTGTCATCGATGGTGGACCACATCTTGAACTGGGCTTTCCACTGCTCTACAGACACTGCAGAGTTGCCGAGCACCAGACACCGCTTGCGGACAGTGCACGCTGCTGTCACCCCCACCAGAGACTTGCCAGCACCTGCAGGAGAGCCCAGAACTTGTCTGTGCAGACTTCTTGCTCACACCCCTCTTCATGTACTCCCAGATCCCCCCACCTCCCTGTTCCCACCCAAGGAAGAAATTATTCCAGTGCCAGCAGTTCACATCTCACTGGAAGATAGCAGAGCTGACTCAGAGGGCACAGTGAGAGCATTACTGGTAACCTCAGTTATCACAAGCACAAATCAGCTCTGTGGTCACTACTGGAGCAAAACACCCGACAGCTCTACTGACCGGGCTCTCCCTGAGCACCACCTCATCCCTATTTGCTGGAAGCCAGCAGGACTCTGCATGCTGGTACCCAGAGCAGCCCCTGCTGCTGTCAGAAGTCTAAGCAGTCATCAGATTTGGAATTTCGTTTATTACAGGCAGATAAACAAAATCCCCAAAGAACAAAACCCCTAAAAAAAAATAAAAATCAGCTGAGTAATTTACCACATGGCAAGACAATGACACCAGATCTGGCTCGCCCATTGCCAAACATCTTCCTCAGGCTTTTCTCTTGGTAGGGTCTGAGGACGGCTGTAGGCTTCAGATCTATGTTAATATCAGGATTCACAGAATCATTTCTGAAATCATACTCTGCCAGCAAGGGGTACTCCAGGTGGATACAGCGCTTCTGAAGTTCTTCAATCATCTCCTGAGGAGGAGACAAAGCTTCAGATGGCCAATTCTCCACATCTGAATCACTATTTTTTTTAAACAACCACTGATGACATCGTACCAGGTGATGTCACATTTAACTTTCATTCTCATGAAGTCTGCAGGAGGGAAAAGTCCATTTCAAGAGCTTCACTCGTGACTACCCCACTGCCCTCCAACATTTTAACAGCTCATACTAGAGAGACCTCTTCAGACAGATGGAAGGACATGACGTGTTGATCTCAGATGTGTTGTTTCTCTCCAAGTGACTAAACTACACCCTCAAGTCCTGCAACAAAAATGCTCTGTAACAGACACACAAGGTTCTGTGTGTGACATGGAAGGACCGACCAAAGCCGCGCATCTGAAAGGCCTCAGACAATGGCAGACAATCAAGAGTTAACTTTTTCTTAAATATTTTAGTTATTAAGGAGTTTTCTTTTCGTTATTTCTGTTTTCCCCAGTAAGACACCATTAGAATCACCAAGTCCAGGAGGCAACAAGAAAAACTTTACAAAAGCTGTCTGAAGGCCAAGTCAGGACAGCGCTCTAACCTCCAGTTACCCCTCTCAAGCTACAGAAACAGAACCCCCGGGAGTTCTTTCTGTAAATACGAACTGTGAAACAAAAATAAGTTCTGAGACTAACAGCAGGTTTGCTCTCCGCTGAATTCTCACTTGTCCTGCGCAAAGCAGCACCGAGCTGCACACAAAGGGAACCTCCCCCAGCCCCTGGGACCTCTCGAGCTTGTGGGCAGGGAAGGAACAAAACGCAATCTGCCTCCCCCTGTACTGAACAGGGAGATCCTGAGATTTCAGAAGGCAAAAGAAAGAGACATTACTGACTGCCAGTGATCGCCTCCATCAATCAAGGAGCCACCATACTCGATACGAAGCTCTCACAGCTATTTGTGAAACCTGGGCACGTCCCCCAGAGCTACAAACGCTAAGAGACAAAGCGCTCATACCTGCTTGACTTCAAAGGATACCGTCTGCGTTTCCTCCTCCTCCTCCTCATCTTTGTCCATCTGCTCATAGAACTCAAATAAGTCAGCTGGGACATCTGGCTTGTTCTGAGCATCTGCTCCTTGTGATGTAGACGGACCAAAGCCACTGTCACTGGACTTGGAAATCTGAAACAGAAAGGAATTTTCACCAGAAGCTTCACTAGAGGTGCTCCCCCCCCCGAGCTGAACTGGGGCTCCTTAACGAGACATGCACACGGCTGACAGAACTGAGAACAACTGCCAGCCCAACAAACAGAAAATGGTCGCTCCCAGCCACTGAAGAGTCCATCTCATGCCAATTCCATCATTTTAAAACAGGCCCAACGTACTGCTGATTTACTGGTGAAGGTCTCCGTAATGAGCTCCGTTTCTTCACCTTCGGCGTTCCTCAGGCGACAGTCCTTAATGACGTGGTCCTGCAGCAGCTGCTGAATGACATCGGGGTGGGTGCTTTCCACAAAATACCTAAAAAAGGTCAAAGAAAGACACCTGTATGAGGTAACCAACAGAATAACTTACACAGAGTGCCACATGCTCACAGTTGCACGCTAGCCCAGATACACTCACAAGCATCCCCCTTTGGGGTGGAAATCTAAAGATAAAGGAACGATGACAATTAAAAAATGTTGAAAGGCGGCTCCCTCCAAAAGCATCATGTGCTTTCACATTATGTATCCTGTTCAGGTGGCCTCTAACTGACACGAGAGTGACATTCTTCTCCTGAAGAAATGCCAAGAGGGATCTCAAACGTGACGATCTTTCTTGTGACATAAGTCCATTTTTTTTGAGGCTGAAATGCAGTGAGTCTGTGAAAACGCTGGACACGGTGTTTTAAGGTGGGAGACTCAGCTGGGAACTGTAAAAACCACCGGCCACTGAGACCACAGCCATCGGTGCCCAGCTGTGCATTTGGAAGAGGCCTTCTTCCACCCCACCCATGGAAAAAGCCGCTCACCTGTTGTGTTTCAGCACCAGCTTCACCTTCCCGTAGCTGACGGTGCACAGCTGCAAGCAGACAAGAGCAGTCATTAGGAACATGCAAAAGGGTGACTCTAGGTTTGGCACCAAATGCTGCAGCACAGCCTTGCTGTAAGAGAGCGTGGCATCAAACGTTTCCTTGCAGTGCTGGTATGCCTACGGAACAACCTTGAAAAGATGCTTTCAGAACACGCCCATGTCCTCTAACTCAGCTGCGTCAGGCACTCAGGTTTACATCCAGACCCCAGCATCTCTCAGGACAGCAAGGATTTGCCCCCAGGACAAGGTGGGCCGTGGTCACAGTGCCCAGCTACTCCCCCCTTGTATGCTTCTGCCAGAGCACATCTGAGGAACCTCTGTGCCCACCCAGTTCCCTGCAGCTGAAAGCACGCAGAGCCTCTGCTGCACACACCTCTTTGTGAAGCTACAAACCACCGGCAGCAGAACGCTCCTACCTTGATGAACTGCAGGATCCCCTCGGGGACGCCGGTCTTGCTCAGCTTCTGCAGGTACTCGGTGATGTCGCTGGTCTGCAGGCCCACGCTGACGGCGGCGTACAGGGAGTACGCGGTCAGCTTGTACTCGTGGATGTGGGTGGGCCGGCACACGGGCTCGGCGATGGCCACCAGGAAGTCCTGCGCGTATTTGTACAGGGGAGAAAAGGCTTCCAGGAAAATGTGGCCGTCGGGAGCCTACAGAGACATGAGGACACGCTGCAGGAGCGCCGGCCTCAGGGGAGGGAAAGGGGGATCTCCCCATGGAGCCGCTGGGACACAGAGGGACACCCCTACCTACATCAGAGATGTACCACAGAGCTGTCGGGGCTGGAAGGGACCTCGAGAGATCGAGCCCAGCCCCTGCCAGAGCAGCTCCCTAGTGCAGGGCGCACAGGTGGGTGCCCAGACGGGTCCTGAATATCGCCAGGGAAGGAGACCCCACCCCTCCCTGGGCAGCCTGTGCCAGGGCTCTGCCACCCGCACCGTGAAGGAGTTCTTACACACGCTGGTGTGGAATTTCCTATGTTTGCAGCCATTGCCCCGTGTCCTGTCCCCAGAGACCACTGAAAAGAGGCTGCCCATGTCCCGCTGCCTCCCACACTTCAGATATTTACGGACATTGACAAGGTCCCCTCCCAGCCTTCTCTCCAGGCCGCCCAGCCCCACAGCGCCCAGCCGCTCCTCACAGGGAGATGCCCCAGGCCAGGCCGACACAGGGCGATGCACGCAGGGTTCCGTACCACGGGCACCCGCCCTGAGAACGGACCGAGGAACGAACGGCTCCGGCCGTGGCCCCGCACCCCCCGCACGTACCACCCAGAGGGGCCGCGAGCCGTGGTCGCCCTTGAGCGGCATCTGCCCCCGGTAGTCCCTCGCGCCGTACTCGTCCAGCCGCACCGCGCCGTCCTCCACCTGCTTCCCCGCCGCCGAGGGCACGGCGCCCTGCGCCTCGCGGCCCGGGGCCTCGTCCTCCTCCTCCTCATCCTCCTCGCAGTGCCGCTTCCGCGCCTTCTTCTTGTCTGCGGCACAGCGCGCCCGTCAGCCGGCGGCCCCGCGCCCGGCCCCGCTCCCGCCCGCCCCGAGCCCCGCTCACCCCGCTCCTTCCTGCCCATGGCGCCGCGCGGCCCCGCACTGCGTCACTTCCGCCGCGCGGCGTGACGCCACTTCCCGGGGGTGTGGTGAGAGGGAAACGCAGGGCCCCGCGATGGAAGGGGGAGGGGGGTGAGGTTCGGGGTTGTTAAAAGAGCACCGACACGGTTTGTCCCTACAGAGTGTTTTAATATAGTTCTAAGTACAATTCGTGTCTGATTTCGGAAATACAAATACATTTCGAATGGTTAAAAACAAAAAATTAAAAAAATATTTTGAACATCAGCCAGCTGAAAATATATTTATCTAGTAAATCATCTCCCAAAGCTTTTATATCTTTAATTACTCTAACGAAACGCGGTACCCTTACAAAACAAGTTCATAAAAATGTAGAAACGAAACTGTGGAAGGAGATGCCGGGGACGCTCCCTCACGCGGGGCCGTGGCGGCGCCCGCAGGGGCGGTGGGCGCGGCCCCCCTCCCCCCCCAGTATTACAGCGCCCCCACGCGGCCCTCGCGCACCCCCGACCGCGGGTCCGAGTAGGAAATCAGTGTACAAATTAAATACCTCCAAAAAAATGTGCAAAAAAGTCAACGCTGATAGAAAAAAACACCTTTTGTGTCCGTACGTCCGTTACAAACTGTGCCCAGCGTCCAACTGAGGGTAAAAACATTTACAGTGAGAAACGGAGCGATTAAATAGAGGGTTTAATGGCTACGTGGAAATGTACATTGGGTCGGGAGTGAATTTACAAAGTCGTATCCACAGCTCCAGGAAAACTGCGGCTCTGCCTCCTGACAGAGCTGAGCCTCCTCCGCGTATTTACAGCGGTTCTCCAGAAAGGACACAGAACCCTCTGTCTCACACCTGCGTGAGAGAACCCCAGGGAAAAGGATCGTCCTCATGGGGTGAGGGACATGGAAACCTTCTGACACAGTTCCTGTGAGCGCCCGCTGTGGAGCCCAGGGCCCTTCTCCTCGCCCCTCTCGGCAGCAGCCCCCCATCCATCACCGACTCAACGCGAGGGCTGAGCCGTGAGGTACCGTTCTGATGTATTTTCTCTTTGGAAAGAGAAAGGAGTTCCTTTGTTTCTGATCAAGAGCACTGATATAGAAGGCAGCCCGGTGGCAGTTCTGCCCCCTGGTGTGGGTCTGTGCCCCCCTGAAGGCCACACACCCCCCGTGGCTGTGGGCTCCCACTGAGGTGCTGCTTCCCCACAGCTCTGAGCAGTTCCGTGGGGCACAGAGCGATTCAGGGCACAGCGCTGCTTCCTGCTGGCACCCCTACGTGGCCCAGAGCTCAGCCTGGCTACAGGCGGCACCAGCTTTAGTCACCGAAGTTGCACATTATCTTTAGAATGACAACAATAAGGTTAAATTAAAAAGTTAAAAAAAAAAAAAAAAACTTTCTTTTTAATCTTGGCATGAATTTTGCACACCAAAGCAGCATCTCTGAACTCCCCAATGTGTTAAACAGGGGAAGCGTCTGTCGCTCCGTACCAGCACCTGCTGGGTGTGTGTCCCTGTACCCAGCAGTGCTGGCCCGCGGAGCATCTCCTCGGGAACAGGAGAGCCGGGGCGGCTGCTGGCGGCACTGCCCTGCAGCCGTGCCGGTAACAGCGGGCAGGGAGCTGCCAGCAACAAGGAGCGAGGCTGGCAGGAATGCTTTGCTTCTCCAGAAACACCGAGCAGGCTGGCATTCGAGCGCACAGACGACGCTTTTCTATAAGCGTGACAGATTTTCAAGCTTAAAAAAACCGAACTGTAACTGACTGTAGCTCTGAGCAGTCGGCTGACGTCCCCGAAGCGGCAGTGCTGCGTTGCTGTGTGCTGCCTGACAGCGCTCCTCCCCCCGTGCTGCACGAGGGCTTCCAGTCATGACAATGGCAGGAGTGGGATTGCCCAGAGAGAAACAGGAAAGAATTCAATGGGGACAACCTTAGCTGTGCTGAGAAATCTGTTTGCTTGGACAGATGACATTGCTGTGTACTGAGAGCAGACGGCCTTCAACACTGTGCCACGGTCACCAAGGTACCAGCTGTAACTTCACACCCCTTCAGAACGCTGCAGAGCCTCGTACCAGAGCCAGGCAGGTGCACCTCAGCTGTGACAGCATTCCTCTAGGGGCAGAAACTCATCTCCTGGTCTGCACAGCAGTGCACGCTCTCCAAAATGCAAACCTGAACCCTGTGCGACCACAGGAAGCACTCAGGAAGCACTCCAAAAATCACTTGAAATTCTCACCTTAAGAGTCTGCTGCAGCTGGTAACTGAAGGACACTTCCCAACACAGTGAAGTGAACTCTGTTCGGGGCCCCTGGCAGACAACGGCTCTGGCACCAGCTTGGTGCCATGGAGCTGTCCGACAGCCACAGCAGCTCAACGCGGTATTAAAACGTGAACAAAATTAAGGCATACAGCTAAGTAGGCACTAAGAGAAAAGAGCTTTCCACCTTGTTATGCTGAGAGGGCTGTTAAGCTACAATCAGAATTGCAAATCAAGTGAAAAAAAATGAAGACTAAAGCTGCCAAGCAGAGAAGCCAATGGCACCATTCGCTTACCAGAGCCACACCTCGTTACGTCCCCGCGCAGGTACTTCTATCGCCCACAATAAAATGACACGACTCGCTCTGCTGTCACTGGGACACATCCACCAGGATGGGCAGCTCAGCAGGGCTGGGAGCTACACCACTGCAGCCAGATCAGAGAAGGAGCAGAGTGAAAAAAACAGTGCAGGCCCAGTCCTGGCTAAGTGAAGAACATTCTCCTAGAACAGGAACTGTCCCCAGCCACCTTCGTTTCAGAAGCACTGCCTCGACTACAGCAGCTGTCTGACAGGGCAAAGAAATTAAGGGGAGTGCATTCTGCCCATTCTTTTTTCTTTTCTGCTTCCATGACGCTCACCATTGTCATGACTGAATGCCATTTTTAGAAAAGGCACAAAAGCAGCAGATTTGATGATTCAGTAATTGAAATCACCATGAGAAAGTGATATTGCAAGTACACGAGCCAGCACTGTCACAAAAAGGACACGGGATTAGAAAACTAGAGTCTGAAAAGTTTCAAGCTTCAGAGAGTGCAGCTTCTGTTTAGAACAGTACCTTTAGATGTTCAGAATGCTACAGATAACCCTGGTCACATTTTCCCTTCCGTGTCCTTTTTCAGGAATACAATATTTCCTTACCTTTTCAGGTATCACTGCCCACTACCGATTTTCCTATACATTTTCACCTTGGTTTCGGTACCTTCTTGAACTGCTTGAAATCGATCATTTCCATTATATGATCTTTACAGTAGCTACATGAGACACAGGCTCTGCATCCAACCTCTCTCCCTTGCTTTCATCACACTTTGCTTATAAAGCAAAGGTCTTTTACTGCAGAGTAAATTCTTCCTCACCCCTGCTCTCACAGCTTTTATCTAGCGACAGAGGAACCCAAAGAAGTCGCTGCCAGCAGATTTTCCTTTCAGCTTTCTAAATTCCCCCTGCCCAGGACTGTCCTTGCCATGCTCAGAAACCTTGCACAGCCGTGTACCCGGGCTGGGAACGTTACGGGCTGGGTAAAACACCCACAGACCGAGGGGGCCACCGCTGTCGGTCTGAGGAGGGATGGCCCAAAGCTCGTTCCTACTCCCCTACAGGAAAGTGGTGAGGACAGAGCCACGCTCCTGCTTGTGCTCTGGCACAGAACTGGGAAGTTAGCAGAACAACTGCAGGAACCTCAGGAGCTTACTAGCATGAGAATGGACACGTTTCCTACTCTGTCTCCATGTTCTTCACAATTCTTGTCGTTCTCTAAAGGTGCAGAACAGCCCCGAGCTGGGGACAGTCACATGGAGTCCTGTCAGGGCAGACAAGGTTCAGCGCCAGCCTGCTCTGTTGTTATGAAACAAAAGCAATGAATCATCCAAACAGCATACGGAAATGCAGTTCTGCAGTCCAATCGTTTATTTCCAAATTCCCTTTCAAATTATTTATCTTGTGTTCTTCTACGAAAATACGAGAGTTTGACTTTCTGTCGTGAAACTCAGTCACTGACTCCCCCTGATCAGTACCCGGACTTCTCGACCGAGAAGCACCAATTCACACTTCTGCCTTTGCTCTTTCGTTATTCTCTTTGAGAAAAGACCGAGTTCATTCACGGCCATTTTAGGACAGCTGGAAATCTGCAAAGACAGCGGCCAGCTGCATTACCAGGCTGCAGCAACCCTGCTCGTGCTGTTCAGCTGCCGGCACCCGGCGCTCGTCACCTTACCAAGAGGCGTAGCTGGAGCCTTACCTTCCTCCTGACTTCTTCCTAGTATGACAAGAGGTTTAGTTCCATCTTGGGAATTGTTAACACGCCCTGGCTGACTGAACCGCGTTCCTGAAGCAATGCTTGCAGCGCACCGCAGGAAGGGCTGCATGTTCTTTAGGCACTTGATGTTGGCGTACATTCCATCCCAGCGCCCCCCAGCAGCTCTGAAGCCATCACTCCCCACAGCCCTCGCTGAACTGCGTAACTCCATGTCCTGCAGAAGGATCAGTCCCTCCCCTTCCCCCAGACATTCATGGGATCGTGGAGGAGAATTCTCTCTCAACATCACTGTTATTTCTTAGCTAAGATAACCGCTTCCCTCCAAGCTTCTGTGACAGAGGATTTTCTTTGGCAGATACAGCAGGAGACATTCCCCTAAATATTTACATCCAACAGCTGACTCTTTCCTCCTACAGAAACCTCCCCCTTGCAGTATGGCAGTTGCTAGGAGCCTGGGCCCGTAACCTGTTTACCTGCAATTCTTTTCCTGTTCAGGAATATAGGATACACCCAAACCTCTCTCTCAGCAGCATCGAGCTCTTTTCTGTCCTTTCCTTTTGGTCACACAGGGCGCCAGTCAGACACGCCGTTGTACAGAGTTCCACGTTCTCCCAGCTTTATCACCAACTCTCAGAACCACGTGATCCAGCTTAAATTACACAACGCAGGAACTGATTAAATTACAAGAACCCAAGAACTCAGAGCTCTCTGCTGCGAGTACCTGTACCGTAAGGAGCCATCAGAGAAGGAGCCCCCTGTCCTCGGGCTGCATGCCTGCTTGTCCCTGCACCCTGAGTCAGTCAGCGGTGGCAGAAAGAGTCACACAGTTCCTGACTGTCCAATCATTTGTATTTTTTTCCCCCCCTCTTTAAATAAGGAACAAATATGTACTAAAGTGCTTTATCTACACGAACCACATCAGTACATCATAGAAACAAGAAGTCCTAGTCCTGGTGGGAGCAGGGAAGGGAAGATTCTCATTTTAGATACAAAATTTAGATTGTTTACAGTCTAAGTGAAACAAAGATTCAAGAGAACGTGCTCTCTCTCTTGTCTTTTTTTCTCCTTTTTTTTTGTAAAAAATAAAAAATAAAAGTGCAGTCAAATAGAAAACAAATGCAGCAGACGCAAGCTGAGCTGAGGCAGGCTGTTAGTGATAGTGTGCAAACGTGTGTCTGAGCAGTTCATCTGCAAACGGTCGCAGCTTGGCCTCGATAAAAATCCTTTTGAGGAAATCCCGAGCATGGTCTGAGACATGAGGTGGTAACTGGGGATTGGTTGGCTGGGTGGCAATCTTAAAGATGGCAGCCATTGCTTCGAATTCTGCCCACGGGGGCTTCTCCGTGAGCATTTCTACCACTGTACAACCTACGCTCCTGAAACAGAGGCAAAAGCGAGAGAGCAGGTTACACGGAGTCGCGCTCTGCTGGGAACACAAGAGACATCAGGCAGCCACCGCGGCACCGCTGGGGGCAGCGCCCGCGTCACTGCCGGGCAGCTGCGAGGGCGAACAGCTACACGCTGCCACGGTCACACACAGCACTGCCTGCATCTTCACGTTGTTATTTCACCGGGCCAGAAGCTGCCACCCCAGCCAAGAGCTGCCCAGGCACTTCTCCGGGCACCACCACTGCTCAGCCGGCGTCCCAGCGCCCCGCGGGCTGGCACCGCCCGAGAGCACCACGGAACCCGTCTGCTCCAGCTCCTCACACCCCTGGGGGTCTGAGTGCACCTGAAGGCTCCCTTGCTCGTTAAATCCTAACGGAAAGGCAACGCAACAGAAATGCTTTTGAGTCAGAGAACGCTGCCTACGTGGCTGGCTCGTCAGAGATGCCCAACTTATCCCAACCAGCGATACACACACGCAGCGTGGAAGCTAAAACCTTTACGACCATACTTCAGTGGTGCCTCCCTCTTCTACCTAAAGATACTAAACATCTACTCAGATTGTGAAACAAAATGTTAAGATCTTAAATCATCTTTGCATACAAAGCTTATGTTTATATGATTTATGAAGGCTAAAGGGCATGCATGTGTCCAGAAAAACTTTGTTCCACAATCCCTGCAGTATCTGCCTCTTCCAATAACACAGGGAGAACATTGCCAAATGGATAGGTCGGAATAATTTCCCAATTTCCAGCTTTTATGTTTTGATAAAGGCTGATCTCTTTACACAATGACACATTGAGGATTTATTGAACAGAGTTGGACGAAGTCCAACTTCAGTATTTCTTCTTAGTTCTCTAAGCAGGACTTTTCCCACCAAAACCATACGTGACCCTTGGTACAAACACTTCAGCAATCAGCAAGTCAGCTGCCAGCTGCTCTGTTATTCACGTGAAGCAGGCAAAGTGCATTTCCCTGCCACCAAAAGGATTGCTCTTGGTTGGATACAAGGTGCTTTCTTTTTAATCGCACCAAACATCACTGCTCCTGCACATCTGCCCCTTACTCTGCGTTCAGGGATGCTGCAGTGTGAGCAGCGTGATGGCTGCATGTCCTGCCCACGGGGCTGGTGCTACACACTGTGCAGTCCTGCACCCTTCACCTGCTGCTTTCACCCGGCACCTCTGCAGGATTCACAATCTCTTAGTTCTAATTTCATGCAGAGTTGGCTCAAAGGATTCTCCTGTGATCCCTACAGCAAGGGGCTCAGGAACTGCCAAACCAACAGTTCCCAGATCTCAGCATTACACTCTCCAAACACGACTGCCAGTGCTCACACACATCATCACCTTCAGCTTAAACCCCAGCAGAAACCACTCCAGCCTCAGGTGACAAACTGCCTGCGTCCTGCTAGGAAAGTGCCCCTTCTGACGTGACCAGTTCCACGAGAGAGGGTTTCCAACATACCAGATATCTGCTTTCCTGCCGTACCCTTCTCCGCTGATGACTTCCGGGCTCATCCAGTACGGGGTTCCTGTGACAGACTTCATTCCTGTTCCAGACAGACAGATGGTCTGGAGCCGTTTGCTGGCGCCGAAGTCACCCAGCTTCACATTGCCTGCGGAGTCCCGCAGGATATTTGCTCCTGGAAGGAAGAGAGCACAGCGTTACGTTCACGAAAGGCACGTTAATGCTTTGGGGTGGAAAACAGCATTTAACAAGCTTGGATTCAGTGACATGGTGCCAGACAGGTCTGGTGCTTCCAGAGAATTTCTCTGCTCATTCCTGTTACTCTACTCAGAGGTTTGGAAAAACCAACAGTGGATGTTGTTTTGCATCCTAGGCCTTTCCCAGAAAGTTTCAGTTTATAAAAACCCTTCTGGCAAAAAAAGAAATGTGCCATGTGAGAGTTAAAAAAAGAATGAAATGGGAAACTTTCACACCACTAAAAATGCCTTTATCGCATATCAAAGCAAAATCTCAAAGTGTGTCCCAGGCTCGCTCAAAAAACATTACTAACATCCCAACATTTTTTGGGAAAAAAAAACCCCACTCTTTATATGAAACAACAAACAAACTGTAAGAGCCTGAGAGAACACACCGCTGTTGGCCCAACACACACCTGCTTTGCACATCGCCATCTGCCCCCACATCTGTAACTTGCTTTGGCCGCACTTGCAAGTCACCTCTATCTGCTGGCCAAAAGGAAGGATGGCAATTTCCTGGCAGGAAAGCAGGACAAGTCTGAGCCACTCGGGCCAGGCAAGTCACCTCTGAGTTATTTCTTGGAGCAGTGAAGTGCTGGGTAATTTCTGTACAGTTGATAGAAACCAAACTCTCTGACAATAGTTTCAAGCCATGATGCTTTCCTCTGTGCGCTCCAACTGTTTGTAGGGATCTTCTGATACATTCAAAGCTACTTAAGTAAATTCAGGAAGCATTTTTATCATGAGTGCTTTGCAGACAGAGACGAGGGAAACATTTTCAGAAGCCTGCTAGAACAGACTCAGCTCACAGCAGTGACGAGAATAAACAATGGAAAGCAATCACATTGATTCTAAGTATTTCAGTATCTCAAATTTAATTAGATTTTAGCAATTCACACTGAGCTGACAAGGCCAGAAAAGAATTTGTAGTACCCAGCACTGAATGGTGCACAGAGCCACCTTTCTTACCTTTAATGTCTCGATGGACAATCATGTTACTGTGCAAATAGTGAACTCCTTCCAAAATCTGCCGCGTGTATTTACGAGTCACGTTCTCTGTGAGTGCTCCATAGGATTTTAATTGGTCTTTGATGGAACCCTATGACAAAGCAGTAAAAAATATCATGCAACATTTCCAGGATCACAAGAGGTCTAACACTGCTGTTGAACTCCACTGAAGATTATGCCCAACACAGAGACATTTAAAGCTGGAGGGCATGCGAGGTCAACTTAAAGCACAAACACAGTTTTGTCTCCATCAGGAAAAATAAAAACTTTGACACAAGAGGGCTCAACAGAGAAGTCATACACTAAAATGTTAAGCTGTTAACTTCAAAACTATCCCGTAGCTGAACAGTGGCAGCACGCTGTACAGAGAGAACTGCACTATTTGCACTCGAGCACCACCCTTGGTTCTTCTGATGGTTAAATGGTGATACTCACACTGAACAACACAGATCCTGTTTACACTGGTTGGTTTATACTTGAGGGGGGAAAAAAGATGCCAAGGGAAAACATCACAAGCTAGAGGATGATGCTTCATGTGTACATATGAAGTGTTGGCTTAAAATAACATGAAGTCAAAAATTGATGGTTTTGTGACCATCTTTGCGTAACGTGGCTCTGTACTCAAAGATTACTTCTGTGACACTGTCTTGCAAATCTCAGAAGAATTCAGGAATGCCTCCAAAACAAAGCCCAGAACTCACCTAAAAAACCACTCTTCTTCTGTGGAGTACAGTGCTGTAACTATTCAGAAATATAGATCACATGTTTTTATAACAGCACGTTTTATTTAGCTCTGCTGACCTCACTTGGTGAAAAAATGAACATCTACAGTTTTCTGATCTATTTCTTATCAAAACCGTAACAGTAGAACAGTTCAGCATGTATCCAAGTGCCACACACTCAAAAAATAAAATTCCAAGTTTATTTTTGGGATGCACTTATTCTCACACCTACCTTAGCTGCTTCTCTTTTTTAAATATAATTGAGCAGTTGAGATGGCGACTAGCCAACAGCACAGTGAAGCACAGTAAAAAGAAATGTTAAAATTCAAGGAGATTCAAGAGCTTCGGAACGATACGGTCTTTGCAAAGGTTGCTAGGCATTTCTTACACTAACATCAAGTGCAAGCAACTTTTGTACCAACCACAGTAATTCTGAAAACACAAACAATGGAAAAGACAGAGCGAGACTGCTGTAAGTACCTGCTGGTACCCATTCAGCTATTGGCTTATGTTAACTGGGACAGTTCTTTATATCTGTGTGCACTTCTGCAGAAGCTGTCTACTTGGGCTCTCATCACATCGTGCAGAAGCGATGGGTGAGGTGACTGCTTCTCTTGCTTACCCCAGGCATGTACTCCATGAATATGGAGAGTGTTCTCTCCGGTGCGTCTCTCAGGAAGCCGTAATACTGAACAATCCTTTCATGCAGCAGATTTTTCAGCAACTGAATCTCACATTCAAGTGCATTTACTTCCTGAAAGGAAAAAAAAAAAAACAACCAAACACGTTCATCGCATGCAGATTTTTCTGATAACTTCAAAATGTGGTGTAACGCTTGAATTAGGGAACCAAATTAATCCTGTCAGGTATAACAATACAAGGTTCCTAACAAAGACATGAAAACGTGTTTTAAAACAAAGGAAGGGAACAGCTGGGTGTATAACACAGCACTCCAGTGCTGTGTCACTGACCTTGCTGGTTTCTGGACTGTCAGGATCAAACTGAACTTGTTTAACAGCCAGTTCCCTGCCGGTATCAGCGTCGTAACACAGGTACACTCTGCCAAATGCACCCTGGCCCAGCAGCTTGCCAAGTCTCCAGTTTGTTGGAGCTCGTGGTGCTGAAAAATAAAGATGAATTTGGCTTTCAAGTGAGCTTGTTATTCAGCTGCTTTAAAACAAAACAAAAAGGAACTCATAGAAAACAACTCATTCCAAGGGTACATTTTTCAACAAAAGGTTGTGCATCCTCAACTTGTCTATAAGTCACAAAGACCGAGAAAGCTTTCTGTAAGATGGAACATTTATTAGAAAATAATTAATTTCTAGTAGAGATAGACATCTGGAAAACAGACAAAGCATNTTCAATTGGGGAGTAATTAAAGTCTACCAAGCACTGAAGTCACCACAAAGTTCCTTAACTCACAGCGACTGGGTGGGCTGATGTCCATGACCGACAAGGTGGGATTGTCAATGTCACTTCCCCTTCTCCTCATTCTGTTGTCTTCATATTCTGGCGTGAAGACGCTGCTCCCACTGCTGGTGCTCAGCGAGTGATCGGTGGGACTGAAGCTGACCGGAGAGCGGAAGCTGTTCCCCTGAGTCCTCCTGGCTCTTGGAAAAGTTTTACGACCTTCAGGGTTACACAGAGAACAGCAACGTTACACTACAAACAAAACACTGCTATGCCATCTATGTCTGCAAATACTTGATGAATTCCACATAACGTAGTTCCCATGTTCCACACCGTATCACGTGATGCGATGATGATGAAGTTTACTGAAAGTTTCAAACTAGAAGAAAAGCAAAATGCATCACCTGTGTACGTAAGGGTTAGCCTGAGGGGTTTACACTACAGCGTCCAATACTGCAAGCGTGAAAAAAAGGGCAATTTCTGGAGCTGCTCCCCAGTTAACTGACGTGCTTCAGAAACCTGGGGGCTGTGAGGGCAGAAAGGAAATCACCCTGCCTCCATCTGTATTGCTCTAGTGAGGAGTGAGGAATGAATTCCTGACAGAAAGCAGAGTGAGATGCTCCCAGTGCAGTGGCACCCAGCCTGGCACTGTCACTCTTGAAAGAAAGTAAGAATCAAAAGTAGAGAAAGCTCTACACTTGGAATCAACAGGAAAGCCACGAAACAAACATCACAAATAATGCATGACTCAGAGATGGTGACAGCACTGGAATAAGAAGGACATGAATATATAAAAAGATAAATTACAGCCAGGTGCTTAGCATAATGTCAATGCATTTAGATAACAAACATTTTTAGGTCAGCATGGCTTGATGAAGTTTCATCCCAGGGAGCTCTCAGAAATAGCTGAAGGGATTTCTGAGTCATTAAGCATTACGCTGGAGACAGAATTTTCAAGGGAATGAAGAAGGCAAAGGAAACATCTTTGAAAAAGTGGACTCATACTAATCAGGCCAATTCCAGTGGTGTGACAGATGCATGAACAGACTATTAAGCAGTTTTATAAACCACTGAGAAGATAATAAGGTGATAACAGTCAAAACTGATTTGACACGTGTAGGACATTTTCATAAGGCAGTTAATGAAGTTTTGGCCACCACAAGACTGAAGAAGACATCAGGAAAAAACATAAGAGCCTTGCAACAATGCTTGAGAATATCTTTAAGGAACGCATTAGGGCTTGGTAGAAGGAAGCGAAGGAGAAACAAAAGAGATGTTTGTGAGATGTAACCTTACACACAGGCAGCGATTATTTTTCTGACAATGTTAAAATTGAGTAACCAGTTGCTCTTTTCACGTGCATCATTAAGGTTTTACTACTTAGATTTCCTCCTTCAGTGTTGAGGCAGAGAGAACCAGGTTAGGTGAGCAGAGCTCCCGCAGCACTCGCGCTTACCGTCGTTGTAATCTTGTTGATGATAGGAGATGTGGTACCTCCGGGGATAAGTCCCCCCCTTCCCAAACTTCTCAAAGATGGGGATATCGTACTCTACTAGAAAACAAAAAGATACACTTCAAAATTAAAAGCACAGCAAAGGCAGATCAATTAATCAGCTTGGTATGACGAAGTCAAACAGGGGGGAACATAGGATATGTCTCACATTGAAGCCTCAGAGCAAAGACAACGACAGAACAGCTCAAAGTTCCAAAGGATTTCAAGAACATAACTCCAGGTGTTTGTAACCTCTTGCTTAAAGTGGTATCAGAGCACTGCAGCATGCCCAGTTACTCCATATTTTCAAATAGTTTCTAGAGAAATTCTGGGAAATTATAGCTCAACAGGAAAAGTGGCATAAATTACAAGGATTGCAAGGTATAGCATTTAAAAATGCACAAACACAATAATTTGGTGATCGAGTCAACATGCTGAATTACTAAAACCACAGCCAATAGGGCCTCCTTTACAATTTATTGGTATTCATAATATAAAGGGAAAAGTCCTTCATGGGTAAAACATTGGTTAGAAAATAAACATAAAAGATGGGAGTAAGTGGTCAGCAGTTCCTCAAGAGTCGGGGCTACAACTCACCGAGTTCAACTGTGTGTCAATTCTGTGACAGAACCATGAACAGTGAGGTGACAAAATGATTTGGAGAAATAAACAGAAGAATTACGGGGAGCCCTTCAGGGTAAGGGATGGGGTGTTAACACGGCAGATGAAACTCAGGGTAGATGAGTGGAAAGGAGTGTGATAAAGAGTTCCAGATTAAGATTACCAAACCAAACCACTGACATTTCCCACATTTGAGGCATTTATGTTTAAGAAGCACTTAGGCTGCAGAGATAGTTTTAGTTTTCCTTTAAAAGAAGTAACCTGTTAAGCTCTCCAAAATCCTTAACCAAACCCAACACAGGCACATAGTTATGTGGATAAACTTTCATAAACAGCGCCAAAAGGAGTGTTAAAATATAACAGACAAGAAAACCCAGCCCCACAAAGTCAACACTGGAAGGTAATTATTGTTCAACAGCAACATTTTATATTGAAGCACATCCATAAAAGACACCTGGAAACACTTCCAAGGTTACTCATTGCACTTGGTGGCCTGAACCACGCACAGCAATTTGGCTTCAAGCCAGAGCATGGTATGAAAACAGCGTTAGTGGTGATGATTGGTTCATTTCCCAGGCACAGCACACAGTTCTCCCTCCATCTTGCACTTTGGAGTGCTTTCAATGACAGCAGCTATGAGCACTCAAAAGAGATCCTCCTTTCACAAAGGATAAAATGAAGGCTGCAACTTGAAACAAATTATCGAAGGGCTATGCACCAAGTTAGGGATGGACATGGCAGCCCAGTTCAAGCCACTCGTGTGCCCCAGCCACTGCAGGACTTGTTTTCTCCAGCAGCAGGTATGTGCTGCTGCACACAATAGCCCTGTTGTTACATAGGATCACTAAAAGAGAACGTTCAGAAGACACTGCATGTCACTGCATCTTTCGTTGTGTATATTTGGATTGGATTTTGTTGCTACGTTTTCTGCTACCACAGCAAGCTTGTGCAATGTGATACCTCTTCACATGAGCTTCCCTTTCAAGGTCCTACCACTCGCAAGAGGAAGCATTTTGGAAAGCTGTTGTGTCCAGCAATTTTGCCTACCTGAGAATTCCTGATGATTATCTGGATAGCTCTGTGCTCTCGGCATCCGAGATTTGGGATAGTTGTCCCTAGAAGTGCAAAACCAAAGTATTTAAGAATTGCAAGTTCCGTCATTACACAATCTCAGCGTGCCACAATTCTTTATGGCTGATGAAAGCTTTTCACTACACAAATTGCTGCTCACAAACGTGGAACCCGATTTCCAAGAAGATCACATCTATTAGACAGCAATAATAACTCAAGATCAGTAACAACAGGAAAACTTGCTCTTTGAGCTTAACGAGCTAAGAAAGCACCAGACTGAGCAATCAGCACCACTGAAGCCACAAAGGAGCACTGTTATGTTTAACACCTTCACGTCCAAACACAAAGCTTTATAGACTGGCCAAATCCTACGCAGCCTACCAAAAACCCTCACAAAATTTAACCAAAGTGCAGAAATTTTTAATGCCACAAAATATTTCCGCTCCACAAAAGCCACAGAATTAAGTGAGTAATTTTAATTAGTTAAACAATGACGTAGATTGGTTGGTTCTTGTACCTTCACATTGCTTCCTACCTACAGCTGGTGTGCAACTCCCAGCCACCAAAAGAAAAGGGAGGGAACGTCAGTCAGAGCAGCAGAATGCAGCATATCTCCACAAAGCTACCCAGCCAGCCTCCTCTTTTTTCTGCTAAGAATTTCTTTCATAGGTAATAGAAGAATAATTGAGACACAAAACCCACACTTTTACAGGAAATGTGAATGTGGGGAGAAAAATATTATTCCAAGAGGAAAACAGACTACGTGAAGATGAAAACAAATCTAGTAAATAACAAGCAAGGTTTTGACGCAGAAACATTACAAGTCACATTAAGATTGCTTTGTTTCCCTTTTTTCCACTTACCACAAGAAAACCCTAGAGCTTTGGTGAGCAGCAGAATTTCTCTTTCACGTAGCCACACTGAACTTTGTGTGCGCGTAGTCACTTGTCTACTGATTTCTCATTTGTGAAACGGGCAAATATTATTTAATTCAAAAACTTATTTGTAAGACCAAACGCATTTGTGCCCTCAAATCACATCCTTAAATGAAAAGGTCCTATGGAACACCATAGCCCCCATTAACAGCCATAGGCAGTGACACCCAACTTCTTACCTTTCTACTAACTCAAGCACTCAGCAGCAGCATCCTCGGTGCGGCAGCCCCGAAGGTGGAGCCAATCTGCACAGCATGAGGCCCAGTGCTGTGTGCCTGAGCCACCAGAAGGCAAACAGGGCATGCTCAGTTTGGCTTACCCAGCAGCTGAGAAACTGTGGGCAGTGACCCTCTCAAAATACACCCATGTCCTGATGTGCCGGAAAGAACAGAGCTCCAGACCCCTCGCAGTAGGTGCTGCCTCTCACCCACTGACAGGTTTACACAGGGAAAATGAGAGAGAAGTCTGCAGTGGGGATGAGGGGCAGCACAGACAGCAAATGCGATGGGAAGGAGGGGACTGTCTGTTCGAGTCTTTAATTGCTTCTACATCCTTTCTTGGACTGGGTACCCTCAACTTTGAAAAAAAAGGGAAGTTCATATCATACAGCACCACCTAAGAAACAAATGTGATGGGGGCTGCTCACTGCCAGGGAATGCACTTCCTACATACAGCACTGACAAAATCCACTGAGAATGTTCAGTACATTTTTGTAGGATCTGATTTGTTTCAAATGCAATTTTTTTTTCCCCTGTGCATTAGTCAGGCCTTACATTTCTGTAAGGTTTTATCAAAGTTGTATAGCTGCTTCCGGAGAAATTTCTGGAAGCAGTTCAGTAACAGCTGTTTGCTGGAGAGCTGTGACGTGGTACAGCTGATCCATAAAGCAATCTAGTATCGAGAACTCATGAATGCCAACAATTCTTACCCATCTAAAGGGCTGTCAAGTGAGGGACAGCTTCCTGAGCCAGAATTTTCAGGACTGCTCAAAGACAGTGGATCCAGCATCTAACAAAAAACATGCAGATAAAAGATCAACAAGTTTAGTTTTTTCAAATATTTGAAGGTTCTTGCTTTGAAGCTCTTAATAACAAACAAAAAAACCCCAACAAAACCAAATAAAAATTAATTACTAGAGAGAAAGATGGCTGCCATAGTTGAACCCGCTTTAAATATTTTTCCCCCAGAAGGATTCCATCATTTTCCTCTTGAGCAGATTTTACTGAGGGTATTTAGTCCTCAGCAATGTCTCCCACACACCAAGCTGTAGGGCTGCACTCTGCCTGTGCACACCACTGTCTCTTATTCTTACAGTGCTATCTGCATGAAATTGAAATAACGGAGTAACAATGAGGCCTCCAAAAAGGCAAAAAGCTGAAACGGTTCAAAGAGAAACACGTGGCTTCTGCTGCCATCAAAGGAAAAAGCCTCAGATATGACACAGACTGTGATGAATGCAATTTATATAATCTCCAAAGGGCTTTAAGTTTGGCCAACTAGAACTCATGAAAAAAGCAGAAATAAAACACTGTAAAAAGCTTTTAAAGATTTCTCTCCAGTTGGGACTCCAAGCAATTTATCCAGAATTTAAACAGAACCGCACAGCAAACAGAAGGAGACAGAGGGAGAACGCAACGTTTGTAAACACTTTTCCCTTTCACCCAAACCCAAATCCTGTTTCATACAACATAAACTTTCATCTGAAACAGGAGCTCACAAAAACACCGTATTTTTTCCCAGTTCTGATGTCCCAGGAATCAGTGCCCCCCAGTTACACGACATCTTCTGTGCATCGCTGTGAAGAAATCATAAAACTGAGTGCCTAGGCCAAATCCACTGCATAATGAAAAGAAATATCAACACTTCCTTGTTGCTCAAATTCTAATCCAAAGAAAAATAAAAAGGGTGCTCCTGACTACCAGCTATTTCCCCTGGCTAATATATAGACATATATTTAATCTCACACTATCACCCTCAAATTACCCTCTGCAGAAAGGTAATCAGAAATTTTTAGGTATTTATTTTTCCAAGTGATGTGGAAACAGAATCTAAATCTTGACTATATCACAAATGCCCATTTCACCAGCCTGCCTCTCGAAAATAGCATAAAGCTCATCTGCTGTCTTAAAATGAGCTTCTCCTAAAATACAGTTTGTTTTGATACGCTGTGCAACATCTGCCTTTTCCAGTGATTTGGATGACAGCCTGTTGCTGCACATGAAGCAGTTGCTCCTCCAACGTTCCTGGCCTGTGCTGCATCGTAAAGGCCACGGGTACGTAACTTTGCTAAGTACCTCCAAGGACTTGCTACAGAGATAGTGCCCAGAAAGTGAGTTTGTACTCTCCAGACACTGAAAATGAACCCTGCATTAGGAAGGATTAAATTCCCATAGGTTCAGTGATTATATTCTCTTTTATCATGCTGAGCAGCGGGTCCTAAAAGGGAAATAAAACCCCATCTGCTGCCACATTAATTACCCCTACGACTTCATGCAGCACGGTCCAACTGGCAGATCACTTCTGCCCAGCCCATCAGCCCTTCCCGAGGGGAAGAGCAGGGTCTGCTGCCAGAGCGCAAACAGCTGTGCTGCGATGGGCCAACAGGAGAGCAGAACAGAGCCCTCCCAAATTCCTCCCCTGTCTGTGGGGCGGTGACAGGCACAGGCAGCATGGTCAGCACTTCCAAAGGTGATGTGGGGGGGATTAAAGAGGGAGCAGAGAGAAGATGTGAGGCCCCAACATCCAAAGATGGCCCTGGAGGCTGCTCAGGATGAGTTAACCTGGCTGCCTATGGAAGTACAATTCCTTCATTTAAACCCTGCTGACAGCTCACGCAGCAACGCTTACACAACAGGTTGCATGTTTCCTAAACAGCCAGGAGTGAAAGGACACCCTGCTCCTCACAGCTCATCTGTCTGGCCAGCCAGCGACCAAACACGACTCTGTCCAGGCCAGAAGCATCATTGCACTGAATGAATCCAGGCCCAGGCCAGATGTGACCATGTGGTTATAATAATGAATAGCACCCTGGACTGGAAATCAGAAGATTCGGTCTCTACTCCCAGTTCAGCCATGAAAATTGTGCAACAAATTGCACAATCTCTCTGCCTCTATTTTTATTCTATCATCTGTCTCTCATTTACCGAGCTCATACAAACCACGGCCTCTTGCCATCTGTGAACACCATGCCAACGTCAACAAGAACTTGAAATGATTTGGATACAAAGCATTATTTTCTCTCCTTAAAATATCTCTTTCTTCCTTGCCAATTCTGTGAACCATTGCATTCTTCCCTCTTTTCCTGATGTTTTTAAGTGGAATTTGGATATTCAGAGAGCAGGACTTTTACAAACACTTAGCGTGCTGACAAGCCCACACCAACAATGTGAGTCAGTAAGGAGAACAAAAGATCGTACATTTGTGATACTCACATAAAACATGACTATAGAAAGTATTTTAGAGCTTATTTACACTAGACATCCCCATCCTCCTGCCTCTACCTCTAAACACTGATAAAAAACTGATAAAAAACTGATATCACTTATACATCCGCACTAAAACAAAGGGTTTTTGTGTTTTTGAACACAGGTGTCTCTTGCTGGGATGTCGTTCATCTATCATGAAAATAAAGAATACAATCTTTATTTTCGTAGCAAGAAATTAAATTATTGAAGAGATTTGCAAAGAAAAAATAGGCTTCTACAAGACTAAATAACCTCAATTATTGTAACCTTCTCTCACAGACCAGGTTTTCTAAGGCTGTCGATCCTACATCCTTCCTGAATAACAGTTCTTTGTAAATCAATCTCTCTCACCAAATCTTTAATTTCAATACCTCACACACGTACCTGATCCATGCTTTCTGGAATGAATTCACCCTCACTGTTGATGCTGGTGAACGACCCATTTCGAGCCACCTGGTGCAGCTCATCTGGAATGTATCCTGGGGGAGGAGAACTTCTGTCTCGAGTGTTAGAGCCTGTTGGGAGAACAGGGCTAGTAAGGGTCTCTTCATTAACACAACATCCAGGGGCTTCATTCAAATGCTCCCGGACTCAAATTCAATGATCCAGGCTGCCTGGGTAACTTACTGCGTTAGGAACTTCCCAAATGCCTGTTCTGTCATCTGTAAACCAGGAATTATGAAAAACGTGGGGTAAGGTTGCCTCAATTACAACAACTTTTTTTTCCATTATATAAGGACAGAAATTTAATTTGTCCACACAACCCTTCCCACCACTATATTCTCATGTCAGCTAATTCTCTCCACCTCTTAAGAATTTCAGGTTTTCTTTGCAGAATATTGTATCTGCAAGAACATGAATGCCTAGGCTCATAATAAATGCATAATAAATTAAATTGTATGAAAAAAATATTCATTTTCATTGCAAATTTGGAAGCTGTCATCACACCCACTTCAAAACACGAACAGGCAAAAACGTGACATCGATGCCAAAAAAAGCATCTTGTACAAACGTTCACGTATTAAGATCAAAAAATATGAGGATCTCTAATCAAGCAAGAAAATGTACTGCCAGATAAACCAACAGATTGGCTCAGTAACTCATTTCTGCACCTACAAGTTAAGGAGAGCAATGACATCTTTTCAGGATACCCACCATTAACTTGAATAATTCCACCCAGGTGCGTCACTCGCGGATGGTTTGGTGGTGGCCAATTTGCTGTCCTATGCATTTAAGTCCCTTTTGACTTAAAATTCAAAAATGCACTCCTCAGAGTACAGGCTCAATAATACAAAGAGTTGATGAGTAAGAGAAACATAAACAGTCTGTGCTGAGGCTGAGATCTTCGGGAAGAGAGCATTACAGAATTACATTACAGAAGTTTTTACTATTAAAACTATTGAAATGTGGAGCTTACCTACTACAGAAAGGCGCCTTTTCCTCTCCGTCACACCAAACACCGTGTTATCTAAATCTTCCAGTGAGGGTAAGGGCTCCACATTATTTACACTGGGTGACTGAAAAAGAGTACACATTACTGACTGCAGTTATTACTTTACACTCCTAACAATCAAAAAAACTTCATGAACTTTACAAGGCTTTGTACATAGTATTCATTTTTCAAGGAGTCAAAAATAAAGCTTGCAAATTTATACCAAAAATCCTTTATTTTGGTAGCACATTCTTAATAGCTCAAATAATTTTCAATATATATCATTATACAGAACCCTACCAATGCCATGGCTGTGATCTGTTAGACAATAACAACATAACACAGCATTTAAGTCTGCAGCTACGTATCACAAAAGACTACAACACTTAAAGAAAGGTTTCAAATACAAATGCTTTGTATTTGAACTGAAGAAGTAATCCCTAATATGAAAAGACAAATTATACTTTGATTCGAAAACTGAGGAAACAAATAATAGAATGCCAGCTCGTACCTGTGTATTTCCATGTATTACAAGCAGGATCTTGAGACTCTTCATATGAACACTACGGTCAAGCAGTTCAACAGCTTTGTCCAGGTCGTCTTGTGTGGTTAATGGAATTACAAGCTGCAAGAGGAAGAAGTATTAAAATAGATCTCTTAAACAGGACACAAGAAAGAAATTACAAGTCAGATAGAGGGAAAGAGATAAATGAATATCTTTCCTTTCATTCCAAACAACCTGAAAATAAGCTTCACTAACAATGCCTCAGGCTACCATCCAGATGTTCAAAAAACAAAAGCCTGAAGCTCAACCTCGGCTCTTCCTTTAGAGGCCTTCAACAGCTACAGCACGTTGGAATGAGCCTTCACCTTGTGGAAACAACCACTTCACATACATATAACTCAGCTTCCTACAGTTTCAGAGAAATCTGTGCAAGTGTCAATGTATTTTCCATCTCAAACTAATGCAAGTATTTAAGAATAAGTCCTATTTTCCAGGCTCTAAGGCACATTTTTCTATCTCACCCTATCACAGCTATATTTGTTTGATACATGATTCATTGACATATTTCCCACCCCATCAAACGTTTCCTGCATCTCCTGCCTATGGTAATTTAGGCAAGCCTTAGATATCTGAGAACACACACATCAGAAATTTGGGATTTTGTCACAGGAGTGGTTCTCATTGCCAACGAGAGCAAATTTCAGCCCTAAAATAATCAGTGTACAAGTCACTGAGCATTTAGAAGATAGAGAATATTACCTCATTATTGCTGTAATGTAAATCCATAGTCTGTCCAAAAGCAACTTTAGCTTTAGCTGCAAGATCTTCAAGTTTGACAGGCCTAGGCAATTGGAGTATCCTGAAATACAATTCAAGTTGCAGAGAATTTTTATCCATTGCTTACGAAAATCTTACCTCATGACTTAAGAACACTCTTAGAATCAAATTTATTGCTAAGAAGACCAAAAGGTTTGTTTTATTCTCCGTTCTCTATGTTTTGTGCCACTAAAAGAAAAGCAGTGAAAACAGCCTACTCAATTATGAGTATTTAACTTGCTCATATGTGGCTTCCTTCTTAACTTAATGCTTTGCCTCCATTTCAAAGACAGATTCTTAGAAACTTCTACGATTTTCTACTTCAAAACAAAAAAAATTAAGTAAAACAAGGACTATGATAGGCTGACAAGCGTAAGCATCAGAAAGAAATTACTCCTACAGTCCTTTTTTGGAGACTGAAGAGAATTTCTCATCTGAGGAAGGTAACTAAACATTGCCATTTTTACAATGAATTACACATTCAAACTGATGAGTCCATCATTAACTGTGCAAGCATACTCCCATCAGAACGATTCAGCTGCAAGTCAAAATTTCCAATTTGCATTTAATTGGATGTCTTTCCAAGCCAGAAAGCACCAAATGCCTGCAAATGACCTTTTACTGTAGAAAACCATTGTATTGCTTGGGACAGAACATTATTAAACAAAAAGAACTTTGAGAAGAATTTTTAAGCTAGTGAGGTACATTCAGATTTCAAATCGAAAGCACTCAAATTTTGTTTAGCAGCAAACTTAGCATGGGATAATTGCCTCTTTTGTCAGTGCTTTCACAGGTGCCCTGGTTAGGGAACTATATTTCATACTGAAACAAGGCTACATGTCAGGTCACTTTCATTTAAAAATTACTAAAAAAACCACCAAAACAAAAACCATATCAATTCTCAGTGTGCTTCATGATTTGTTTAGCAGGTCTGGAACTCTGCCCATCACAGTGCACACTCCTTGGTACAGAGTGCCACAATCACTACTGAAAGGAACTCTGGAATCACTTCCCTTTCCCACTTCCCTTTTTAAAAACCAGTTAGAAAGCCATTGCATAACTTATTTTTATTGCATCATTTCATCATTTATCTTCAGACCTACATATTCAGGCAACAAAAGGGTTAGAACTCATGCAGTGAGCCAGCTCTGCCTGGCACCCCTGACAAGCAGGCTCACGTAGCTTTGAACAATCCCAAACAGAGCCAGGCTCAGCAGCATGAAAGCTTGGGGAAAGAGTCTGTCCATGTGCTCACTCCAGGCTCATATTCATACTGAATTGTTTGAAAGTGAGGTAAGGTGAAGTGCAACAACGCACGGCTGTGCAGACTGGCAGCAAGTAAGCAGTTCTCTGTTGTACAGACACACTTCCTCTTATTTCACAAGCAATCCCAAGGTAGAAAAGTCCCCAGTTTTGAAGGCGTTTTAAAGACTTGTTTCCTCCAAAGTACTTAGAACACTCAGCCATCACCAAGCCTCTGTTATCTGCGATGTTCAGAAAAGCAATGGAAAGGTGCTGAAGAATTTTAATACCTAGGGAATGTACTGTTCTTTGCCTAACTTGTGTAAAGAGAAATCACAGACTGCAGCCAGCATGCCCACGCACTCATCTATTGCACATCAAGGGCTGCCAAGAAGTCGCAGAGGTTTCATTCTGCAGCAATCTCTGCTCAAGGGGATTACCATTTCTATTGACAAATAGTGTGTCCAGAGTTTTATTTCCCTTTTCATTAAGTATTTTCAAAGACCTTATTTTACAACTATTTCTCTGTAGGCACAATCCCTTCAGAAGGAGACAGCTGCAGTTGCCTGCAAGCCAGCTCTGCACAGAATTGTTGATAGGCTTCTGCGAAAGCTCTGGAGCATCCATCAGAGCAGAGTTTGAGAGCGCACGTCATTCACCTCTCATGCACAAAAAGTAAATACATTTTAATTGATTTTGTAATTGTTTTAAGCTCCCAACATCTATCTGAAGGGTAAGATTATGAAGGATATTACATGGGATGTAGCTAAGACACTTGTGTATCTATGTGTATTCATAACCCAACGTTTTAGACAGATTGAGATATAAACAATTCAAGGAGAATTAAATTTAAGCTCAAACCAAATATATTCAGATATCTGAATTACTCTGAACAGTTTATGTGAAACCTGATGGTAAGAGCTCAACAAAAAACTATAAATAATAATAAAAGATGAGACCGGTTCCTGTCTTCCCAGCTTACCTTTTTTCACCTCGATGTTCAAATTTGACTCTGACATCGTTCTGCAACAAAAGGGACACAAAAGCACCTCTGTTAGTTCATCTCTACCTCTTCTAACGAAGGCCATGAAATTCCATTCAATAATCCTAGACCATAAGTAAAACCTTTAGGCAGCCCATATTATTTTAACAAACTGCTTCTGCTGAGGGATCAGTACAGGCCTAAAATGTGTAAAACACACACACACACAAATATTCTGAAGTGCAATGAATGCTCCTGGAAGCAAACACCCTGTTTTAAAATCAATATATCGTAATATTCCCAGATTCATAATTTTAAGTTCAGCATGAAACCGATTACCAAATAATTCTCTACCACGAACACCCACTGACATGGCTGCTATGAGAAAGAACTGAAAATAATTACATGTAAGGTTTTTAAATGCTGTTGCCACTGCCATTCCTCTGTGTCCTATAATGTATGGGCATAAACAACATCTCACTGCAGAGGGACAGAGCAACTGGTGAATATTTAACTACTCAGCTGCCTGCTCTTAGTTTGAAGCTGAACAATATGGGTGCTTTCATGGTATGCAAAGAAGCTTTCTCCTCTCTTGCATTTAAACCACGATTGCTTACTTTTATAAAATGAACTTAAAAGATACTCAGCAATTTTTTGCGACACAAGGAAAGGACCTTTTCAAGCAAATGTTCTAGAATGTTCCTAACAGCAGCTTCTTGCAGCTGACAAGCTTTCCAGCAACAAGGCATCTGGTTCTACCTAGTGAATGACTTTCACGTGCCTTGTTCTCAGCTTTCACAAGATAGCAACAAAAAATGTGCAGTAATGCACAAACAAGAGGACAAAATAACAGTTGCCACAGTTTAGGACTACTTACACGTCAAGAAACATGGGACCTGTTTCCCTTCACAATGTCACATTATTTTGAAATGAAAAATAAAACCACAACTCCTCTTTCACCTGTGACATCACTGGTGGTTGCTTGCCTGTTGCTTTCTTGAAAGAAAACAGCAGATGACTTTGCTACCAGAGCAGGCTTTAACGTGCACTTAGTAGCTGACTGTTCTAGGTTTAAGAAACACACCTTGTTCCATAAGCATTACCATTTAAACCCCATTAAGCTAGCACTTTCCACTTCCTAATAACCAACGTACCTGTAAATAGCTGCTGTTACAAGGATACAACACTGTTTTGCAAAATTAAAATGTTAAGAATCAAATTGTATTAGCAACTATTACAGTAAGAAAAAAAAAGACATTAGCCAGAGATTGTGTCCAAATAACAAAATGTTGCGTTTTCCAAAATTGAAAATTCACAAATGTGAACAGAACATCCAAGATGCATTTCCCCCTCACCACTAACATGTCTCAACAAAGAAATGGCTCAACCATCTTTTCTTAACTTTCTACATACTTTTTTATATTCAAATAATTATGGATCATATCTGTATATTACTTCAGCATCTAAAGTCACAGTTCAGAAGTGACTTATGTGATACTAGCAAGACAACTGTTACACTAAACTTACATTATAAAGATAAAACGTAGCCTTTTTTTTCCTTTTTTGACAGTTTAAGAGCTAAATATATTAAAATACTTTAGTATTTAACAAGTTAAACAAACCTGTACAAACGAATGGCTCATGTAATGGTGCCAGTTAAAGGTCCAATCCCTTAAGCATACAGTTAATCTGATAGGGCTATTTCAACAATTTGAGTAAACACCCTCCCTGTTCTTTTCCTAGTCTCTCCACACAGTAGTTCAAACCTATCAACTGTTCACTATTTTTCCAGCTGTGTTGAATATATGCAGGAAAAAAACCCTAAAGCTGAAAAAACCTCACATCCCCAGCATATGAACAAACTAACACAAATTTCAGAGCAGATCTGGAGTAAAGGAGTTTAAAAGTGTTTCTGCTGCTGTGCTGACACGCTTTAGTATGACACCGCTGGCATCTGCACAACCTAATATAACTGTAATAGTTGTTCTAAACAAGCATTTTACATAGAAGATGGGGCAACAGATTGACATTTTAAAATATTCTAAAAATTGTCTGTATCTATCTCCATACACTGTCAAAACCCCTCGGAGATATTCGGCTTGCCAGGATCAGAGTCACCCCAACACACACTATGAGCCAGCCTGAAACACTGCGGCTTCGTTTTCTGCTAATTTAAGAACATGAACAAAGACAATGGCAGCACATGTAAGAGACTGATAGCTCATCCTGGTATGCTCACTGTTCTGGCAAGAAGAATAATTACAGGAGTCACAGCAGGCCACCTAGGTTTCACGGGGTTGGTAAAGATACTGAAGATTACCTGTTTTTTAGGTGAAGATGACTTTGGTTTTCCTGTTTCTTGCTGGGGCAATGCAGGACGACTGGCCTTATGAAGCACAGCCAAATCCTGCATGATTGAATTCAAAGCTTGCTGCTCATCTGCTCAGAAGAAAAAGAGGAGTGTCAGTGACTGTTCAATTTGAAGCACGTTGCTGTCTCATTTCCCAATTAGGCAGGCACGATTCTAACATCTACAAGTCCGTACTGCACTGCAATATATAATTGTCAAATCTAAAACATGACTGCCGTGCTGCAATCACACGTTTTTATTTTATCATTAGCAGTGCTTCAGGAAATAACCAGTTTGATCAGTAAATGTACTTAAAAGGCAGTTTGAAAAAGTAGGGCCATGCACATAGGAAGCATCAGGTCAGAGACTGCTGAACAGCCTCGCTGATGGAGCACCTGTTGAAGGCCCAGAGAAAGCTTCTTCCTCTTTTGCAGGACCACAAGTATAGTTTTTGGGGGCTTAGAAAAGTACAAAGACCATGAACTCATTGGAAGAAACTAGAGCTATGCATAAAGAAATCTTTTGAGCATCGTGGTAACGCTGTTTAAAAGTTGGAGGTGAACAGAAGCCACACTTCCTTAGTCTTGCAGTGATATTTTGAAGGGCAAATATCTGAAATCATAAGAGGTGAGAAACTTCAAAACAACGTTAATACCAGCAGTTGTTCCTTCCTTTACAGGCCAATCTTAATTCTCTTTTCACCTCCGACTGCACAGAGCATACCAGAGCCGCTATTTTTTTCTGTTCCTTCCTAAGAAGCTCTACAACATAGGTAGCAGATGACTAATGCTGCAGCCGAGGGAAGTGCTCCAGAACACACAACTTCTTTCTCTCTTTCCCCTTCTTCTCCCCCCACACACATACACTTCTCCATGTTTGTGGGCACTTGTTTTTCCACCACTGGTGAAATTAATTTAGCCATGTGATGTATAAATGTTAAAATTTCATTGCTCTTGGAAGTTCACACTCTAAAGGCATGAGTAAGATTATTTCCAGGCTGCTCAGTCTGAATGATCTCACCAGCTGCTCAGTAACAGCAGTGTCAGAGGCTCTCTGCAACGGATGGCATTTGGGAAAACATCAGTCCGATGTCAGAGCCACAACAGATTATCAAAGGTACATATTTAAATGGTTCCGGAGGTTCTGTGTAAGCATGCAAAGCTTCAAGGAAGAAAAACCCTTGACAATATGTCCTGTGAATGACAACTTCACTAGAGCTTCAACTCTGAAGAAATGTCAAGGCTAATAAATGGTAATTTGGTTCTAGGGTTTGAAGACATCACTCTTTACTTACAGTAGTACTGTGTGCACACCTACCTGATGTAGGAAGAGTTAAAAAAAAAAACAAAAAAAAAACACATAAGGATATGAGCTTGTTCTCTTAAAACAAAGGAGAAAGAGGTCTTGTTCAGCAGGAAAACACAACCTTGCACCTCATTTCACAAATAAGGAATGACTGGCTTGCTATTATTTTGCTCTAAGAACAAATTATTTGAGGCTGAATAACTTCCACCTAAAAACCATTGAATGAACGAGGTCTATCTTAACTTACCAACTGTCAACTTACTCTTAAACTGTTAATTTACACTGATTGTCAAATCTCCAGTCCCACGTACTCCTGCTGCATGTAGGGTGCGTCCAGTCTCAAGCAAGACAGTCACGAGGAGAAACAGAAGCACTGAGCCAAGGGACAGTTTAGGGGCAAGAATGCTACTCAGGCTAGGTTTCAAGTTCACACAAAATCCTAAATGCTGAGGATCTGCTGCTGCAGCTCCAATGGCCTGAGGCCACACACTAGGATCTACACTATAGAAGGCTGGCACTGGAACTGGGACACTTCTTAAGACAGGAAAGCACTAAGAGCTCAAAAGCCTGCACATCCATCACTAACAGGAATGTGTTTGGTGCTAACATTTTGTATTCATTCCTCTCCACACCAGATCTATACTCAGCACATGTCTAGAACACGGGACAACATCATTTACATACAGAAGTGCTGACTGTATGCCACCACGCTACTTGAAAATTCATAGGTCTGCTGAAGAATTCAGAGCTAGAAGCTGCGATTTGTGAAGAACTGTTTTTCTCAAGCGTGGACCTGAGAACTCATCACGAGAACTAGCAAACAGGCATTCCAGGTATTCAGCAATGATGGGATCATTCCTTCACAGTTTTCAAATACAACCAAACATACCTAGCAAATCAGGAAATAAACTTGTCAAATCAGGAAATTGTGGGATTTTAGTGTTGTACTTCAATAGATTCCTAACAAACCAGAATGCCAGCCTGAAAATTACTCAGCCTGAGCACCAGTCACGTTGCCATAATTTGTAACTCTCCTCGGGTATGCAAATCTATGCAGGCAGGTTTCACCAGAAACATTCCATGGCAAAACTGGGGGCATTCTTGCAGCTAACACTTACTCCTTCCTCACTTCCTAAGTTGCCCCAAATCAATTACTTCATTGTGTCACAGCCAATTCCAGCCCTTGGTGAGGAAAACAAACGTTTTGAGCTGTTGGTTGGAGGAGATACAATCCTTAACATTCACTAGGCAGCACATTTCATACGAAAGAAACAACAGCTTACTGAATATCCAGTGTGATCCAACAGCCATCTCACAAAAAACATCGAGGAATATTGCAAATCTAGGTAGTAACTTATTCCTAAGCATGAGGTTAGCTTCACTAGAATAACAATAAAAGACAAAAGCTCCTCCCCACCACTCCCTATTTTTTTTTTTTTTACCCGTTCAGAGCAAGCACCTGTAACTGATGACAAGATCGACATGGTCAGTTCATTAAAAGGCCTGCAGGACATGAAAACCTGACAGCAAATTTAAGGTGATCCAAACACACTGCAGACTTAGGGAACTCACAGCCATAGCATGCAGAGTCCTGGCTGTGCATTGCCATGGCACAGGACAATGGGATGAAATGCTTTAACCTATACTTTGTGCTGTCATTACCTCCTGTCCCCTCCCAGCCATTTCCACTCTGAGCACAGTATTGCTCAGTCCCTAATACCATGAATCTCCGTTTCCAATGCTAAATGTTTAAGTCATCACACAGTGAGAGGAAAGTGCTTTACTCCAATGAAAGAAAAAAAGAGAAGTATTTGGGATAGTAGCAAAGCAGCTGAGCAATGCCCATCACGTAGACACGACATTAGTTAACACAGCCAGAGAGCACATTTCCTAAGAATGTATAAAAAAAGGCATTATGTGAATGTTCTCACTCTTCAAGAGAAATGAGAAGTAACTCCATTTTTATATATGCTGCAGACAGAACTTACCCATAATGGCAGTAAGCCTCAAAAGCTGAACTTCAGGGAAGCGCTTGTCCCGTTCGCATTATTTTATTTCCTAAAATGCAAACCCAAAATACAGTTATTGGAGCAGACAAAGCTACATAAAGCAGTCAACTCTTCATTTTTCAGACTTTTTTCCCCTAATATCCTACATATCAAATATGCATATAGGCTACAAATAAGATCATATTTGCAGATATGACACAGAGAAAAAAGATATCGTTCCCAAAGCTGCTGTGGTCCTGCAGCAACACATACAGACTTTCAGTAGACGTAAAGATTTAAAGATTCTCCCAAACTGAAGCTGATTTTAACCTCTATCTGTACCTCCAAATGACAATTAGTAGCTTAATTAGTCTCATATCACTCTACTACATGAGATGTCCATTACACCAGATTACTGTGAATCAAAGGAGGCTCCTTCCCTGGAGCTCTTCCAAAGCCACCTGGCCGTGGCCCTGGGCACCCGCTGCGGGTGGCCCCGCCTGAGCCCCGGACCAAACAGCTCCAGAGGTCCCTTCCAACCTCAGCTGCTCTGGGATTCTATTTCTCCAGGTTCCTGTACCTGGTGTGCAAAGTTCTGTGCTCAGAACACGTACAGCTCTGTAGTTCCGAGCACAGAACTCTATCTACATGTGAAACTCAGCAAACAGAGGACAAATTAGGAGGCAACAACGTCTCCTGCTTATAGAAACTAGAAAACTGATCATAACAAAGAGCATCACAGATACATCCGACATCTCTGAAAGCAGAAGTGATTTATCTTAAGGTTTTATCCATCTGTCATTCTCCCATACAGGGCAAAAAGACTATTTGTAACAACTGTAGTTATTAAATGAATTAATACATATGTGCAGTGCAAAGTTTTATTTCTGGATCTCACAGTCATTTTGGTCAGTTAGCTAGGTCTGAGCTCCTGGCAGCACGTCTCCTACAGACTCGTTTCACAAAAATACACATACAGCCTTCTAAAGCAGCGTTCACTTCAGTGGTGAAAACAGAAAGCTTCAGGTACTTATGGCAGGACCTGCAAAGATGGTGTTTTTCAGAAAGAAATTTGCACTTGAGAGCCATATCTAGCTTGCCCCTATATATTGCCTCTTACCTACATCACTGATGACTGACTGCTGCTGCTGCCTATTTCAAGCTCTGAAACAGCCAAGAGGAGCCCAGGCTCTCAAGCTCTCTCCTGTACTCCCAAGCACAGCCTCAATGCAGTACCTGAAAGGGCTTCCAAGTGCTATGGGCAAGAAACTGCCCTCTAGTGCTTTGGAAAGTAGGGAAGGCTGCAAGAGTATGAGCAGAGCACCCGGCCTGGGCCGCCCCCAGGCTCAAGGCAGCAAATCCAACTCTGTAGTAACACCAGCTCCAGCCTCACGATGCCACCACCAACAGGAGACAAAGACCTTAAAAACAAACAGAAAACTTCTGTTATTCCATAAGAATAACAGAACTGGAAAACTGAAGAAACAAAAGAAACAGACTTGTACTCATCTTCAGAGAGAAAAACGGGGGATGGATTTTCATTTATTTGCCAAATGGCAGTAACCAAGACCACTCAGTATCAAGACAATTTTGGGGCCTTGCTGTCAGAAGATGCTCAGTCAACTGGTTCTACCTACACAGCCCGAAATAACAGGACTAGCTTTCCCCCATGTCTCATTCTTTGTACCTTCTACATTCCTAAGGGTCAAAAAAGCAAAAGAGAAATCATATTCTATTATTTCCCATGGTACAATTTTTGTACCAGTAGCTGCCTTCAGGGACCTCCCAAACAGTTATTCACCAGTCCTTAGTGCTCATACAACACTGCTTAATTCTACATTTGATCCAACTATCTTACAGTGAGAACTAGTGTCATTTTCATAAAAGCCTGATTTTACTAGCCACCTAACACATTAAACCTAAAAAGGAGGTCTATGACTTTGGATGCAGTATTTTCTAATACTTCCTCATAAGCACTTGAAAGAAATACAGAAGGTCTGAGGCATTTTGTATCTTCTGCCACACTTTAAGAAAACCAGAGTAGGTTCCATCTCCAAACAAAAATACCCCAGGTGTTCAAACAAACCTGGAAGCTCAAGGTACCTGACTTACACGGTTTATACAGAGCAAACTGAAAATGAAGAAAGATCTCATGAAACACCTGCAAGTTCCTCCAGTTATAAGAATTCATTCCTTAGTACCACTCTGTGGCCTCCCTCATGAGAAGCACATAATCCAACGATTAAGCATCCATTTATTTTCACTTCTGACTTCTTCCTTAGTCCTCAGAAGACAAAAACAAAAAAAAAAAAAAACTAGAAAAAATTTTCTCTGACTAATTTATGAAATTCTCGCATTATCACTTTTAACCAAAATCCTGTTCCCATGTCAAGTATGGTGACAATCCAGAACAAAAAGGAAGGACAAACAGGGAAAACTGGAACTTGGAGAAAGACTCCAGAGAAGCAAAAGCAGCAAAACACAAGAGCAGGTACAAAGGCAGAATAAGATTATGTCAAGGTCTTGCAGAAAAACACAAGCAGCTTGAATTTCAATGTAATTAAAGAAAGGATGACAGAGAGTGAATTTCAAAAAGGAGATGATAGGATAAAAGAGACAAACAAAGGAGAATCTCCTAGCAACAGCATTTTGGATATCAGGGTGGAGAGATGCCCATTCATATTCATGATTTGCTTCCCACCAGCCTCCTTCCACTGAGCCTGAAAGTCCTTCGGGAAAGCTGCTGGAGGAAGAACAAACCCAGGTGATTCTTCGAAATGGTTTTCAGTTTCCTCATGGGCAATGACACAGAGCCTGAAGGCAAGTAAGTCACGCAGGTGATCACCTAGCTGCTGAAATTGTCCGTGTGCAGACACTTTTCCTCCAGTAACTGCAGCAGGGTTACGCGACCTCTCGCTCACTGAGACCGAAGCACACAAACGGTGCCATACACACCACGTGGCCTCAGGACTGATGTGCTCAAAAACTGGTAGTCTAGGAAAAGATAAAAAAAGCTTTAACCTCACGTCGTGAAAGGAGAAAGAAAATAGATGCTACAAGAGGTGAATATCTAAGCGAGCCAGCAAAGGTGTTTCAGCCCTGGGAAATATGGAGGCATCCAACAAGCAAAAATGAAATGGCTTCTCCAGCACCCAACTTCATGACAGAAGTACAGCTTTTAAAGAGTGAAATGAGCTATAGCCACTATCAGAGCTACAAGCTAATCATGTGGGAACAGTGAAGGCAGCATATAACCTCTCAAGAACATCAGGCAACTTTCAGAGTGTCTGGTACATTAAAAACAAAAACAATAATAAAGCAGAGAGGCACCCAACCTACCCATACAGTAACACTTCACCTGCACAGAAAGGTGCCTTCTGCCTTTGGAGTCCACCAAACTGTTCCACCCACTGGGCAGGGAGCTCAAGGATAGCAGCTCCCTCCCAATTTCCACCAAAATAAATTAGGGAAAAGATAGAAATTCACAGTTCCTGTTATTGCTCCGAAGTGAAATGATGCAGCGTGAGCTCCAAAGAAGATGCACGGTAATTATTCTAATCACAGGTAAAGATTAAATTGGAGATTATACTACATTAGGCCTAAGCCAGTTAAACCAACAGAACAAGAAAACAAACTTTGCAAGCATTGCTTCTCAGAGACATACTTATAAGTACATAAGTACATGATGGGAGAACCAGGTCAACGTGAAGAACGAGCATTTACAGGTGACTTTGCAGACTGCACAGGGGATAAGCAGTGTGAAACCAAGACTGACAACTTCCTTCAGAGGAAGAAGAAGGAGCCAGACAAAACGGTGTTATCTCAGAAACACCGCTTTGAAACAACCAAATGCTCAGTGTCACACAGGCCCTGTAAACACAGAAGGCTGATGACCACCCAGTGACCACCGAGCCAAAGACGCCTCCCGAACCTTGAACAAAAATAACGTGCAGCGCTGCTTATCATGTCTAAAATCAAATAAAGATAGGATAAGTTTTTAATGCTCTCTTATTGTTTTCATGGCTTCCCCCCTCCATTTTTACTTCCTTATCTGTCTGTACAGAAATATGCACAAGGGGTGTGGGGAGGGTGCCTTTCCCCCCTTTCTGTGAAGCCGTACAAGCACGTGCTGATGCCATCAGCTCTCCAGGGACACAGAGCACTCCTCTGGTTCATCCCTCTGCCCCAAACAAGACAAACTCTCCCGAAACCATTCAGTCTGAACTGTCTTGATGCATTCAGCACAAATATCCAGGGAGAAATTATAATAAACACCTAAGTTGCATACATGCAAAGGACCAGCTGCTCCACCTACAATGACCTACAGAAATCGTAGCTCTAAAGAGGCATTGGCAAAATTGGAACTTAGGGAGATGAAAACTCAGAGTTGTTGAAACTCTGGAAGATATCACTTGATACACACAAAAAAAGGTTACTCCATAGAAAAGGATGCAAAGGAGAACATTTTATGCAGACGTAAACATGGAAACACTGTACAAAAAAAAAAAAAAATTCTTTTCAAAAAAGCAGCAAAACAACATCATAAGGGACAGAAAAAAAGAAGGCAAGGGTAGAAACAAGAAAAACACCTGAGCTGGTAACAGGAAGGTCTGTTAATAACTGGAGTCCAACAACAACACATAGATGTGAATTCAGTTTTAGAAAAACTCCATTCTTTACGACATTGTGATAAACTGTATGGAAAGGTGTTTACTGGGAAAGCAGAAACAGGAGAGAAAGATTCTATCAACCCAAATTAAAAGGCAGTGACACGTGAGTAAATTAAGGTTGATTACATCTGCTACAGGAAAATTATCATATTCAATGGATCAAATCTGGAACATAAGAAACTAAGCTAAGAAGCTTCGTTTAATAAAATAACAAATATTCTTGCATCATTAGATCTCTTAAAATGAGAGGATGCTGGAGTCAAATGAACAGAGAAAAGACACTAAGAAGCTGTTAAGACCTGAAACAGAAATATCCTCCTCACTGTGCCCCTTTGTATTTACCCCCAGCCTTAATTTACCCCATTTGAGAGATCAACCGCACAGGACAGGACCCACCGAGGGTCCATCCCACCGCAGCGAGGAAGGGCTGGCACCCAGCAGCACCCAGCCCAGCTGCCAGCTGATGCCCAGAGCAAGGGCAAGGCACAGAGCCTGGAGCAGCCTCTCCCACAACCAACTCAGGAGCCCAGGGCAGTAATTCAGCACTGACGAGCTGCCCTCCATTCAGAGAACATAAACCAGAAGCTGTATTCCCTGTTATTTTTTCCTCTTGCTGTCTGCATTTCCAGAGACACCACCATTCAGCAGCTCCATCCCCAGCAGCTGAGCTAAACCTTTCCAGCACCAGAACATCTGACAGAATAAGAAACGCAAAACACATCACACACGCCTCTGCAGAAAGAGAAGTGATTATAGCTGGTTTATCTGATGCAAAACTACTTGATTTTGTCTTTCAAAATATTTTCAGTCTCTGTAGCTTAGTCAGCATCCTTCTAAACTTTGCTTTGAATGTCTCACTCCTGTACTTCATCAAGCTCAGAACCCCAAGCTGTATTACCCTACTGGACAGGAACAGAGCAGCTGGAAACACATCTAACCCTGAGCCAGCATCAGCACACCAGGCTTCATAAAGGAGCAACTTCCAGCTCAGGCAAAGTAACAGAATTCTTTTTCAAAATGAAACCACATTAGGTGGAAAACAAAAACTCAGATCTGTGTTTTACTGTGAGACTGCAAGGAATGATGCAAAATAGGAAGAAACCATCAGCGTCCATTTTTGTTCTGGTTTTGAAAAAAAATCAAGAGGATGTATCCAAACCACAGCTCAGTGTCACTGGAATAGCAATTCACCACCTACAGCAACAGCTAAGGATACAATGTAACCCTATTTGTAACACATCTCAGATGAAACAGTTTAAATTAAAGATACAGGCACTTCCTGGAGTCCAAGCAAGACTCCACGAAATTAGCAGAGCAGCGTTCTGGGCCACTCCTGTAAATATCTGGATATAGCTGGAAAACTGTAAGTGTTGTATAAACAACTGAAAAGGGTAAAGGAAAAGGCCAAAAGCTGTAGGTGTTCAGCCCCACATCAGTTGAGAGTCAAAGAATGCAATCATTAGCTTGGCACCCACCAAACTCAAAGCATGGACTGCCTTTTTCCTTTGATTTCAAGGATTGTTAGTACTGCCAAGCAAAACACAGCTCCCTGAAGTGATTACAGATCAGTTAACAGAACTAACTACAGCAATTATCCTACTTAGTTATTTTCCAACATATTTGGCGAAATATCGCATGATACTTTATTTATTTGCTTAACAGTCCACATTAACTAACAGGAAACTCAGTTGATGGCTTAAAATTAAACATGTTGAGGTCCATTTTCCTATTTAGCAGGAAATATCAACCAGCACGGCTCGCAAAGCAGCTCCACACAGACTGGCAGTGAGCAGGTGGCCAGCAGCAGAGAGGTGCACAAGCTGGGGCTCAGGAGAATGATCCCAATCTAGTATCTAAAAACAGTCAGTCCAACTAAATTCATTTAAATACAGCTAAATATGTAAAATATGTCAAAATCTGTGGTTCTTTCCCTTTTAATACTCATTTGTATTGTGTTTAAAATAAAATTATCCAATAATGTTTTTGCATTTTGCCATAAAGATGATCCTTGAGGAAACCAGAAACAGAGGTGCAGCTACAAGACCGGGCAGGCTCTGCAAGAGACAATTCAGAAAAATCATTAAGTCATGGTGTGTAATTATCTAACGTAAAAGCAACACAAAGCCAAAGAGGGAGAACTCAACCCTTGTGTGTGTAAAAAAACCTGGCATACAGAAGCCATCTCGCTGCTGTGCCCAGCCTGCAGCTCAAGGTGGAATAGCAGACAAGCTGCAGGCAGCAAGGCTGAAGCTGCAGGACCTTCCTGGCCATCACACACGTATCAGGCGTCTCTGCAGTGTGCAGGCTTGAAATTTCTCAGGTGGAAGGCTTTCAGCAAAGCAAAGGAAAAGTTCATTTATGTCTAATTCAGCACACAACGCCACACAAACTTAGCTCATCTCTACAGCTATAGATGAGATTTGGCATTTGTTTACTGTCTGAGGAAAACAGTTCCTAGCTGTGATTCTTCCAGAGCTCAATTTCCAACGAGAAGGATAAACAGACTTGCAAAAAATACAACTGCTAACTATGGCCAGTGCCCTCCCAATTGCAGGGAGGATAAAAGTCCCAGAAGCAATGCTGTCAGTCTCAGCACCAGAACACAGCTCATCCCTCCCAGCACTTTGCAAACTTCAGAACAAACTGAAAGATGCAACATGGCCAGACAGATGGCAAACTTCCACCTCCATGGATTCAGTACCTGGTTCTGCTGAGATCTGACACATTTATCTAACATTTATCAGTTTCTTGAACAACGGCAATGACTTGAAATAGTTTTAAAAGTCCTGAAAGAGCTGAGAATGCAAGGGCACAGTTTTTATGACTGTTTTCACCAAAATGCAAAGCAATGATCCCATGGCTTGAGATGAGCTTATAGAAACACGATGCTGGAGATAAACATCTCCCCACTTACAGCAATATTCACAGAGTAACTGTAGTCTAGGAACTCTAATCTCCCCGCACTTCCTTCACAGTTGATAGGCAGAGATAAGAATATTTAGAGAATTTCAGGGCACTTCAGTGCAAGTTTCCTGCTTTGAATGAACCCCTTCTTTCCCCATCTTTGGCATCAAGAGCCCCTGTCGGCTAACCCTTCACAAACCCACTCCAAGCACACAAAAAAGATCAGGCTGCAATTGGCCTCAAACTGAAAAGCAGCTACTTTCCTCCACAAGATCTCTTTCTTCACCTAATTCAAGTTGTACAGAACCACTCCATTTCCTGCACCTGCTATTGCTCCAGCAGCAGCCAAAGCTCTCCTTGACAACTAATTTCTCCATCTAACTGAAGGATGACTTGGCTCCTACTTCAAGCAAATCTGCCTTGAAAGCCATGATGCTTACTTAAGAGCTGTTCACGATTTCAAGAAAATGCTATTACAAAACAAGTAAATGCATTTTAATTTAAAGAAGGGTCACAACAGCTGGAACTTGCAGACAGATGCCATGGTGGCACCTTGCAAAATATGTGAGTGTTGCCAATTTTGCAACAGAAGATAGTAGTTAGAGTTGACTCTGCTCATGCTCCCACTCAGTGCTCAGCTCTGCTTGTGTCTGAGAGCACACTTTCTCGCAGAGGCAGGATAGAAAGCACCAGACACAGTTATCTGTAGCTCAGTGAGCTGCATCACTGCCTCCAAACCACTCCGGTGTCTCTGACATCTATTATCACCACGGTGAGGGGAAGTCTCACAGCATCACAACATGCAGAATGAACTCCTCACCGCTAACAAAGCTGTGTGCTACACAAACTGATGAGTGCTCCTCACACCACAGAAATGCTCACGTCCTACCCAGTGTATGAAGGTAACATTCTAACGACCACACATACGCTGACCAAAACACTTCTGGGATGTTTGTAACGTTTTCATAATTCACTGTGTTAAATGAATTGAATGGCCCTGTAAAAGGCTGCTCCAAGAAAGCAGGTATGCGAAAGTTTAACCCCTACAATCCCATGTGGTGAGCATTACAGTGAATGTTTTAATCGGGTTTAAACACTTCTGTTTCTTCTTTGAAAAATCTCTGTTTGCTCAGGGCTCTTAGCACCCTGCTGTCCCTGGGAGGCTCCAGCTGTGCCTGTCCGGTGTGGCATCACTGCTACTTTTAGTTCAATTTGTAACTGCAAAGTCAAAATATTTGCGAACAGAGGCTGAAGATGTTACAATTAAAAACATTACCAACCGCAACTGTAACTGAATGACTTCTACTCAAGATCTGACAGCAGACAAAACCTTTTTTTTTTCTCGCCATTGTATCACACAATTCACAGCATGCACCTTAAAAGAACACATTGCACTTTACTTCCTTATGGCAGCACTGAAGGTCAGCAGGAAAGCCAAAGTACAGAGCCACACCGTGCACAGGACGTTTGCTCACTGTCTACATTCACCAGCACTACTGGTATTAGCAATGTCTGCTGTCTGCACAGCTCTGAGCACGGAAGACTTTGCTACAACCAGTAATAAATAAATGAATTCTAACAGTACCCATGAACTAGAGAAGCACCACGTGAGCTGTGAACACTCCTCCTGAAGCAAAAATAAAGTACCTGAGAGAAAAAGCTGGCTTCCAGCAGAAACTGAGTGTTGCTTACAATCAGAGCACGTCAATTAACACACGAGAGCAATTACATATACCTCATCAGTCAGATTTCACTTCAGACAGCACACAGCAAAAAGCATATCCCTGAATCCCAGTAACTCATTCCATCCTTCTCAGTTCACCTTCCAACTCCATGACCAGGACAGTCAGGGAACAAGGCAGACAGCTCCTTGGGGAAACAAACCAGAGAAATGAACTCCCTCTTGATTTCTACAGCTGGCTCTAGCATCAATCTTCAGGTGCTAAAACTGAGAAACTTTCTTTTTTTTCACTACAACCGTCACATTTGACGGCACCTCCCATAGAAAACAGCGCTCACTGATTCCACAGTCACAGCTGTGAGGTTTAATCACAGCTGCAAATCACACCAGTGTCCTTCCAAATCAAGCACCAAGAGAACTGAGCACGGTGCTACTTACAGACCATTCTGACTCACACAACTTGCCCGGTATCTTGCTGTATCACCAGAAAGGACAGAACCTAATTCCCCGCACACATCCACATCTTCATCGTGAAGACACCTCAGTCTTGTTTTCCATGCCAATTATGCAACAAACCAAGAAGGAATCCTTACTGAACACCTTTGTTATATACCATCCGGAATACCATGTGGGGAGAAAATAAAATCCAGAGCGTGATAATTTTTTCTTTTCTTCTTCCCCTGTTCTGCACTAAACTTTCTCCCCACGTTAACCCTGAGCTGCTCTCAAACACCTCTCAGCGCTCACACTCCAGCCTCCCCAGCTCAGTACCCTGAGTGCTCCCCTCCCCGTCACAGATCACATCAGCTCTGCACACTCAGGCAGCCAATTCTTCCCTTCCTATCACCAATAATACCAATATATCAAAGCAAGAGAATCCCACACCAGTAACATAGAACAGCTAATTAAGGTAAAACACTCCAGAGCCACACAGATTTCCAGCACAGTATAAAAAGAGCACTGCTGAATCCATCTCCAACTCTGGATCAAAACATTCAACATACAAGAAGCAAGTGAAGGAGCCTCAGGTAGGAGCAGACTCAGACCTCTGGTGCTTGGAACTGTGCCCAGGGCCCAATGATACTACTGAAAAGATGGTCAAGTGTATTCTCATACATTCATAGAAACAAGGAGAATCTGGAGGGCATGTACACGTGAGCACACACTACACAAAANTTTTTTTTTTTTTTTAACTGCCCACATAATAAGACCGAGCAGCATTGCTGTAACCACCCCTGAAGGGAACAGCTCTGAGCAGCCCAACTTTGAAGTTTTTATCCATATTCAGCAGGCACTGCTCTCAAACTGGATGCCCCACATAAGCCAAGGTAATAAAATATTGCAAAGCTACTGAGTACAGAAGCCCTTCCGCATTTTGTGCTTTGGTAACAATATTTAGATTCTCCTGAACCAGAAATGTTACTTTTTGTAACAGTTGAAACAAAATGAAACAAACTAGCTTGGACTGCACACACAAGAAACAAAAGCAAAGGCATGAAGACAGTGTATCTGCATGACACTTCCTGCCTGCATCTCCCCCAGCACAGGGCTCTGCAGAGGGTACCAAACCATTCCAGTAACACCTACGATGCCACATACTTACACTTTTTCCTCAACAGATAAAAGGGAAGAACCCTCATTAAGACAGTTAAGGAGGTAACTTCGTTACACAAACTGAAGTCAGTGGACTGTACCAGGGAAAGGGTCACTGTGCACAAGTGCACATCTCATCATCCTTTAAGGCTACAGTTCCACCAAGTTTACCTTTCTATCAAAGGAGCAGCCCTGCTGCCCACTGTCACTGCTGCTTTCCAGTTGAACCCCAGTGCCAAGCAGGAGATCCAGGTGATTTATTTTCCATGATTTAGCTGCCAGCCCACCCACCTGGTCTCACACGGCCACAGCAATAACACGAGCACAAAGGCAGCAGCAGGAATTCCTGCTGGAACCACCCCCTGCACAGCTTTGGGTTTTAGGAGATCTTTTAAAAGATGGTACGTCTGATGCAGGGACGCCAGGGAACTGCAAACACTTCCACCTGACCTGAACCAAACAGACATATGGAATTACAATAGGGTGGGATAGAGTATGCACGGCTATGTCTAGAAGAGATCCTCACTTTCTAATCTCTTGGTGCACTCTGAATGTGTGTAACAGAAAAGTTAAACAGTCACTACGACAGTCTATTTGGATTTCCAAGGCTGGAAAAAATCTCACCATAAGATTTTGCAGTCATGGTATAAGAAAGAAAAGATCCCCCACATGTTAACATTGGTTAATATTCAGAAAATATAGGACAGGCAAAATTTGTGCTTTGCAATGGAACGAGGATGCCAGAGAGGTTCTACAGGAGTCTGAGCTGTTCAGCACATCCTGAATTATCCAAGAAACAGGAGCAAGGTGAAAAGTTTGCCACCACCACTGTGCCTGCTGTCGATACTGGGTGAAGTGGTAGAGGTGGTCTTCAGCAGACTGAGCAGATGGCAGCCAGCACTGATGAGTGAAAGGGATGAGGGGAGAGAATCAGCCATAAGTTTACACAGAACAAAACAACTAATGGACTTGGTACCGGACTCCACCTGCACTCAGAAATGAAAATTGCTGTTAGGAATTACTATGAAAGAAATGAGTACAAAACAGATCACTGTCTGCCCATCTTGACTATGACTAGCAGCTCCAGGGACTTCAGCTCCAGAAAAGGATGTAGTAAAATAGAGCAGCTTCAGAGGAGAGCAGAAAGTAAGATCAGAGGCACAGGATGGGTTCTACAGTGGGGTACAAATAGGTAAGTTAGGACTCTCTAGTTTTAGAAGCAGCCAGGAGAGGGGAAAAAGTGATAAAGGTCTACAAAACCACAGGAGGATCTGAGATGGATCATTATATCAGAGATGGATTGCTCACTCTCTTCCACAAGTGTGGCACCAAAGGAAAACAGCACAAACCAAATTCTAAACAAAAAGAAGCTAGATTGTAACACAAGAAGTAGTAGCGTACCCACAGAGCTTCTTACCAAAGCATAACTGGTTAGCTGCATGCAAATAAGGGACTGGTTGTGTGAAACAAACGAGCAACAACAAAAAAACCCACCCAAATTTAGAACAGCTCTTCAATGAGAGCAGCTAGAGATTGAATGAATACTCAAGCTCAGTTCTGTATATGCGTGCCTTGCTCTCACTCTTCCCTAAGCATCAGGTCATGCTCGCTGTTGCAGGAAGAATACTGGCGCATCTTTCTTCTGATTTCATTATGGATTAAGATTTTACCTAAGACTTGTCAGTCAAAACACCAGTAACATGTAAATTCTCCTTTGAAAGTCTCATTTGGTATTCATGACAGCGCTAATACCACAGGCACAGAGCCCTAGCAGACACTCTCTAAAGAGAATGCTTTATCACTGGGCTGTGACAGCGCGGTGACGACTGGAAGAGGCAGAAGGCTCCTCCAGGTAGGGTTACACTGACACCAGTTACCTTACCAGCACAACCCACTTCAGAGACATAATACATATGAAATAGATTGGTTAAGATCAATTTTTGCCAATAGAAGCGGCACTGAACCCCAGAACATCTTGGGCTCAATCAGGTTTCCCACCATAGAGCAGATGTGCACTCAGAAACCACAGGGATTGCACGTGCTGGGAAATAGGTGTGAGGAGCAGAAATGGCCTGGTTCCCTGCAAAATAGCTTAGGGAACTCTGATCCCACAGTCTAGAAATATCTAATATAAGAAAAGTAACCTGAGAAAGGCTAAATTCAACATAGCATCAAGTCGTATTCTTTGGAAAGATAATTCAAAAGCACATTTATGAAGGAAGAGATACCCAGTTTAACAGATGTTCAACAAATGCAGGAGCCAAGAATCTGATGTTGTTGAAAACAAAGAAACAAAACACAATCAAGCAAAAAACACCGCGAACAAAACCCAAACTAAAACAGAAAAAAAAATATTAATGCACTAAATGCACACTCTGGCATGACATTTTAACAGGGCTGACATGCCCCACTTCTGCTGTAAGTGACAGCGTTATTTACTCTGCTGTGGTAAGCCCCAGACTGGGGAATTCTGGAAAAGATGCAGACAAATCAGCCAGAGTCCAGTGGGTGTTAATGACAACAACAAAAAAAACTGAGAAAACATGACCTGTGAGGAAAAGGCCTATTTGCATAGTTTCATAAAGAGAAGTCTGAAATAAGAGACAGAGGAACTGCCTTCATGACCACAAGCAGTTGGTACAAACAGCACAGAAATCATTATCCTGCGTGAGTAACAACAGCAGGACTGGGACTAACTGGCTTAACTAGCACCGAGACCAAAGGTAAACGCTCAGAAAAGGCTCCGACCTCTGACGATAGCTGGGTGCTGCTGTAAACGGGCCAGCAAAGAGGGCTGCCATTCCCCTCTTTGGGGGTTTTAAGAATGGATCAGACAAATGTTTGTCAGCTATAATTTCACTCTGTTTGTTTCTGCTTCAGAGTAGGGAGTGACCTCACGGAATCCCTTCCTTTCTTGGACATCTGTCGCTCCTTCCCTTATCCAAACGAAAGCCCTTTCCCAGCGTTGTCACACCTGAGCTTCAGAGCTACAGTCTTTACAGCTTCAACAGCTGAAAAACCTGAGTTCTATTATCGAAAGCACTGCTGCTGTCAAACCATTACTACACTTAGCAGAATATATTTCGGGAACACAAAAGCAGCATCTTTTACTGCTGCAGACCATCCATCCAAACAAGTGACTGAAGGGGCATACAGAAGGAAAAGCGGGTGAGGAAAGACCAGGGAGTGAGGAAACTGGCTGAAAGCAAAGCGACAGCAAAGGAAAAACATCAGCCTCAAGAAAGTGGTTTTGCTCTCACTTTAAAAACTACATTCCAGCTTAATTTTAAAGCATGCTGCAGGTACCCTGCTTTGATCTGGCTCAAGTGAGGCCAGCTACAAGTGACCTGGCCGAGCTGGGCTCCAAGCTATGTGCATTCCCAGGGCAGGTGTCTGCAGAGCAGCGATTCCCATTGACAGGAATGAAGCACAACATCCCAACACAGAACTCCACCTTTCCTCCATTCATCGTCACCAAAACTTCTGCAACTTCTCAGAAAATACACCCAAGGTGAATCTATTTAAACACCCCAGAAAAACCCTGCCAACATCTACATGCAGTCTAAGATTGAGGCTGATGTGCATGCACAAGCTGCACAGTCTGCAGTAACACAGCCCTGCACGGAGAGCTCACGCTGACAGCCAGAAGCGAGGACCACAGCTCACCCCCTGTTCCCAGTGCTCAGCTGGATCTTCACAACACTATTTCACAAGATCTGTGCCGTTAGAGCAGGCAGGACCTATTTTGACCTTTTCCTTATCGCTACAGAGAATTAGAATATTAAAACAGCAAATGCAGTGTTTCCAGTTTTGAAAAATCATATATGTTTTTCTTCAGTGCCACAGATAAGTTAGTGTGGTTAATCAAATTTCACTCTGATTTTTTTCCTGTAATACTACGTCAGCTATCCATCTGAATTTCAAAAGCTCAAACCTAGGAATTAAACTTTCAGGACAGCAAACTTAATATTTGGTAATTAGATCCATTAATGCAAATCTATATATTGACTAGAGCCCCCACCTAGGTTTGTCACATATATGAAACAAAGTTCTCCAAAAGTAATAAAGTGTAATTAATTACACTGATCACTTACGTTTTTACTTTCCTTTCACTTTTCTCCCAACATTGGTTTATACAGAAGACAATCACAACAGCACAGATCTAAAAAGAAATTATTTTAATAATCTGTTCTGTACTCCCCACTAAAAGGCACTTGGCAGGTCAGAACACCTTTGACTGCGCCTGGAGGGAGAGGGGGAAACTGACGGAGGAAAGCACTCATCATTCTGGTGGAGCAGTTTATCAGGAAACATTCCTTTCAGTTCAGAGAACGCTCAGGAGGCACTGAGCAACACAGCAAAACCAAATTACATGTTATTCATTACTTATGAAGTCAGATTACTTCTGGCTTAGCTTGCTAACCTAAGCCAGCCTGCAGTGAAGATACCTCAGATGAAAGACAAAAACTGAGAACTACATTGCTGATGTGAAAAGCTTTTTTTCCAAGATGAACTCCGGCTTTCCCCAGACCAGAGGTGTATCTGTATAGAACAGCAAGAGCCCCCTGCTCCCCTCAGCCAGCTCTCAGCCCCACGCTCTGTGCACGGAGCAGCTCTCCTGAGAGCCACAGCACAGACCCACGATGGATCTGCGACCACATCTGAAAGGTTCTTCTTGCTACAAAGCATCTAGAGCTTTATCAACACAAAGCAAGTAAATAAACACAAATTACACAAGACCTTCCCTATCCTAACACGAGACAACAGAACTCTTGTGACATTGTGTTGAAAGAAAATCTACCTGACACAGGTATCTGCCTGTCCACGCATCCTAGGAAAGCTCTCCCGGTTCCCAAACACCACAGCTCTCTCAGAAAAGTTTCCCCTGACAGTTCAGAGATCTCAGCAAGCCAAGCCAAGCAGTTTGGAACCACCTGCTTTCTTCACCCTCCCCTCCCATTGGCGTCAGTTTGAGCACTGACAGCTCGTGGGGACCCACTGTCCGCTGGCTGTCCACCAAGAGAAACCACACAGGTTTTTCTCCAGCAATGAGTCCATCTGACAAAGACTGCTTTGCTATCCTACTTGATCAGAACGTAATGAAACCTTGGAAAAAAATCAAATCCATGACATACACCCTCGTTCTCTGAATCAATAATGCTCGACGTGTTTCAGCGGTGATCACAACAGAACCAAACGTGTAAAGGCAGCCAGAACTGTGGGAAGTTTCCATCTCGGAAGACGTTTGGGGGAAAGCAGGTATTGAAGCAATCGCTGTAAGCACAGAAGTAAAAATTTCCATACAGCATTGCTGTTATTTTCAAATGACAATGAAGGGTAAGGAAAAAAAAAAAAAAAAGAAAGAAA
>WBMW01003681.1:1054684-1074089 GCA_013396635.1 Penelope pileata | reverse complement strand
GAAACTCGTGACGTCGGCGCGCCGCCGCCGGCGGGAGGAGGGGGAGGAAGACGCGGGGCGTCACGGCGGCGGCGTCACGGGCCCGCTCTGCGCACGCGCAGCAGGGGGCAGAGCGGGGGAAGCCCGCAGCGGAGGGCGCATGCGCGCCGCCGCCCCCTCAGCCGTTCCTCACAGCGCGCGGGGAGCGCGGGCAGTGGCGCCCGCCTGCTGCCAGCGGTGCGCGGGCGGATGCACCCCAGGGTTCTGTGACCACAGGCAGGAAGGGGGGCCCTCTGCCTCCCTCAGGCGCCAGCGCTGCTGCAGCCGAGGCCGCTGTCATAAACTAATCAAGGAAGTGCTCCCCAGACAGCGATTATTGCTGAGCTCAAAGTGCACGGATGACTGTGTATATTGCTATGGCAATGCAATATATCTGTAGAGATTCCAAAATAAGCTTAAAGGCACGAACCGAGGTGTACACGGCCCACAGAGAGCAGCAGAGGTGGCAGCAATGGCCTCCATGAGCACAGGGCACTGCACCCCAGGAGGCCACAGCCTGGGTGTTTGGAGATCTTCCACTGCAACAAGCAGCAGAGTGATAAAAACAAGAATTATCACCTTAAAAACCGACTGTGCTAATCACAGACCAAGCGATGAAGCACGTCCAAGAAAGGCACAAGGCTCTGAATCACAGTGATTAATAAGGACTCCAGAGCCGACGTGAAGGAGATGTGGTCATCCCTCAACGCAATGACATTTTGTTCTACAGTTGGCAAAACTGCCGGCCACGTTTGTGAAATGCCTGCCGTGACCCAAAGCTAGGAAGTTAAAAAGGTGACCTTTTGTGCTAAGTGACAGGGAAAGAGCCAAGAGAAATGCTGACTGTGTGTGATGCTCCTGCGCCATCAAGCAAGATCAATGATCCACAGCTGCTTACACAGCTTTGAAAACACATGCAGTGTTTCCCTTGCCTTAATGTTCCAGTTCATGGCTATTTGTCAGTTTTAGCATCTTGCAAATGCCTTTCATCAGTGGAAGAAGCGTTAGTGAAAAGCAGGTTTTGGAGGCTGAGTTCCTTCACTACACAAGAAGCCAGCAAGAGCAGTGGAAAAATCATCCTTGCACTTCTCCTCTGCCCATGTGGCCCCTCTGTATTTGTGCACAAAGCCCTGGTAGCACAGAGCACTCTCACTGCCTCATCAGTGCCATCCAAGAGTGCTTTGCTGAGGTCACACACGTCCTCACAGTCATCAACATCACTGTGGCATAATCCCTAAAACAAAGCATCTTTAGCTTTGGGAGCAGGATAAACAGCCAAATATTGACTTTGAGATTATGTATAATAATATATATACACGTGTAATAGATACATACATGTGTCCTATATATACAGTATTATGTATAAAATCAATATATAAGAAAATCAACACTAGGGACCGGCACTTACACCACTGACTCACACTGAGCTCAGCCCAAACCCAGGGACATGGTTCTGAGATAATGTGTAACAATACTGGAGCAAAACAGTGCTTATCAAAACATTGTAACTGCTGATATGGAAAAGAAGAGGATAAAAATAGATGACAGTAGTTGCAATAAAGCATATTAGTTATTTATGCATTCAGCACAAGCCCTACACAGGCAATGGAAGTTGGGAGGAGCGTGGGTGGAAATTACAGGGTAAGCACATCGTAGGACAGTCTACTCAAGCAATTGACTGCAATCTGGCAGCAGGGCTCTATCTTCATTCCAGAATCAATACCTCGTTGCACTAAGAGGTTCTCACCTTCTAGACACAGTGCTTGAGACAAGTGCCTGTATTAGTTAACACTAAAGCCATAGCTTTTACACACTTTAAATGGGCACAAACCAGCTCCTTCTAGTGGCTGTGCTACTGTCCTCCATTCCCCCTCCCTCCCAGTCTTTGTCTCCTTGCTGCTCCTTCCCATAGCTGGCACCGTACTACCATATTGTTACCACGTTTTGAACTACATTCAGAAAACTATATAGTTAAAAACATACGAAGTTAATTGCTTAATTAACCAAAAGGTGGAATAACCGGCAAAGGAACAAACTGTTGGAAACTGAACGGGTTAGGGAAGTTAAGACAGCAGCTGCTGGGAACAGTGACAGTGTAAAGTCTGTGATGGCAGAACATCTTAACATGATCAAGAGCCCTTCCTCACAGGCAGAAAAGCTAACGTTCTGTTTATAAACTTACATCCAGCTCACAGGGACTGAGCAAACCACATGAGTTAAAGTCCTTGTTGGTCCTACTTGGTTGCTATGCAGCTCTGCCTTTCCATGACAGAAGGAGGACCTCTGTAATTCCTGTTCCTCCCAATACAAGTGCACCATCATTGTCAGGCTGATGCCAAAAGACAGAGAACAAATAGCCTGGAGGAGGACAGTCCTAAACCACTGCCAAAAGATTTATTACACCTTTCCAGCTAGAAGCCTAGACTAACAGATCCAAAGTGAAAAATGGACTTTTCAGACTGCATAAAGCTATGGTTAGCAGCCACAGCAGCTAATTCCTTTATCACCTCAACACAGGAGAAAAAGTTATTTTACACAAAGATAGCAAAGAAGCCAAACAGACTTCATTTTAAGAGATGACACTGAGGTGGTGTGGTGTGGAGTGGTGTGGTGTGACACCACAACCACTTCAAGAGACTTCAGACAAAACAAAAAAGAATGACACAAAAAAATCCACACTCCTGTTCGTATTTCTGACTGCTTCCGTCTCAACTCTCTGACGAGAGACTTCCTCTTTCCACCTAGCAGTTGCATTTCTTACCGAGACTGGAATCTTCCACCATACTTAGTATTTCATTTCAGGATGCATTCCTGCTGAACTAGACCTGTAAGCTTAGCTCCAAAACAAAATAAACAAAAAGCAGCCAGCTATTGTCCAGCTATACTTGAATCAGAAAGAAGTATGAGAAAAATGCAGTAATCATTCAGGTATGGAGTTGCTCTTCTAGAAAAAAGCACACTATAAATGAGACTGGGCAGCAGAACTGATAGGTTTGTCTGCTCCAACCCCATCATTGAAGGAACTCGTTTGCCTTCAGGACTCAGCTACATTCAGTACTTCAGAACACAGGCACTGTTGACTTTACTAATAAGATTATTCCCCTTCTGTCTACATTACTCAGCCATTTAACATGAGTCATCTATTCAAGATGTCAAGAAACATAGGAGATGCTAATTAGATGTGTATGAAATTACACTCTCTGTCAAATAGCATCCTTTCTTACAGTTTGTACAGGATATTCTATACAATTATCCAGAAGACTAAACACAGCTATAAAAGCTTGTAACAAGCAACTGATGCTTCGTATTTGTTCATTTGCTTTTTTCAGGCAGACAATGCACGTTACTGCAGAGTGAAACTGCACAGGTGATATCATGCTTAAGAGTATCTGTAAAACATAAGACATGTACAGTTTATAAGAATTCCCCTTTGAGGAGCTACACTAGTTTCATAAATGTAAAGTTCTACGATGCTTATTCAGATATAACACCAGACTGTGCAGCAAGGTAGCAGCTGATAAGCACCCATTTATCAGTCAAATGAATATACAGTAAGGGGTAGGCAGAACAGGAGAAGTTTTAGCCAGAGATAAATGTCAAAGCAACTTATGAGATTTTTAACAGAATGTAACATTCCAACATTCTACTCGTTGCTCATTTGCACTGTGCAGTGAGCATTTCAGTGTTCGGTCCATCGGTCTCTTTGATTCCTCCTGAGGTTCCTCACAGTCTTCTTCCCACATTCACCTCCCTTGTAAAATAAATAAAATCAGAACTGCCTTCTCTGAACTTCAGACACCCGAATCTTATACAGATCAATGTTTTTGTTATCACACCCTTTTTTTTCCTCCTTTAAAAAAACCAAGCCCACAGCTCTGAATGCCCTTTGATCAAGGGCTGTTGTCACAATGGCACAGGAAGAGCTTTGCTTCAGCTGATATCATTCTGCAGTATGCACAGCAGAAAACTGAAACATTCATGCTGCCAGCTGAAAAGAACACCAGGTTTCTGCAAGGTACTGTGAAACTTCTAAAGTAATTTAAAAATAATTTCAACCTGCATAAAAAGGGACAAAGGAGCCAAGGACCAAAATAAATCCTCCATTCTGAGGATTAAACATTTCATCTTCTCACTGATGCAAGTGCCGAGGTGGGAGGGAGACCGTGACCACTGCAACATGTACAGCAAACCCACTACTACTGTAATACCTAATATAATGTGTTTTAATATTGTTCACAGCAAACATCAACACACAGAAAGCAGCAGTACTATTTACTTTAAAAAAAAAAATAGGAAAAAAAGCGCAATGCAGAGAGCACTCAAGCACTCTGATGTTTTCCCTTCACCTTTCAAGGATGTTTTTTCTGTATCCATACATTGTACTTACCCCTAGAGTATTTTGAGAATAACACTCCTAAAGCTGCAGTGCATTACAGTTCCACACACGCTGGCTGTTTCACCTTCTTGTCAGGGAAGAAAAGCACATGCAGGAGTAAGCCTCTTCTAAAGAACTGGCTTGGATCTTCTAAAGACATCCATTGCTTTGCCTGGAGGTTGAAGAAGACAAGGTCAAATAAAAGTTCCTTGTACTCAGTGCAACCTAAAAAGTTTGCTATAGTTCTTACTTGTGGAGGAGTTTACTGATTCCAGGCTGAATGTGTCTCCTACACCAGAGAATGCTGTCCTTTCTAATGTTCCATTTCACAGAGGTAAATGATGCATTTCATCATCAACACGTATAAACTTCCCCTCTTTGTGAATATTCACACTCCAAAGTTAAAGAAATTTGCAGGTTAAAAATAGTTATTTGTAGTTTTGTGCTCAAATCCTGTAAAGAACATCTCCAGGATATAATAGAAGTAGTTGTTTTATCAAATCACTCCCATTTCTTGTTCACGTGTCATAGGAGCTGGCAGTCAAATGTGAAATTTAGTTTCTCCTAGTCTCAACCCTGTTTAACTATACTTAATATTAAGATGTTAAGAATGTAGAACATGTCTCAACACACTAATTTCACTTAAATGCAACGGGCTAGGCTACTACAGTTAGCTATCTAAAAGGTGCATTTCCTTCCAGAAATTCTCTTTACCCTGAACTAATATTTGCAATCATCAAAATGTAACTCACTCATAAGGTTTGAAAAAAGCTGATTTCATTTTGGTTTTGTGCTCAAGCCCCATCTTCCCCCATATTTGAGTTTTCATGAAAAAAACATCTACTTGTACATAGGTAAATTCCAATATTTTAATTAAAGACAAAAAGTCAAGCACTTTTGGAGAACAAGCAGCTGGCACACACTCCCACATTCAATCCAAAATGAAGCACTGACAAGGTTATTTCTATAGCAGCAACTTGATTCCACAAATGTCAGTTGTTACAGCAGTCATCATTTATTTTTTATATTTTGAGAACATTTGCCTTAAAGTGAATAATTATAACAAACATAGCTTCTTTAAGAGAGACATTGTAACACTTCTGGGTTTCTTCTTTGTTTGTTTTAAATGAAAACTCTCAATTGAGCTCAGAAATCACACCTGTTTAAGGGACACTGATGAATAAAGGTGTGTTATCATAAAACAGCATATCAGTACAGAACCTAGAAAGCATTCACACAGCTAAATGAAGGATTCAAAGCTTTTCCTTCAACAGTAGAGCATATTGCAAAAAGCACTGCAATATACACCACAGCCTGTGCTTCAAACTTTGCTGTTAAATTATTGAATCGATACTGTTCTCCATCACTGTACTGGAAAGCTTATTATTTGATTATTCCACTGCCAAATTAAAGTGGCATCTAGCTCATTTCCTTAAGTCATTATATCTGTGAACAACTGGAAGCATTCCTGATTTGCCTTATTACTTGGAAGCTGTAAAAATAGTATTCTGCTACTTAACCAACCACTGTTTTATTTTAGTTCCTCCCATCTCAGAGAGATACTGTAATCAATTTTTAAAATCATTGCTGAACACTCAGCATGTGGTAGAACAGAAACAGTATACAGCTAGCAGCTACTTCAAGGGTTACTGACGCAGGTAGTGATAGCAAAGAATTAAATCTCCTCCCCAGAATCATCCAGAGTAAAACAATTCTGTAACATTCCCTCTCCCTCCCTTCCCTTTAAACTGAGCATTTATTTAACCACTTCTGACCGAGATTCTTCATTACTTAATGCCAGTTACAAAACGAAGAATTTCTTTTATACCTTCCCAAGAGGCAGCCAGTGTTGGCAGAGAAGCTGTACTGTGTTCAGCTTCTCAAGTTTTGAACATGAGCCACTGAAAACCAAGGCACTCAATACAGTTACACAGGAGCAAAAAATAAAAATGATAATAATAATAATAAAAAAAAAATCAGATTACTGATAATTATAACACCAGGCTACGAAGTGAGATCATCAGCAACTGTGCAACCAGGAATAAGATGAAACCTCATTCTACTACAGCTTTGGCTTGAACTCGCCAGAAAGAAGCTTCTTAAGCATTTCAGAATTTCTTCCTTCTGGTGGGGAGGGCCATCTGTTGTGATCTGAAGAAAACAAAACAACAGACTTAGCTGTTACAGAAAGTAGGCGTTTTGTTTTTACGTGCTCCCATTGCCCAACTTCAATCACATTAAGGGCATTATTTTTAGCCCACTTCTTACCTACTATTTCAATGCCACAGCTATATAAACTTTGGCCACCATCCACAACCACGGTTATCCCAGTTATGTAAGAAGCAGCTGGAGACAGCAGGAAACACACCACAGGAGAGATCTAACAGAAGAATGACAATTTGAATTCTTCTTCAACTTCTGGCAATCGGTTACATCCAAGGTGTTTGTAAAAATGGATGCAGGCAAGATACAGCTATGTTTTCTACTCAACAGTGAAAGCCACAACAATCTTAAAAATACATTTCCAGCTACAAACATCAAGAGCATAACAGCTGAACAACAGTAAGCTTTCAAGTGCTTTTAAGATGCACTTTTTGCACATTAATCTTCATTCCTTCAGACCTCCCTGCTAGAAGTCAACTTTTCCAAGGGCTAATGCCAACTATGAAACATTTTAGCTCTAAGAGGCATCTAAATTCAATTTTCAGTGTACCAGCGACTACTGCTTAAGTCTCCCAGTTGATACTACTGCACATTAGTACAAGCTTTTTCTTCTGTTCATACTCCACCAGTTCAAAATTAAGTCTCTATTGTTCTCCATATAATCAAGTGGCTTCAAAACAGACACAGAAGTGGGAATATCACAAAAGTTCTGAAATACATTACCTCCTCAGGAACTGCTGACCTCTTGGCAGGAACCTTTGATATGCCCTTAAACCACATAACTATGCCCTGTTCTCCATAGTTGGCAACGGCAGTTTCTGAAAATACTATTCCCTATATTAAAACAAAACAAAGTTAAGTTCTCTTTCACATGTTTAAGTTGTGATCATTGTTAAATTTCAAGCTTACTGGGATTTTCTATGGAACTAACTATCGAAATAGGACTCGAATGCTTTAAATTGGATGAAATAGTATAATTTATAAAAGAAGATAATTTGTCTGACAGCCACATCGCTGTTCAAGCACACTAATTCACATTACTCCGATTCTCCACTGTCACACCAACAACTATGAAGTGAGGAGCATGAACAAGAAACTCAACAACTGTTTTGAAATAACAAGCATTTCAAATTAGCTTGCAACTGAAAACTATAAAACTCCGAGAACAAGTTCTTACTGTTTTGCTTGTTTGTTTATAGTCTGCGAGAATTATGGAGACAGACATTTTGCAATCAGATTTCAAACTCTCCCTGCTTGGCTCTTATAGAAGAAGAAAAAGGAGACTGTCCTTGCTCTGATGATTTTACAGTCCAGGTTAATAGGGAAGATAAAGGCTACAGCTAAAGAAACATAGGGATCCACAGACCAGTTCTGACAGAACATTTGGACTTAAATTTAATAAGATAGCAAAATTTTAATTCATTCATTAAGAACATTCTAATATTTCTCTTCTAAGATTCGTGAGATGTGAACAACTGTGCTATGGCAGCTAGAGAAGTACTTCATTTGTAAAATGATTTTATTTTTCCAGAATGCATATTTCCCTCTTTATGCACACACTCCCTGCATGTCACTGTGCTCAGAGGAGGCAGTAAGCTTCGCATGGTTAACACAAAGTATGTTCACAAAGGCAGGAGAAGGATACCACCTATGCGCCACTCTAACTAGAGCACGGAATTTTGTCATCAACATAGTTAAAAAGCTAGCAAAAAAAGCCAAAGCACTTAAGTGTTTGCCTGTCAAAAAACTCACTTGACACATGCTATAATGTATAATTAGTATGATGTATTAGGTAATTAAGCATGCCTTAAAAATATGCACAGATAACAACGCTGTCCTAATTACTTATTTTCCAAAGACTTGACAAATCAGAAAGGAAACAGGAAAACCAAGCTAGTAGACCTTAATATTTAGCAAGCCTCCAGAGCAGCCCCACAGGGGCTACATAAGAGCCATTACCTGAGTCAGCATTATGCATTTCCCACTCAGCACACTGTGGTATGCCAACAGAAAGCAAACCAGGTGTTTTAGCACAGATGTTTTAGCACAGGACATCCGTATATCCTGCTATGCCTGCTGCACTGACAGTAGAAAGGTCTTCCTAGAAAGATCCTAATAGATCTGACATTTACTAAGCAGTGAGATGAGATAAATTCTGAATGTGGAAGTAGCTAGACAAAGTTTCTTTTCAAAACAGCAAATGTGAAAAATAAATTGTCATTATGAGTGAAGATTCCATTAATCACAACAGACATCATCTCAAACTCCAAAGCTGGGGCCTCTCTACAGTCTCTGTAACTGCAGCATCATGCACTACAAAGTGTAACTGGTCTTTCCACAAAATTACTTCAAACAACTGCTACATGCTACCTACTTCCTCAGAGATGTGGCAGGGATATTTCAGCTGACATATGTAGTGGTTTCCTATGTGTATACCTGATTAGAAAAAAAAATATCAGAGCACACATTTTTACATCTAGTTTCTTTGAGAGAAGGTCCACTCCAAATGCAATTATTTCATGCCTAAAACTAACCTAACTGGACATGGAGAAGCCAAAGGAAAAGAATGGTAGGCGACACATTCCGAGATTCTCAAAATAACATAGTAAAAACAGGCAGAAGCCACAAGTGTACATGAACTATATACAAAAATTTTTGTGAACTCATAAGTTACATAATCACTACTAAAACACAAAGCTTTTGGTGATCTTATGTCAGGATTTTGTAAAAGAGGTCACCAGCTCCTCCTAGGTATCGTTACGTTCTGCTAGAAAAGCAAACAGAACTGCCAATTCCAAGCACAAAGCAGAAGCAATTTTCCCCACATCTCTAGCTTATCACCCAAACAGCACAAAACACTCTCAAAGGACATGAGGAACATGTATGAGGAAACTAAAACTTCATAAGTAAAAATCCATAAATAGTTGGAGGCTCTAGCTTTTAAAATCCCCTTCAGTTTGAAAGCGTTAACCATAAACACGTATGGTAGCTAAGTTTAATCAGATCATTTGCAATTACTTACAGGAGCAACGTTGTTGATTCTTACTCCACTGTGGGCCCACTCTAAAGCTAAAGTCTTGGTTAGGTTATCCACTGCAGCTCTTGCAGCTCCTGAGTGCCTGTGGAGAAAAGAAAGCAAAAGAAGCACCTATTCCCTCAGCTAACAGCGCTCCGTGTTAAATTAAAGAAACTTTTTTCCCCCGTTATTCAGAATTAGGGTTTTTTTAATTCTTGTTTCTTTATCCTACTCTCAAATATTCTAAAAATCTATTCACAGTGACAATTTGAACAGATGTATCCAGAGCACAGAAACCCAAATAACTGTAGCTTCAGCACCACCCTGTGGATCTCTGCATTTAGTTTGTACTGCTACAAATAAGGTAGTGAGAAAATGTCATCCTGCTCCTCGAGAAATTGAGATTTTGAACATTTTAAACCCTGAATAAGGCCAAAGAGAGGTAATGTAACATTTGTTCACATGATATATTTATAATTTCTTCAATAGAAATGCAGAATTAAAGAAAAAAAGGTAGCTTCAAAGAAGAAGCTCAGAACTCTTTCATTTTGGAAACTGTCAAAACATAGTGTTTTGACAGCTTCAAGTTTTCATTTGAATCAATCCCTTTCAACAGCTTGAAACTTTTTTAGTGGGAGAGTTTCAATCACGTTGATGTTAAAAAAAAAAAGTGAACAAACAGACAGGATGCTGCATTTCCATGCAGATAGCTGTGATCACTTTCCTGTCAGCGTATGAGAACTATGAACATGAAATTTTTTGTACCGTTCTTCCAGTCAATAAAGTAGCAGAGGAAACAACTGATTGCCTGCATCAGAGACCTTCTCCAAGAAAGAAGGCTACAAAGAGAAAGCCTGGTAAAATGCTAACTGTGTTCTTCCTCCTCCCCATCCAGCTCCTGTAAGTGATTATGCCATCCAGATCTGTATGCAACCAGGAGAAGAAGAAACCAACGGGTGCCAAGTTCTTGCAAACCCACCAGAACAAGTAAGGTTACATTTCAGTGCAACTAGTCCCACAAGCATCTCATTTCCAGCGAAAGCTTTGCTCTGAAGTCTTGCTTCATAGTTTCTTACAAAGTAGCTGGAAGGACCAGAGGTGTCTTTTACTCCTGTGGTCTCTACTGAATTAATAAAAAGCCCCCCCTTCCCCACAGCCAGGCGATACTATTGCTCTCTCTTAACTACTGTATTTCTATTGCTCAGCTGCTGCCCATGGCAGACCTTTCCAAAATAAAGTATTTAGGAGCAATTAATAGTTCTAGGAGGAAAATATAGGGAAATGTAAAAGATAATAATATATATATTACGACATTCCAGGAAACCCATTTCTCACAGCAGCAGTAATGTTGACAATGACTCCTCCATGTTCCTGCATCCAGGCATTGTACACTGTGAAGGAGGAAGATAACCTATAAATACCTGAAGGAGTGCACACAAATGAACTTGCCAACTCTGGGGCCCAACTCCAATTACACTACAGGCTTCCTGAGCAGATCTAGATTAACAACCTGATCTTTGTAGCACAGCCTCACCACTGGATTGGTGAGATAACAGCTGCAGTCTGGCTAAGGCTCAGGGTTTGTCGAGAAACCTTTCAGTGGAAATCAAGATCTTGTGCCTTCCTTCTAAATGATTCTTGTTTCTATTTTCCTAATACTATCTGAGAATCACAGATCCCACTTACATTTAAATTTACATCCATGACAGGAGTGAGGTCTTCTCCCGTGTTACTCACAAAATACTGGCCACTGAAGTGGTTTTCCCATAGATCTGTGAGCATCCCAGCCAACTGATGCCCCAAATGCAGCCTTAACCAGAGATAGTTCCTCCCTTAAGTATGTACACGTCTAACCATATAAATATATGAACAAATATGAAGTACATTCATGAAAACAAATATCCACTGTCAGGTAAATATGTGAGGAAAGAAGATAGGGAAACTACATTCTTTTGCCTTATGTTATTGCTGTTTAAAAACAAAACAAAAGAAACCACTATGCATTATGTTTGTTCCTCACCTGCTTTGCAGCAATAGAAAGTCCCTGTCAGATTCGTGTCTATCACAGCATTCCAGCCTTTTGCACGGATGGCTTCAGCAGGGCTCGTGAACTGGCCCCCTCCATTATTCACCAGGAAGTCAATCTTCCCATGCAGACTCAGTGTAGACTTCACCAAGGCTTCTACCTAAAACAATATTTGAGTGTGGCAAAGTGCTGATTAAGCTACATACCCAGTTTCACTCTCAGACATTTTCTCTCGTATCCTTTTCCACGCATAAGGAGGAGGCACCAGCCTTCACAGAGGCTGGCAGCTCGCTATGACACGTTTAGTCAGCCAAGAAGGATTGGGCTGTGCCTGTTTGCTTAGGAAATCCTCCTGGTATAATGCAGGTGCTACACATAATATCAGCACTGAAAGAAGAAGAGGATCTTTGCTGCTGAAGGTGTGCAAAAGCAAACACAAAAGTCTGCTATTTAAGACCCACTGACATTTTCTACAAGTGCAGGGGTATTCACATCAGGTGCTGGAAGAGCTGCATATAATGTAGCTATGGATTTTATTTCGTCTGACCCACACACCTGAGTGCTTTGAATAGAAAACATAAGTAATGACAAAATTTTAACTGTCTTATCCAGAAGATTTGTGCATTCACTAAAGCTCTGACACACGAGTTAGCAACATCCAATTCATAGGGGCCTAACAGAGAAGTGCAGAACAACTGACAGACAGGGCATGAATTAAAAAAACAGGCATGGCACAGCCAGAACAGATGGCCTGTTCCCACCAGTGATCATGGTGGCTTCCTTTAAAAGAAAGATTTACTCTTCCACAAGATTCAATGAAATTTCAAAGAAAAGGATAAACTAACTAAATTATGTTGTTATTTAGGAATCTTCCTGGGGTTTGTATCTTGTGGTGGATCAGTTCTGACATTTAAAGAAGCTTCAAGTCCTAACATCTTCCCCTCGTTGAGACATGCGTAAGGTTCTTCTCTTTCATTCACTCCTTGGTGCCTGGTATAAGAGCTCAGAAAGAAGATGTAATGACTCACAGGGAATACTTAGAGGCTGTCCTCTCTACTTAACAGTGTGCTTTAGTGAATTTCTGAGGCAGTACTCCTCAAACTAAGCTGAAAGCAAAAAGCAAGCTTTAATGCTGTGAGAAGCATACAGAACCTATGCAGCTGCACAAGTCTTGTTTTTTACAGGGGAAAGACCAAAAACCAAAAAATACATACCCACAAAAACACGCTGTAAACAGGAAGCTACTTCAGTATTTGTGAAAATACTGGAGTTACATTGCTGCGTTGCCTCTGCTTAAGATTTTCCCCAAGGCTGGAAAAAATCCTGCACTGCATCTTTACTGATCTCTGTTCCAGACACTAAATTTAGTTTAAGAATGAAACAGCTTTCAAAAGTGGATGTATGATGTTCTTTGAATAGAAGTAAAAGCCCAAAAGGCACTTTGCCTCTATTCTCTGCGAGGCAGTTAAGCGCAAATTACAAATACCTGCCCTTGCTGTTCTTAGCAAATATGATAAAGATGCAATAGTGAGCACTGGGTGGGGGAAAGCCTGCTGCATCCCTCAGCTCTAAGTTCTGACAGCTTTAGAAGTGAAGGTTACCAACTGTTAAGTTCACCTAGGTTCAACTTACAAACACTAAGCAAAGTACAAGGAAGTACTATCCTAACTACAAATGTAAAAGCTGAAAGGGTGTTCTGCACACTTCTTATCCAACAGCAGTTTTAGAAACTAAATACCAGGTGGCCAGACTTTTGCCATCTTTGGGAATCTCAGTACTTCTATAAGAAGTAACAGACGAGGATAAAGGCAGAACAGCAAGAGGTAAAGAACAAAAATCACGGAATGTCTCTAATCGGTAATAATATCTGCTCTTGGAGACGGGCATCTGGAATGGCTGAACACGTTTAGTCAGGACACTAAAGTTCTTACGTTAAAACACAACAGATATTGCATTCCTTATTCAAAACTTCCATGAATGGCCTACCAAATTTTTATGGTGATTTTTTTCTAGAAATGACTTCAAAAGAAAGAAGTAAGACCAGCTGGAGAAGAACTGAAGTGAGTTGAACTATGAGATTGAGTTAGTGAATGAAAAATTCAAGACTGAAGTCTAATCTGCCTTACTCTTCTGAATCCTCTCTTCAGTGAATACACCTATAACATGGCAGTGGTACAGAAGGATTTCCACTAGCAGAAGATACCCAATAAAGCGTTCTCCAACACAGCATGAGGAAGCTCTAGGAAAGTTCTGGTGTATCTCTAAGAGCTTAAAAATAAATGGAAGATGACTCCCTGCGATGAAAACGCAGGATAACAGGAGAGACACGATGTTTCCCTAAATATCAACATGGCTACTTGTAACACTGGGTAATGCTCAACCATTTCGCACAGCACTATAAAAAGGGCTCTAACAGCACCTTCAAACAATGGCTTTGAAAACTTTTAAAGCTGCTACAGCTGTTTGATAAATGTATACTTTTTAAATACGAAGCAAAGAAGGAATAGGAGTTTGTTTGGTACGGATTGCCTCATTTTACCATCCAGACCTTCTCCTATTTACATAACACTGCAGTTCCCACTTACTCATTTTTAAGTTAATGCAAAAATAAGACTCGCCTGCAGAAGGTTATTAAGCATGCCAGACTACTCTCTGCAAGAACACTTTCAGGAAAGAACCTCTTTCCTGTTGCTTTAATCATGTAAGCTGCCCTCTGACATCTGTCATAAATGATTATATCACACTGCTGATGCTGGTAAATACAAACCTAAAATTCACTGGTAGGTGAAGTGACATACTACACAGCTCGAGGCTTCTTCTCCTTCAGGAAAAAAAGTCTAAGTATATCATCGTAAATATTTTATGGCCTGAGCTGCTCCAAGAGAGAAGAATTTTTATTTGGTTTATGGTTGTATATTAGGATGCTTCTAGAATTCACAAAGCTACTAAAGATCATTAGTTTTGGGAGACTTTAACAGAGGCTTTAAAAGGTTAAGAAAAAAGTAGCAATTGATTACTGGAACGTTTTATAGCAGTCTTAAATTAAAAGTCTGACATTAGGTTGGACTTGTAAATGTTTAATTATATAGATGTATAAATTTAGAAGATGAATGCAGACTTCTGAAGAACCTGGAGGAAGAGCTTTTGCCCTTGATCTTCCAGCTTTTGTAATATAAGGAAGGATGACAAAAGTCAGCTGTGACAGTGATACAGTTCTTACTAAGGACCAAGAGCAACAGTTTTGCACACCTCAAATTGTAAACAAAATTTGCCACACAGCTAGGAAAGTGTTTTTTTTCCCCCCCCCTTTAATACAGGCAAAATTAAGAAGGCAGGGCACACCTCAATAAATAACTTGTGTCAAGCCACAAGCATTGAGATTCTACCCTCCGACTTCCTGTTTTAATGAACAACTCTGAAGGTCTCCATCTGCACCAGTCACTGCCCCCTCACTGGTGTCACAGAAATGTGACACAGAACCACATCAAGTAGACTGTGGCTCAGCCCTAAGAACACAACAGTTCCAAAGGCTGCTTCTCACAGAAATAATTGAAACAAGTATGTGTGGTCAGAAAAATATCTGTGATTACAAATGCTTTCTTGCTTAGGTTGCTAACAAACGATCTTCCCTTGGAATACAGATTTATCTAGGTCAGTTTAATAGTGTTTTATTGCACCTGTCCCTTGAACTGAGGCACTTCTGAAGGCCAGAAAGGGACTTTAGAGGTCCGAGAATTTATATGCACAATATACTTTTGACATGCTATGCCCAGAACAAGATCACTAGCCATTACCTCCTCCTCTTTACGGATATTGCACTGTATGGGAGTCACTTTGGCAGGACTCGTTGAAGGAAATGCATTATTCAGTTCTTCTGCAGTGGCTTTTAATCGGTCAAATTTACGAGAAGCAATAACAACATTGCAACCTGTGGAGACAAAATGAGAAATCCTCCAGCAAACAGTCAAAACTGCAATTAACCTAGCTTAATAACATCATGGAGAAATCTTGTTGGATATGCATTTATTAGCCACAGACTGGGAGATACAATGAAGAAATTCTTGCAAGAGAGAAAGAAATGACTGATGTCAGATGCTTCTTAGCAACAAGATCCCAGTGTGCCAGGAAAAGAACAATCAAAATAACAATGGCAGGGTTCACTCTCTTTCCTGCAGAAGGGGAGACAGCCTGTTAGTTGCAAAGCCAAAGTAGCTTGCAGCTTGACTTTTGTGGCTTTTCTTCCACAAGGCTGTCTCATTTATCAATGATGTGATTTAAAGATGTTTCAGCTGGTCTTGATTACAAAAAAACCACTTGTTCCTAAAGCTACAAAAATAATCTTCCTGTAACTCTGCCAGTAATTTTGACCAGCATTGAGCAAATGTAACACTGCTTTTAACCCTACAGAGTCTGAAGCAAAGGATGATACAGTTGTGAGATTAACTTATATCTGCAGACAGCAGGAAGTGCCTCCCCACAGCACTTCCACATGCTTTATAATCCTAGCTCAGAAGGGAGAGGAAAAAAAAACAACACCTAATCAGGTGCTCAAGCCTTCTGCTTCTGTCAGCGTTCGGAAGGAGAAGGATTCATGCTACAAAGAAAAGCAATGCAGGCACAAAATCACCAGTAAGCACTCACATTACAAACAGTCTAGTCTGTTCTGTCACCACAGGACTAACCATAGCTTTAAGTCTTTGGCAATTGCTACTAAAACAGATCCCACCACATTAATCCCTAGCACAAATCAACTAGATGTGCAATTTCATATTATGCACAAGCAAACTGCTAGCTTGCCACTGCAAAGCAGGCAGGCAGGGAGGCCTTGTTCCCACATCCCTTCTGACATAATCTCAGTATCCCACCACCCTTGCACCAGCTCTGCTGCTTGTCTGCTTAAACATAAACGAACTCAACACACTAAACCAGCCAAAAAAAAAAAAAGTGAATATTTTGCCAGGTGCCTTTTTCTTTTGTTGCTGTTTTAGTGAGTGGAATTTGGCCTCTCGTGATCAAACAAACACCACAATCAACTCCAAATAACTAGTGGGAGTAAAGAGCAGCAAGCTGTTCGCTTGGCTCAGGCTCTCTTGTGAAACTATACATAAAACTTACATTAAAAAAGAAAAAAAAGCCAAGCTTTTTCCAGAAAGATGTGCTGCAACTATCTATCTCTAGGAGAGGGGCATTCACCTTCAGTCATCAGCCATCTCAAAATAACACATGTGAAGACGTTAGCCTCTGGAGTCTCCCAATTTTTTTTAGATTAGGGACTCCAGCCACATGCACAGTGACCTGAGTTCACCAAATGGCACACATCATCAGCAATTAACACAAAACCCTGATCCATTATAGCACAGCGATATTTTATCAACTTAAGTGTTTGGTAATAAACACACTGCAGGATAAGGTCCAGGAGACTATTTTACTATTTTACACCGATTTAGAAGGGGGCAGATTCTAACTCACATGGAGGACTTGGCATCTATTGCACAAACTATTACTGCTTCAGTGAAGTCCTTATTTTTCTTCAACAAAGAATGATCGGGGCATTTCCTGAGATGGTCAAGGGGGGCAGCGACGGATGTGTTTCCAGACAAATGGTTTAAATCTCTGCAAAAGGCTTGGAAGGAGATTCGTCATAAAAACCATGTACATCATGATCAGCATTATCTGTCATTGCTCTTACAGGCACTCGCTGTCAAACCAGTCCTTCTTCCAAAAAATACAGCCTAAAGTGCAAGGTACAGACAGAAATAGCTCCCAGCCATCATCTTGCAGGAGCAGCCACTGAGGAAGGGTCCATTTTACAGATTTAAGCCTCAGCTCCTTCTTCATTTCCTCAGCATGTTCGATAAAGATTTGCAGCCTTGCTTTCTATTTAAGATGTTACAGACAGACATTTTTGTTATTTGTATTTTGCTTGAGAACGGTAATACAAATTAAGTGCAGCTGTAAGGTAACTGGGTAACACCATCGATGAACAGCATGGCGATGCTTTAAGAAAAACACCTTTCAAGGCACCGAGTAAGGACAGCTCAGGAAGATGCTTTGCTCACCAGACAGGCTCAGAAGCAGCCCCTGTCTCAGCCCCACAGAACAGGGGCACAGCTGGGCTACAAGGGCCGGGAGGCAGAGACCTGTCCCTGCACACCCACGCAGTGCAGCAGCGTGGTGCACGTTCAAACAACACAGCCCACAGCAAGAGATAACCCTCGGTGTCATCTCAAAGACTGTGATTCCAACCACGTCAACCAACGTTCCCAAACCCAGCCAGATGCCAGCAACCTCAGGCGTTTCTGTTGAAACCTGCAGAGAAGGTGCTGCAAGGTGGGCTGCTCCGACATTTCTACAGAACCTGCCTTTCGCTCCAGATTTCATCACTTTAATCAGCACTTAAAGAAAACCTACGAAGCGAACACTGAAGGAATGCCTGACTTCAAGGCCTCTATCGCTGGCACTGACGGAGAAGCATTCCCCTCGCTCCCCCGGGCCACACGACATAACCACCACAAACCTGCTCATCCAGCCCTACCACCCCTGACCCGGATCCCCACGCCCCCCGACGTCCATTCCCTCACACCTAGCGCCAGCAAGTCGGCGGCGATGGCCTTGCCGATGCCGGTGCCGCCGCCGGTGACGATGGCCACCCGCCCGCTGAACAGCCCGGCCGCCAGCAGCCCGCGCGCCGCCGCCATTTTCCCCCTNGCCCATGGCGTGCTCCCCGGTAACGGCTGGGTGCGTGGCTTTGCGTGATCCGGGAGAAAGCGGTGTTGGCTCGCGTCTTTAGAGCTGCGGAGAGCATCCTGGTGGCTGCCGGCCGCCTGGACCTGCTGCAGCCGTGCCACAAACCCCCTCCACCTGGCTCCCTCCGCGGTCGCTCTGGCTTTAAAGAGAGCATTGCATTGCATTCTTTTTATTTTTCAAGAAAGTGTACTTTTCCCAGCCCTGTGTATTGTTCGGTGCCGTCTCGGCTCTCCTCCCGCAGCAGCCACCTCAGTGCCCGCTGGGTTCCGCACCCGGCCCCCAGGAGCCGCCGGCCCCCTCCTGCAGCCCCCCCCGACTTTGTTGGGAGCACAATGAGACGGTGCCTTTTCCAACAGCAGTCACTGACCAAAGCCATTTTGCGCTGAGCTGCCTTCGTGGTGATTTCTCATTTAAAAACACCCTCAGTAAGCTCAGCTGGCACAGAGGACAGGCAGCATCGCTCCTGTCCCACCATGACATACAGAGCAGCTTTGTCCTTTGCAGGTGATTTTAACCAGCACTGATGTGCCCGGGGGATGTGCATGCCGCCTGTATCTCCACAGCCTCCTCTGTCCTTCCCAGTAGATGTTGGGAGGTCTCTCTCTCAGTTGTACCCTGTTACATTTAGGGGAGGTGACAGTGTGAGAAGGGAGCAAGGGGGAAAAAAAACGCCATCGGTGAAGTGAGAGATTCACTGCCTGCTTTGGTTCTCCTCATTTGGTAAATGGGTTTGTTTCTTTTTCCTAAAGCGTACTCTAAATCAAAGAAAATTGTAAGATAGCATCTTCATCCTGAAGTTTAGTACATTGCAGAGGAAGCTGAATTCCCTCCCTTTAAGTGTGGAAAAGGAGAGGCAGGGAGAGGTGACAGCAGATCCAGGCTCCTTCAGCAGAGGGTGACACAGACAGATTTCTGTAGGGTGACTTAGACCTGCAAGGCAACAAAGCTGCCTCCCACGTGGGTTCATGTCTGCAGAGTACATGATATTTCATGATATTTCAAAGCACTCTGTTACTGGAGGCAAAACATGAAGCACTGGGGGTGACACTGCAAGAATTGC